>CM070558.1:43874059-44456830 GCA_036346405.1 Phyllostachys edulis
GCATTTCCTTGGGAATTTTACATGTATCGCCAGCTTGATATGCGTATATCAGATATTGAGGTGCAAAATTTCTGTTTAACAACACCATGACACTAAATAGTTTTAAAATCATATCGACGTTAACACTATAAATTATTCTACATCTAGAGACCAAGCTTGACTATGCGCATGAAGTCCATGTCTCGCTGACGTCGGTGTGATAGTTTGTGATTACCTGCCATATGGAACTCTTCTGGTAATTACTTCATATGTATCAAGAAATTCTTTGAAAGCCTGCTAGAAAAACTACTTTTGCAATTTGTATGTCTGGATTATCTGCGTTATTGACAAGATACAACTCTAGCTAATCCATGTTGCTAAGATGTGATGACATACTATACAAACCTTTTGCAGGATGTTATAAATGCCCATTTAGTTGTTGATCGCCATATGGACGAAGTTCTATGCATATATTACACTATAGAGATGCTGCACATGCTGGAAACGCTGCATAGTGTTGGCATAATCCATGGTGATCTCAAGCCTGACAATATGCTTGTCTGCTACCCAAGGTAATCAACTAACTAACTACGCTGGACGCAGCTACCTCCCTCTTTTTCTGGTGTTTTCTAGATGAAATATATCACACAGAATTATTTATCCAGTGACTACTGACATTTTGCATTGGAAGAAGTCTATTCTACCTCCTCAAGTATGGACATGCGGACAAGTAACCCTCTGTATTAAAAAATCGGCCCTTTGACACTCCGAATTTGCAAAACCGAATAATCTACCTCCTGAGGCTGTTTCGTGTGGTGGTATTGCACATGTGGCGTCCAGTCAGCCCGGTTTCGCCACATAGACTGATGTGTGGACTAGGTGAGCTGCCAGTCGGTGATGTGTGGACTAGGTGAGCTGGCAGTCCTTTTTATTTGTTCTTTTATGGATCTTGCGCCATGGCCGGGCAAAGACGGAGCGTTAATGAAGAGTTCTTGGCATTGACGGACGTTCACCTTCGCGGCGGTGGTGAGGCGGGTTCAAGACTGCCTACCTCTTTGCCTCTCGCCCTCGCCATTGCCAAGATCCACCGCAGCGAAGTGAGCCTTCCATCGTCTTCCGTCAGAGCTCAACGCGCTTTCAGATCCGCCACCCCATCATCATCGCCTCGCCGCGACTAGCAAGGCGGGTGCTTGATTCGATGCGAGAGGGTGTGCTAGTCTTTCGCGATTTAACGGCGAGCTCGCACAAGAAGCTCCACGCGGCGGGAAGGCCAATGATGATGTCGGCGCGCGGGAGGCGGCCTCGGCGGCCGTCCTCGCCAGACCGAGGTGGCCGTGGCGCCCTGCGGCGACGCTGCTGGGTTGATGGAAAGGAGATCACGGTGGGATTGTCGACAGAGCAAAGTGCGGTGCCGGCGGGAAAGGCGGTCCCAACGACGAAGCTCGCCGCCGCCATCACCTCCATCGCCCACCCGTCAGAGAGCCCTCCGCGATAGCTAACTCGCCATGCCGTGAAACCTCCCCACACCGGATTCCAATGTTGCTGCCGCCGCGGCCTTGCGACTACATCGGCCTCGATCGCCCGGCCTCCTCCTCCTCGCCCTCTCCACGGAGAGGTGGGGCCTAGACTGCGCTCACTTTGGGGCTCCTGACTCGAAGTCGCCAGACGCGCCGAGAGTTCTTGATCGCCTTGGCCGCCCTCACCCTCTTCACTCCCAGGCGCGCTGTGGTTCATGAAACTCCAATTTCGATCTGCTGTTGAATCTCTGATGCTACTTCTTCTTGGGGTTTGAGGAGGAGGAGGATGGATGGGCCAGCAGTTGTCGAACTCAAGTGAGTCGCCAAGTAAGCCGGGTTCAGTCACGGTGAGCACATCGACTCCATCGTCTTGGCGATGCGGCGGGCCAGGGATTGGGAGGCGGCATCGGGCGGGATGGGGAGGCGGCGTCTGGGAGGGAGAAGGGGAACTGGTAGTTGGTGCTGAGTTGAGGATATGATGGAGGGGGAGGATTGAGGAGGAGGATTTGCCGAAGGACAAATAAAAAAAGAATGCCAGCTCACTTAGTCCACACATCAGTATACGTGGTGAAACCGGGCTGACTGGATGCCACATGCGCAATACCATCATACGAAACAGCCTCGAGAGGTAGATTGTCCGGTTTTGCAAGTTCGGGGTGTCAAAGGGCCGATTTTTTATCTGAGGCTACTTGTCTGTGATATTCATACTTGAGGGTAGCATGGACTTTTTCCTTTTGCATTAGATTGACAAATATTCTGCTTCATAACAAATGACATATAATATTTGTGTCTTATTTTAATGGTATCAGTCTAGCCAATAGTAAACTGGTTACTTTTTCTATAATATCAAGTGTACTAAAATTACAAATGCTTAAACATGAAACACCGCATGTTTTGTGAGATCTGGTGTCTTATTTTTCTCTGTGATGATGTGAATATCAAGTAAATATTTTTTTTTCAAGTTTCACAAATATCTGCAAACGATTACAACTAGGCTAGATGTTATAAGACAAAGGCAAATGATTGCAGCTAAGAACATAATTTTTGAGGAAAATATTTTAAATGGTTGGTCATAAGACAAAAGCATACATCTTAAAAAAATTAAGAGAAAAGCATTGTTGGTGAGTTCGTATTAGAGCCTAATTAAGAACAAGAGTAAAGTTGTGTGTGATGCTTGTGAGTTTGGAAAGCACACGGTCTACATATAGTAGCATTGGTTTTGGAGTTATGAACATTTTATATTAATACATTACGATTTTTGGGGTCCATACTCGATTACTTTTGTGAGTGGTTTTAGGTGGTTTGTCACATTTATTGATTGATATACTTTCGTATGAATTGGATTTATATGATGAAGCACAAGAGCGAGGTCTTTTGGTGTTTTAGGACTTATAGGATAGTTCTTTGCTCGCTTTAATGCAAAGGTTTGGATTCTTCGAACAGACAATGAACTGAATATGTTAACAAGGAGTTTGCGTCGTATCTCTCAGAGGAGATACTTCATCAAACTACTTGTCCAGGAACCCCACCTCCGAATGGAGTGGCTAAAAGGAAGAATCGATATTTGTTGGAGATAGCACGTTCACTCATGTTCCAGATGAATGTGCCAAAGGGATTGTGGAGTAAGCCAGTGATGATGACAACATATCCTATCAATCGCATGCTGTCTCGAATGCCTGGGATGAAGTCTTCAGCTGAACTTTTTTTGGGTCAACGAGAGTTCAAGGTGCCTCCCAAGGTGTTTTGGCTGTGTGTGCTTTGTACGGGATCACCGACCAGCGATTGGCAAGCTGGATCTGAAGGCAATGGAGTGTATCTTTATAGGCTATTCATCAAGTCAAAAGGGCTATAGGTCTTTGGAACCCAGGTTGAGCGAAGGTTATTTGTGAGTATGGATGTGCCATTTTGGTAGTTTGAGTAGTACTACACAAGTAGAGGTACTCTTGGTAAGTTTTGGAGTTCTCTCCCTATCGGTGAGGGTGACGAGTTGAGAGGGAGAACAACGAGTGATAGTCAGCGAGAAGAAGTCATTGTGGGGACAATTAGTGCGAGCCTAACGAAATATCGAGAGATGTGATAGTCCCAAAAGAATTGAAGGTTTATCGTGAAGGCGCTTTGGGAAAAAGAGTAGAAGCGAGAGGACAAGCGATCGGCACTGAGCCATTAGCAGAGCGATAGAGGACAACCAAAATAGCCACAACTTGAGCAACCAAGCATTGCCGTTGATCCGATCCCAAATCCTCCTTGGGTCTCTCTCCATCAAGTTCCTTGCCTCACTGGGCGAGTGGTAATGTTCATTCTTATCACTCCCATCTAGAGTTACTACTTGCGAGGATTGGGGAACTAGAGCTAATCTTAGGAAAGCCTCCGATTCGGTATGGCTTTGAGCATGATGTTGCAAATTTCATTCCATATTCTCATATCTACTTACATACAAAACATTCATTGCATCTCTTCAAACAATGCATTTCTAAAGGATTGGCGGTGATAGCGAGGATTCTAAGTGGAAGTATGTCATGGAGGAGCTTAGTGCACTTTAGAAGAACAATACATGGGATCTTGTTTAACTTCGGTGAGAAAGAGGCGATAGAATGCAAATAGGTGTTCTGATTAGATCTGTTAATGGGTGACCCGGCACTGGTGGCGGGGCGAACTTAGGACTTGATTTGGACGAAATCGGTTGAAATTAATAAAAATAAAACCTATTTCTTTTATTCTCAAAATGAATTAAATATTACTTTTTATTCCAAAAAAATTAAAATACTATTTTTAATTGCACAATGATTTTATTTGAAAAATGAATTTTGAAGCAGCCCAAAGCCCGGCCCGGCGTTTGAACATGTCTATTTACGATTAAGCAAACTCCACGAAGGCAAGATATAAAGATACAAGACATGGTGGTTGTAAAGGCTATAATCAAACATATAGGATAGACTATAATCGGACCTTTGTACCAATGGTGAAGACGAGCACAAGAAGAAACGTTGATCTCTGTGCAACTAGCCCGGATGACCCTATATCGGTTGGATGTGAATAATACTTTTCTACATGATGATTTACAAGAGTAGGTATACATGGAGATTTCTCGGGCTTTGAGAATAGGCTGATGATGGAAATGTGTGTCAACTCAAGAAGTTTTTATCTGATCTGAAAATCGTCTCTAAGGGCGTGGTTTGATAGATGCTGGCGTGCAATCTCTACAAAGAGATCATCTTGTGTTTTATAGGCATAGAGAATCACATATCACCATATTGTCGGTCTATGTTGATGATATTACGATCCTTGGAGATGATCTTAGAAAATCAAGTCCTTGAAGAAAAAAGGCGGGAGAGGCATTTGAGGTGAGAGATCTTGGAACTCTTCGATATTTTCTTGGGATTGAGATTGCGGATTCTTCAAAGTGTATAGTTCTCTCCTAGAGGAAGTATGTCCTTGGTCTTCGAAGTCACCCTATTGCTTCACCTGTTGATAGGAATCACAAGCTATGTGCTGAGTCGGGAGATCTGGTTGATAAGAAAGCTTATCAAAGGCTTGTTGGGCGTCTCATCTATTTGTGACATTCAAGACTTGATATTTCATATGAAGTGAGGGTGGTTAGTCGATATATGCATGATCCCATAACATGACACATGGATGCTATTTATCGAATCATGCGGTATTTGAAGAGTATACGAGAAAGGTCTTTGGTTAGGGAAGAATCATTTATGAAACCATATTATGGGCAAAAGACTAAGCAAGTCATTGAAGGGCTTTCAACGCTACAGGCTATAAATATCAGGACCCCCATGTACAAGAGTATACAGATGAATAAAGATATTGGATCTCCTCTACACCTTGTGTCTCTCTTTGGTGTTCATTGTGTGATTGGATTGATGGTCTCTCGACTACGGCATCGATTATCTCACACGTTATTAGCATGAATCGCTCTACACGGCCGAATCGGTATGTCGTTCGAGATTCTCTTCTTTTTGATCTCTAATATCGCTATTAGATTAATCTGGTAGATTAATTTACTTGAACCCGATTATATCTATTAATTGCTAAATTAGAGTTCTAGATTGGACTATTGTTCATCACAATTCGTTGTCACTGTTCACACGAAAAAAACTTTTTACGATCTGCATACCGACCAGACGCCTTGACCACAATTCTTCTTGCGGCCGTCTTGCAGCGCTTGCCGCCGTCTTGCCGTCCGTCGCCTCATTCGTCGTTGCCTTCTTTGGCCATTGGCGCGCATTGTCGTCGACCACCATCGCGCCAGCGTCGCCTCCATGCGTAGCGTGCCCGTACTGCTTGGCGTCGGCCCTGTTATGAATAGTGATTGTATTACCAGGGGGCCAAAGGGCTAGTATATATATACAAAGTATAGGAGGTGAATATGCAAATAACCCCTCATAACAACGGGGAATTACACACTATACATATATCTCTAACACCCTCAAACTCATGGTGGATCAACAACACGAGTTTGGAGAGGTAAGCCGTGCTATGCTCGAGTCTGGGCTTTCGTGAAGAAATCCGCTATCTGAAGCTCTGAAGGCACATACTGAAAAGCAATCACCTGATCATGCACACAAGACCTCATGAAGGAAGCATCAACACCAATATGCTTGGTGAGCTCATGCTTCCGCAGGTTCTGAACAATCTTGATAGCTTTGTCTTTGTCGACAAGAGAGTCGGTGTATTGTGAAACACCAAAATCCTCAAGTAACCACCGTAGCCAAGTAATCTCTGCTTTGTCAAGAGAGCCATAGCTCATAACTCAACCTCTGCGCTCGAATGAGACACTGCGATCTGTTTTTTAAATCTTCTAGGCAATGAGAGAACCACCAAGAAAAACACGATAAATAGAGATAGGCCGTGATCGGAGGGATCGCCGCCCAAGTAGCATCCGAATAAGCTGAAGGCATAGCGAGTTGAAGTGTGGAAAGAAGAGGCGGCGAGAGATAGTCCCACGAAGGTATCGCAGAACTCAAGAAGATGATCAGAGTGGACCTGAGTGGTATTCACTACTCGAGGCGCTCTCGTCCTTCACCAGTCTCCTCTCTTGGTATCTTGTTGACACCTACATCCGATCCTCCTAATGATGCTCCTGTTCGTCCTTCACGACCGGATATCCTTGACCTACAGTGCGTCTTGGATTTGCTCTCTATAGCTCATGCTCTCTCTCACCTTGAGCCTAGTTCTTATCATGAAATTGCTCCTCATTCAAGTGGCGGCTTCGCTATGGCAGAGGAGCTTGATCTTTGTTAAGCCTTGAGAGACTTGGGATATTATCTTGACACTGCATGCTCGTCCCTATCACGTGCAAGTGGGTGTACAAGATTAAGACCGATGCGATGGTACTATCGGCTATAAGGCTCGTCTTGTGTCCGTGGTTTCGGTGAGAGAGGAACTTTTGTCCTGTTGCCCGTATGACCCTTTCGCGCTCTTGTTGCGGTTATACGATCACGGTGGTTTCTCTCTCACCGGATGTTAAGAATACCTTTCTTAATTGTGTTTTGCATGAGGAGGTCTACATGCAGCCACCACCTGGGTATTCTGTTCCGGATGGGCACGTCTGTCGTCTTCGTCGTGCTCTTTATGGTCTCAAACAGACTCCTCGTGCTTGGTTTGCGCATTTTACCTCCGTGATTACTACTGTCGGTTTCACTGTCAGTTCCCACGATCCTACTCTTTTTGTCCATGTCTCATCTCGGGGTAGGACACTGCTTCTTCTTTATGTTGATGATATGCTCATCACTGGTGATGAGTTCTCATTCATCACGTATGTGAAGAAGCATCTCAGTGAGCAGTTTTTGATGACTGATCTTGGTTCTCTTACGTACTTTCTTGAGATTAAGATTGAGATCTCTTCTTCCATGCTTGAGGGCTACTACCTCACCCAACAGAAGTATGTCTAGGATCTTCTTGATCGGTCTAGTATGACTGACACTCGCACTGCTGAGACTCCCATAGAGCTATCTCTACAGCTTCGTGCCACTGATGGTGAACTTCTTGATGATCCTACTCGACAACGCCATCTTGTTGGGAGTTTGGTGTATCTTGTGAGCACTCGTTCTGATATTACTTATGCTGTTTATATCTTGAGTCAGTTTATGGCACGTCCTTGTTAGTCGCTGGACTCTTGCACTTGGTGATAGCAAGATCCTTACTCTCATCGGGAGGATGACACTTGGAGATGGGGGGCAATTTTCTTTGTTTATTTCTCACACAATGCCATGCCAACTTTGAGGGTTGGGGATACAATTTATAAAGTCGCTAACTTGACCAAGCATATGCTAAGATGCTAGTCTAAGATGCTAGTCAAAAGTCGCTAAGATCTTTGTCTAGATGCTAGTCAAAAGTCGCTAAGATGCTAGTCTAAGATCTTTGTCCTAGATGCTAGTCAAAAGTCGCTAAGATGCTAGTCTAAAAGCGCTAAGATGCTAGTCAAAAGCGACCAACACAAAAGAGACTTAAGACTTATCCATCACTCTCCCCTAAGTCTTGTGTGTCTCCTTGTGAGAATCTGAGCCATCCTCGATCTGGCGCCAAGCTCACAGAACTTGATCCGCCAAGAGACTTGGTCGAGGTGTCATGAATGGTCTTGGGTGTTGATGTAGTTGGCGGGACGCTCACTTCATCCAGGCGACCGATGAAGTGATACCTCACCGGATGTGCTTGTCTGCGCTCATGGAAAACAGGGGTTCTTTGCCAAGGCCAAAGCGGACTTCTCATTCATACGAGCTCCATGCCTCTGCGTCTCTGCCAAGGAGATCGCCATGCCGTGCTGCACCCACGAGCTGAGTAGAAGCGGTAGTGGTGCAATGTACTCGCTTGTGACTAGACAAAGCCACTACCGCCGCTTGACCGATGCGCGGTGATCGGACACTTGCCGAGGAAGTCTGATATCCGCCGGTGCTCTTGCTCGTGTCGATGTCGCCGGCGTGGTCATTGTCGCTATCTCCCGATGAAGTCTTGCGTCTTGCACCTTAGTAGTCTGCCGTGGTCGGAGGTGCCCATGACGTAGCGGAGGATCCTTTTCACGACTTCTTTGGTGCTCGTCGTCGGTCATTTGCATGAACCGGCCGCGTGGCCGACGGCTGAACGCCAAGTCCGGCCAAAGTGGACAAGGTAGCGAAGGTCGCCCATTAATCTTGCCCGATCTTTGCGTCGCGTCCGCCTCCGCCAGTACTCTCGCGACTTAGCTTGACCTCTCCTCCATAGGTGTGGGGTTTGGGTTGCGATCGAGAGCCGCCGACTCCACGATCGCTTGGCGTGGTTTTGTCTGGCGAAGAGATGCCGAGTTGTCTGGTGGACCTCGATCCCGAGGTAGAAAGAGGGGCCCGAGGTCGCTCATCCGGAAGGTGGCCTTCATCTCCGCTTTGAACGCCTCGATCTCCTTCTCCTTGGTACCGGTGATCACAAGGTCGTCGGCGTGAAGCGCCTACCGGCAGGCATTGCCTCCTTGCCCGCCGGTGAGACCCATGACCTCGTGGCGCTCTTTGAATCCCGTTTGCTTGAGGTGGAGTCGACTTGGCGTTCAAGCTCGCGGTGCTGCCAGAAGCCGTAGAAGGCTCTTGCGGCGGAGGACCTTGCTTTCTTGGGGATGATGAATCCGTGGTGTGCAAGTGACCTCCTCGCTTCAAGTCGCCGATTGAGGAAAGCGGACTTGACGTCCATGTGATGGACGCACCGATCTCTGAGGCTGCGAGGCGAGAAGAGACGACGGACTCCATCCGGCAAGCAGTATGAAGGCATCGTCGGTCGACTCCTCCTCTTTGGGCGAAGCCTCGTGCCACGAGACGCGCCTTGTGCTTGATCACCTCTCGGCCTCGTTTTCTTGAGCTTGAAGACCAGCTTGAGAGATGGGCGTGGTGGCCGTTTGGAAGATCGGCCACCTCCCGCGTCTTGTTCGCTCGACGGCGTCCATCTCTCCTGCATCGCGGCACGCGCATCTTTGCGTTTCTCTCGCCTCGGCGAAGAGCGAGGCTCGCCGTAAATCTGTCGAGTCGCAGCTCTACCTCGAGGTCGCTGCGCCCGATTCGAGGGCCATTGCTTTCACCGAGGAGGTCGTCCATGGTGCTGATAGCGCGAGAGGCTTCGCCGCCGTGGTAAGCGTCGTCGCGATCCTCGTCGTTGACGGCGGAGTGGCGAACTCCGTGTCTTTGCTCATCGTGGTAAAATTGCGGTCTTAGAAACTGAAGGTAAGCGCGGCGCTGGGGAACGAGGCGTGGCCGTGGTCTTGGCGGTGGACTCGCCGAACTCGTGGACTTGTCGGGTGGTGGTGGCGGTGGTGAAGGACTCGCCGGAGGTGGTGGCGAACGGGGTGGTGGGGTAAGCGAGCTTCGGTGAAGGCAAAGTTAGCTCACCTCTCCTCGAAGTGGGCGTGGTCGACAACGAATCGGGTCATCGGTCGGTCGAGTCATCCACCATCTTGTCCCGTCGCCCTCGTAGCCGTCGAACACGGCGTCCACGCGTGATCTTGCGCGACGCCGTGTCGTGGGATCGAGGACGCGGTGAGCCTTGGCGCCTCGCGTGGCCGATGAAGACTCTGGCGTGCTCGGTCGTCGAGCTTGCCGGCGTGGTTGAGCTCGCCCAGCGAAGGCGAGCGGTAGAAGACATGGAGGTGGCTCGCCGCGAACTTGCGCCGTGCGAGCCTCGTATGGCGTCTTGCCGTCGAGGGCCTTGGTGGGGAAGCGGTTAAGCAAGTGAGCAGCGGTCATCACCGCCTCGCCCGATAGAATCTGCAGATCCTCTGCGCTGAGGCGGGCGCGGCGGTGGCTACCACTGCCGTCGGGTTGCGTCGCTCGGCGACGCCGTTCTCTTGCGCGGGTGTCGGTAGCGGAGAAGTGACGATGGATCCCTCGTTGGCGCGATCGACCCGCGAACTTCGGCCGTAAATGAACTCACCGCCGTTGTCGTCGTGGGACCCGAAGCTTGCGGCCGCGCTCGCCTCAGCAGGCTTGAAGGCACTTGATGGCGTCCGCCGCGGATGCCTTGACGTCGGCGGGACAACCCACATGTAGCGGGATCGTCGTCGGCGAGGAGGAGGAATAGCGGCCGGCCTCCAGTGTGGCCGTGTCACGGGCCCAGAGGTCACCGTGTCTGACTCCCACTTCTCCTTAGCGCGAAGCTTCGCTGGCGAGAAGAAGCCGCCGCGCAGCTTAGTGAGGGCAGCAGTGTCGCAGAAGCGCTCCGTGGGTCGACGTCGCGGCATGCCCCGCACCATCTCCTTCTTCTTGCCGAAGCCGCCTCGTGGCCTCAAAGTTGAGGTGCCCAAAGCGCTTCGTGCCACCTCCAAGCGTCGTCGTCGCGGCGGTACAGAAGACAAAGAGGTTGCGCCACTGCGCGTGAAGGGCGTAAGGCGGTTGCTCCTGTTGACCTTGAGGAGGCCGCGACTATGATCCCGGATCTGCGGCACCGTGCTCAATCTCCGCGCGATCCGTTCTCATCCACCGTCCCCAAAGTCGATGATGGAGTTCTCAGCGCGGATGTAGTGAACCGGTGGCGGCCGGTGCTTTCGCCCGATCTTAGCGGCGAAGGCAACAGAGCCGACGCCCTTGATCTCCACGGCGCGTCGCCGAACTTGAGCGGTGCCTCGAACGCTGAAGTCGAGCTCGGAGAAGAACTCCGCCGCCGGTCATGTGGTGGGTGGCGCGGTGTCAAGGCACCACCGTCGGTCTTCTTGTTCTTGGAATCGCCGCCGAGGAGGCGTGTGCTTTTGGCTCGTCAAGGTGGAGGAGTTCGATGCTCGCGACGAGCAATGAACGAGCCGGCCGCTCCTCCTCCGCTTTCGCGACGTGGGCTGGCCGCGTCGTGGTTGTCGACAATCCACGCCCAATGACCGGGCTTGCCACATTGTGGCAAGAGTAAATCTCGTCTTGGCTTTTGCTTGCCGCCAGCGCCATACTGGCGCCTCACGGTCATCACCCTAAGCGCGTCCTCGCGCCCGCTCGGCGTCTTCTGCTGCTTGCTTGCGCTTGCCGCTTGCGACCGCTGTCGTGGAAGAAGGCTCCCTTCTTCCTGTCACCTTGGCCGTGACCATCTGCTCCCGTGAGGAGCTTCCGCCAATGGTGGCGGTCCCGAGAGACGCCGTGGCTCGTCGGCATCAACGACCTTGAGGCGACCGCGCCTCCTCGATCGTCATCGTGGAAGGTCCAGCGAGACTTCGTCGGCGAGCCATCTGCTTGTACTTCTCGGGGCGCAGCGGAAGAGCTTCTCCACTCTCTCTCGCGCCGTAGGTGTCGTCGCCGAACCGCACTAACTTCGCAATGAATGTTGAGGCGGAGAACAAAATCATCAACGTCCTCGCCGCTTGAAGGCCGATTCTCCCACTCCTTGCGTAGTGCACGCAATGTAGACTTGCGGGCGCGGTCGGCCGCCGTCGTCTTTGCGGCGATGGCGTCCCAAGCCTCTTTGGCGATCGCTTGTTGGTAGCGAAATGCATCTCGGCGGGGCTGCGGCGATGAGAGCATCCAGTGCCGTCGATCACGGTCGTGGTCGGCGTCTCCGTCTGGGATTGCATCCCACATATGCGCGCTGAGCTTTACCCTCATCACGCGACCCGCTCGGCGTAGTTGGTCTTGGTGAGGTAGGCCGCCGCCCGGGGCCGATGTCCTCGGCGACACTGGTACTCGTGGTGACCACGATGCGAACCGGGGAGAGAAACGCGTCGCTGTGAAGGTCGCGCTCTCCGCTGACCCGTCTGTGCCGTCGCCGTCTTGCGTCTCCTCGAGGCGCCCAGCCATGCGTCCGCTGTGTCTGAAATTGCCCGCGCGCGCGTAGGCGTCTTGATTTGCCATTCTGCCCTTCATCCTCATATTGCCTCCCTCTCCGGTGACTCAAGGTCCGTCGGCCATTGTCATCGGCGAGATGGGCTGCTTCTTCTGCCGCATGAACCTCGACCTCTGCGGCCAGACGCTGCGATTCGCATCTGCCGCCGTCATTGCTTCGCGCCTCATTCTGGCTGCTTGCCGCTCATTCTTGACGACCTTCACTTCGCCGCCCGCGGGCCTTTGCCGCCGCTTCGCTTCGCGTTATCTGCCATAGCGAGTTAAACTTCTTGGCCGCTTGGCGTGCTCGAGGCGACGAAGGCTGAGATCGCCTGCGGACATGGCGCGCACGGAATCAAGCATGTGGAGAGAAAGCTACACTCTTGGTTGGAAATTTCTGGGCGGAAGCGAGGCCGAGAGGATTGAGCAGAGATGCTCGAAGTTCTTGGGATAATCTGACTCGATACCACTTGTTAGTCATTGGACTCTTGCACTTGGTGATAGCAAGATCCTTACTCTCATCGGAGGATGACACTTGGAGATGGGGGCAATTTTCTTTGTTTATTTCTCACAATGCCATGCCAACTTTGAGGGTTGGGGATACAATTATAGGTCGCTAACCACCAAGCATATGCTAAGATGCTAGTCTAAGATGCTAGTCAAAAGTCGCTAAGATCTTTGTCCTAGATGCTAGTCAAAAGTCGCTAAGATGCTAGTCTAAAGTCGCTAAGATGCTAGTCAAAAGCGACCAACACAAAAGAGACTTAAGACTTATCCATCAGTCCTAACCATCTTCACTACAATCACCTTTTTCGTGTTCTTCGCTACTTGCGTGGGACTATCTCTCGTTTGTTTTTCCCTAGCTCCACCTCACTACAATTTCAGGCATATTCCGATGCGACTTGGGCTAGTGATCCTTCTGATCGTCGTTCTCTTTCTGCTTACTGTGTTTTTCTTGGCTCCTCCCTGATTGCTTGGAAGACAAAAAAAGCAGACTGCAGTTTCCCGCTCGAGAGCAGAGGCTGAGTTGAGAGCTAAGGCGGCGCAGTAGTGACAGCAGAGGTTACTTAGTTGAGGTGGCTACTTACAGATTTTGGAGTGCCTGTGATGGGACATTCGACTCTTTTGTCTGACAGTACATGTGTTATCAGCATTGCCCGTGACACAGTGAAACATGAGCTCACCAAACACATTGATGTAGATGCTTCATAACTCACTCACAGGTGCAGGACGGAGTACTTGCTTTACAGTTTGTGCCCTCAGAGTTACAGATTGCTCACTTTTTTACGAAGCTATAGACTATGGTACAACATTTGTATTTTCTCTCCAAACTCATAAATATACACACAATATTCATAACAGATACAATATGTAACAAAATGGGCATAATTGATATCTTCGACTCATCTTGAGGGGGTGTTGGTGAGTTCGTATTAGAGTCTAATTAAGAAGTTGTATTAGAGGCAGATTGTATCTTAGACTATAAATAAAAGGTGTGGGGGGACCTGTGGAACTAAGCACAATTATTCCGGAAATCCTACAAGCATGAAGGTCGATAAGAGGTCAATTTGTTGGCCCCAGATGTTGGGTTTGGTGGGTGCAAAGATCTTTTTTGATTTACTACTATTTTCATTACTTGATGAACAGTAATGGGAATCCGTATTTTGATGCTTCATGTTTCTGCTGACATGTTTACATTCTTTTTTTTTTGGTCATTCTTGGAAGATCGCATAAGCACAAACTAGTACGTATTTAAAGCAGGTTCTTCTATTAAGAAATAGGAAAATGATCTGTTAGCCAAAACTAAATCAGAAGAAAGCTTTCTTATACATCCATTTATGCAAGCTCTTTCAAAAAAGTAAACATAACGTCCATTGCACATTCCTTTTTCTGCTTCAATTTGTGGCCCTTGTCAACTCCTTTTAATTTGATATCTAGAGTCCAGTAATCTGTCTTTGTTTTACTTGTGGTCTGTAAAGTGGAGATATCACGGACGATACCTTCAGAAGCGAGGCAAGATCCGAGCAGAATCAAGTCAGCTTATCCATCTTAACACGCTTGGTAACTTGGTAAGGAGGTCTTGGTTCCCTTTCTGATGCTTAAGAAATGTTCATTGCAGGGTCTCTGCCTTGTTGACTGGGGCCGGGGCATTGATCTAAATCTTTTCCCAACCGGCACAGAGTTTCACGGGGACTGCCGAACCTCAGGGTTCAGTTGCGTCGAGATGCAAGAAGAGAGAACCTGGACGTATCAAGTCTGTGCCTTTGGCAGTTACTCCACTTTATTAGCCATTACTCAAAGCAACTATCTGATACGGCAAGTGTGTTTATTTGCTTGTAGGCTGACACTTACGACCTCTGCGTCATTGCACACATGATGCTACATGGAACACCCATGAGCATCGAGAAGGCGCCCATGGCCAGTGCAGGCAACCGTTACCAGCCGAAATCGCCGTTCAAAAGGTGAATTTGAAATCGCGAATGCTGCATTTCGAGCAAGCAGAAGATAGAAAGATACATAACTCCCAGTTCAAAGTTCATCATCCTCCCCCATGTCTTTGACCACAGGTGCTGGAACGTCGAGCTCTGGAAAAACCTCTTTTCCACATTGCTCAACGCGCCCTCCAACGGCAGCGACGTGGCAGCGCTCCGGAACCTGCGGCTGTCCTTCCAGGAGTACATGTGCAGCAACCGGCAGCTCGTCGGCAAGCTGAACTAGCAGCTGGCGAAGCAGAAGACCTTGTGCTCATCCTGAGGTGCATTCCATTCCCTGCCCCCCCAACTATCCTGCCATAGCGTGTGATGTTTTATGTATCAATTGAAATGTCCATCTGCGGACTATCGTTATTATTATAACCCAGATGAAAATCTCACGCACTGCTGGTGCCTGTAAACTGACCTCCATATGTGCAAGTACGAAACTTTTGAGATGTCCCAGTAATGCAAATTACGAACGGGCTGCTACGTAGAATTCATTCTACAGGACTATTGAAATCAGACGGAACGGACGGGAGGTCGCTGTCACGAATCAACAGTGCCCAAAGACAACGAATCAACAGTGCCCAAAGTCAAAAGACTTTGCGAATCAGATGAGAGGCCGCAAGCGGTGGTTATTATTGCGTCCGTGAGACCGTGACTAATCCTGGGAGTTGGGCCGGGCTTTTTTGTGCCGGCTCGGTCTGAGGCCCGCTTGGCCCTGCTCGACCCATGGTATGACATGAAATAGTGAGGACTGGGCTAGCATGACATGAACGCCCGAGCCAGGCCGGGCCTAAGGATTGGGCACATCGGTGAGACGACGACGCGGCAGCGGTTGGGCCATGTTGGTCGGCCGCGACCACGAACATGGCATGGCGGCCGGCGACCGCGGCAATGACACAGAGGCGGCATGTGACTCGGCCTGTGGACACCGAGGGACGGTGGAGTGGTGGACCGTGGGAATAGCCGGGGGGGGGGGGGGAAGCATACCAGTACCTTGCTAGAAACCGGACGTGGTCGTCGCCGTCCATGTCACCATGTGGTCGTGGGCTCGTGGTCGTCGCCCATCGTCGTCGGAGCCGCCCTTGTTGTGGCCGTCATCGTCGTCACCTTCGGCCTCCTCACCATGCCTTGTCGCGTTGAGGCAACCGTGGGCCGCCATCCCCTGTCGCGCCGAGGCCACCCTACACCATCGTCCCCTGTCATGTTATTTGGACTTCCTCTCACGAAAGAACTTGTTACTTTAGTGTTGTTGCCCATTACTTAGATAAACAGTACAACCTAAACAAGATAGTCATGTGGTTTAGGTTAATGGATGATGCACACACCGGAGACGCTATTGCCGAACGCATGTTTGAGGTAATTCGAGATTTTAAAATAGATAATAAGATTCTTTCTAGATATAGACATGCTAAGTGATCGATTATATTTGGCTATCCGGTGTTTACTACCTTACCTCATGCTTAGTGATCAATTATATTTGGCTAATTGCGGAGTCGTTTGCTAGATATAGACATGATAAGACTTTTAGGCCCTATCGTTGCACCGATGGAGGTAAAATTTCTCAAATATTTCAGTTCTATATCTCATCTCTATTATTTTGGATTTTTGATCAATGCAAGAAGTTGGACGGATTGAAAACCTATATAGAGGGAATAGGTGAGGCACTCGATCTGGATATGTTCGCCACTTTCAACCATGTGAAAGACGAGCCCTTTCGAGTATTCAACTTATACTACAAAAAGTATGGTGCCAGTGAGATGGAGTCGTATGCTTTGGAGCAAGTGGCACAACCATCCAAGGGAAGCGTGACAGTCCACTTGTGGAATAGGATGAAGGGTAAGGAATCCAGTTCTTTGTCTTCTCAGTCGTCCACCACCACAAGGTGGAATTCTAATGTAGAACTCAATCACTCCCTCGCTCACAACTTTGCAGCCACCGATCCTACCCCTTTTGAGCAAGAAGGTCAAGCTCCTTGAATGGTGGAGGGACAACCATCTCATATTGTACCATTTCGCATGGGATGTCCTAGTCATTCTGGTGTCGATTGACTCTTCTGAGGTGACATTTAGCATAGTCGGGAGAATAATTGAAGAAAGAAGACCGTCCCTTACGTGTGAGACAGTAGAGGCAATCACCTGCATCAAGGTGTTGGAACGAAATAGCGACTAGAGGGGGTGAATAGGAGTCAACTCGTTTTTTCACCTCCGATGCCAATTGTTCAACACTAAGATTAGGACCATACCACATGGTCTCCACACAAGGATTTGCAGAAAGCAGATGAGCAGCAACAACATCCGAGATCGTGCAGGCGTTAGCGAATCTCAATATCGAGTAGCCTATATGTATGCATGAATGTAGTTACTGCACTTTGGGGCGTAACGTCTTTATCAATAAAATTTCACTTTTTCCCAAATATTTAAGTGTCCATAATTTTACGTAATACTTATTTTCAACATTTCCCTTTCAATTTGCCATTCCCTCCCTTTTTTCTCTCCTCCAATTCCCCTTTCCCCATTTTTCGTGGATCTTCTCTCTCCTGCTTTCTTTCCCCAATTCCCTTTTCATCATTTGTCATGTATCATGTTTTTTTATTCCTTGTTTGTATGGCACGACAATTTGCGAATGTGTTGAAGTGCATGCATGCCTGTTTTGTTGTACAAGAGGCCGGTCTGACCGCCATGTGTTAGCCGGTTTGATCGGTGCCTGCGGTTTGACCGTCAGGCGGTCTGACTGCCATTTGTTGGTCGGTTTGACTAGTGGTTGTGGTTTGACCGTGCATGTGTTGCCAGTCTGATCCCTCCGATCAATGTTTTCTAGGAGGTTTTCAGCTGGGTGTGTTTGAGCTCCTATGTGGAGCAGTCTAACCACCCCGAGGGATCCTGATGCCGAAGTCTTGATCGACCGGTCCCTATGGATCTTGATCGACCATTTGAGCTTGTAATAGCTAGTTTTGTGGCCATTACAGTGGAGGCCAGTTCGACTGGCCATATGTTGGCAGTTAGTCTGGGCTCCCCTGAAATTTCTAGTATCTTGCTTTGAACAACTAGTTTCTTGAAGTGCCGATGCTATTTTCATCTTCCTTGAGCTAAGAGCAAGCCCTCTAGATTGTGTATTCATCGAGCTTTGACACTTGATCTGTTCAAGTGAGCATCTCTGACTTGTTACTCTTGGTTTTTTTGACATCTAAATAGCTTGGAGGAGTTGTGCCAGTGATCTTCTCAAAAAAGGTTGTGAGAAGACCCAGGTGTTATGAGTGGTTCGGTGCTTACCTCTCCAGAGTGGAAGAAGAGCAACCATAGTGGATTCGAGGTGTTGGCTTAAATTGTGGAGCCAATCCAATTCGTTTGGACTTAACATGGATTATGGGAGATCGGCAAGTCTCCGAACACCACTAGAAAAAGATCGAGTGTTATTGTGGTTTGCTTTCTCGTGCTTTATATTTTGCAATTTACGTTCCTATAATTAAATTGATTTGTTGTCACCCTAGGTTTTGCAAACCTTTTCGTATACTTAGGTTGTTGGTGCACTTAGTTGAGACTAGTTGATTTAGGCTTTAATTGTACAAAACCGATTTGATTTACAATTCCGCATAAACTCGGTTTTGGCCAAAAGAATTTTTAAAACAGGTTATTCACCCCACTCTAGTCGGCATCATCGACCTTACACTTTGCTGCCACTACCTCTCCCATCACCTCCAAATCCAGCGTCGTGACCCCCGCACCGCAGCTCACCGTGCTGGCAAGCACAACTCCACCAAAATCCCCACTACATCTCCCTCCTTCCCTTTTCCCTTCTCCAATCGTGCAGTCACGCTTGCCCATTGCCGCTGTCCCAAGGAGCCGGGAGAGGCAATGCAAATGGGGAAAGGGGAAATGCTGAAATTAAGTAATTACGTAAAATTAAGGACACTTAAATATTGGGGGGAAAAGTGAAATTTCATTGATATTTTATAGATACATTGTTACTGCCTCGCTAAAAATCTTACGCCATAGAGTGCAGTAACTACATTGATGCATACATATCGGCTACTCGATGTTAAGAACGGCTAACGTCTGCGCGATCTCGGGATCCACCAATTGATGTTGTTGCCGCTCATCTGCTTTCTGCCAATCCTTGTGTGGAGACCACTTGGTACATTCCTAATCTTAGAGTTGAATAATTGGCATCAGGGGTGAAAAATCGAGTTGGTTCCTATTCACCCCTAGTCGTTATTTCATTCCAACACCTTGAGGCAGGTGATTGCCTCTATAGTCTAGGGCGTAAGGGACAATCTTATTTCTTCAATTATTCTCCTGACCATGCTAAATGTCGCATCGGAAGAGTCAATCGACACTGGAACGACTAGGACATCCTGTGCGAAATGGCACAACACGAGATGGTTGTAGTGTCCTATATCCAGTTATGCCAAGCTTTATTGATTCTTCTCAGGCTCTCTATTGTTGCATATTCCATCAATAAGCAAATCCTCCAAAGATGAGTTTGTTTTACATTTGTTTAGGATTATAACTAGACATTTCTCGTTTGATTTGATGCAACTTCTATGTAATAAGAATTGTTTTAACAGTTACGCTCCCAAGTGCTGTTGCATTAGTTGCAATTATCGGGATTTCTTTGTACTTGTGTAGTCGTCAAACCAAAAAATGTACCACATAAGTTCTCCACTAAATTGTCTATTGTTATGATATATCTATACTTTTAATAGTGACTTGTCATTGTTGGAATTGTCTTCAATTTGAGTTTAGTTGTGGTAGAAAGGTGAGTCTGTCATATGAAGCCAAGTCACGGGCGGATTACTAGAAATGCTTATTTTGTTTTAATTGTGACACATCCTATCTCTCTGTTGTTGTATCATCAACCAACAAATTCTCCGAAGATGAGTTTGCTTTACATTTGTTATAACTTAGACGTTTCCCATTTAATTTGATGCAACTTCTTTGTAAGAAGAATTGTTTTTAACAGTTGCACTCCCAAATACTTCTGCATTAGTTGCAATTCTCAGGATTTCTTTCCACTTGTGGGGTAGTCGTTAAGCCAAAAATGCACCACGTAAGTTCTCTACTAAATTGCCTACTGTTACGATATATCTATACACGAATGTCGGTTTAGTAAGTAAGGGGGCATGTGCCTCCCTACCCCCCCACCCTAGAGCAGAATGTGGGATTAGTTTGGGTTGCTCATTTTAATAATCACTCTTGAAATTGTCTGCTGACCTCTGTCACTTTGTGTTTACTTGTGGTAGAAAGGTGAGATATGAAGCCGAGCCACAGAGAGATTACTAGAAATGCTTATTTTGTTTTAATTGTGACATCCTATCATCATCTCCAGTTATGCTTAGGGAAACCTTGAAAATCATTAGTCATGAATACTTATTTCCATGTAATTGTAGACGTCCCTACCAAAAATGATAATGATGTTTAGAGAAGCTGTAAGCAACCCCTCCTTGGCTAGTCAGAACTTAGCGTTTTGTATATTGAGGAACCGTCGGTAATTTGTCAAGTCTATATGATTACTCCCTCCTTGTCTCCATTAACTTTGAGTGATCAAACTTTGGCCAATTTTTTTTTTTAAAATATCTACTTAGGTAAAACGAAAATGATATTGTTTGATTTGCAACGAAAAGTATTTTAGTTATATCGTGCATTATAACTCTTTACACAGGAAATTTTTTGCTCTCATAGCACTCTTTTTAAGTCGGTTTGCGAACATACTACTAAATTTTCAGCGCTTGCTCTAGTAGCACTGAATAGCTACCAAACCTTACTCCGTTTAGCATTCCGTCAATTTTTGCCTCTTCTTATCCAAAACTGACTGATTTCGTTGCCTCCGGTGGCCTTCTTTGCCGCTGGCGACCGAGATCGACCATGTTGAGCAGGAGACGACATCCACCAAGCGCCGACGCAAGCTGTCTGCGAATGTTGAGCGATAACAGCAGCAGAACTTGCTGGAGAAACAGTTAGGGATGAACAAGAACACAACAAAAAATTGGGGTTTTTTTTTGCATCAATTCATCACAAAAAATCTTGGGAGATCACACAAATAAAAAAAATTGCAGTGGCATTTTTCAACCAATTGAAAGAAAGAACAGATGAATTCACGTGAACACAAGAACTCAAGAACAAGACCTCAAGAATGGGGAAAAACGAAAAAGGGACAGAGAAGTGAGAGAGATGAGGCTGTCAGATCTCTCATCGCCCGGATAGAGAGGTGTAACATCCCAAAATTTGGGTTTTCAAATTTTTTTTGAGTACTTTAGGTCTCCGAAAAATATCATCAATTTTCCTTGAATTAATAAAGCTTAAATGGAAATTTCTGAAAAAATAAAACTATTTAATTTGATTCATGTGAACAATTAAATCAAAACTAGTGTTATTCTACTTCCTTATGTTTCAAGGATTTTCCCTATATTTTCTTGGATTTTTCCGGGTTCATTTGGTATTTGTTTTGCCTCATTTGAATTTAAGCCTTTTTCTCTAATTCAAAAATCATTTTCTTTTCTATTTTCCTTCATGGGCCAAATTCCTTCAGCCCTTTCCATTTTTTCCTTTTTCTGGCCCATTCCTTCTCCGGCCCAACCACCATCGCCCTTGATCGCCTCTACGCTGGCCACTTTGCTAGCGCCACCGTTCCGCCTTGCCCAGACATCGCCGATGCCCTCGCCATCGCCACTCGGTGTTCGAGCCAAGCACGCCTCCCAAGGCTATAAAGCCACCGCCCCTCGTATGCCTTAGCTTCGCTCCATGCTGCCACCTCTAGTGCCCTAGCCGCTGTTGCCTGGATAGTCGCCTAGCGTGTTGCTTCGATCTTCTTCTTCACCACCGGCCGCCGCTCGTGCCTCACCGTTCTCCACTGACAAAGCACCTTGGGACGTCCCACCCGTGTCACTGAGACCGCCTAGACCTCCTCCGTTGATCTCCGTCATCTATTTGATACGGGGTCGTCCGATCTTCTCGACGTAGGATCAAGATACTCACGTGTGGCCTCTCGAATCGTAGTGATCCTCCGTTGCCAATACAAGAATGAACACTCTATAATTCGCAAGAACACACGCGCTAGACTTCACGACCACCAAGCGAAGCCTTATCGTGCTCCCAATTCTCAGCGGAAAGGTTGAACGATCTTGATTTAGACGAACTATCAATTTCCCCTCATGATGTATTTGATCATCATGGAAGAACTCTCCAAAACAAAACAATCTGTTCTCTCTGTTTTAATATCAAAATCTTCCTTCCCTACAAGATGTTGCGGCGGCGGCTTTTATGGAGCGCCCCCAGGACATGCACACATATGGGCCTTTCCGTCGGTTTGGGCCAGAGCCCAAGTTACCAAAACACACTCATTACTTTATGGTTTGACTCAACCACTAATCACTTAATGACATGACCGAACTAGCTTCAAAGTCGGTTTGGCCAGACCGTGGCTTGCTTGACCTATTGGATGCTGATTGACATGGCCGAACATGTGGCTGGACGTAGCTTGCATGTTGGCCTTGGCCTTGCCGTATGCATGTGCATGCACAAGTCTTCTTGAGCATCCTCCCGTATGCATACACTGATACACATACATATGCACATGCCACACACATGCATGTCATGCATGCAAAACATTCCTTGCATTTATCACACACATGCATGCTTGTTTCTTCCTCCCGAATGCATGCACATCATCTTCGCTCCTTCGGTCTGACGTCGTCTCCCATGCTTCTATACATATAAAACTGCACATACACAATATGTGACTATTAGGTAGTATCATATTTTCATTAGTAAGATTAAAATCATTTAAGAGCGAGTTCACCTGTTGGTTAATTAATTTAGCTCGTGCTCGTGTAATAGGTCCAATCGGCGGGATATCCTCATCAATTAGTTTAGCTCTTGCTCTAGTCATTGGACCTTTTGGTGCTTCATGAGCATCCTCATGCACACTTGGAGCGGAAGATGTAGTAGTAGTAGAGATGCCCTCATCATCCTCCCCCTCTTGAAAAGGAGTCGTCCTCGACTCTATATCATCTTGCCCAAAAAATGGTGATAAATCAGCAACATTGAAAGTGGTACTTACTGCATAGTCGTCTCCCGGAAGCTCAATCTTGTAAGCATTATCGTTAATCTTGGCAAGCACTTTAAAAGGACCATCACCACGGGGCATCAATTTTGATTTACGTCGCTCTGGAAAGCGTTCTTTGCGAAGATGAACCCATACTAAATCACCTGGTTCAAATATCATTTTCTTTCTAGTTTTGTTAGCTTTAGAAGCATATGAATGTACCTTCGCCTCAATTACCTCTTTAGTCTTTTCATGAAGTTTCTTTACAAAATCAGCACGCGTCGAAGCCTCCATATTAGCACGTTCTTGTAATGGAAGTGGCAGCAAATCAAGTGGTGTGATCGGTTTGAAGCCATACACCACCTCAAATGGACACAATTGTGTAGTAGAATGCACCGCCCTATTATATGCGAATTCAACATGCGGTAGACAATCCTCCCACTCTTTTAAGTTCTTTTTTATCATTGTCCTCAGCAACATTGAGAGTGTACGATTCACCACCTCCGTTTGTCCATCGGTTTGTGGGTGACAAGTTGTCGAAAATAGCAGCCTTGTCCCAAGCTTGGCCCACAAAGTTTTCCAAAAGTAGCTTATAAACTTCACATCACGATCTGAAACAATGGTGCGAGGCACGCCATGCAATCTCACAATTTCCCTGAAAAATAAGTCAGCTACATGCGACGCATCGTCGCTCTTATGACAAGGAATAAAGTGTGCCATCTTAGAAAATCTATCCACAACTACAAAAACAGAATCCCTCCCCCTCTTAGTCCGTGGCAATCCTAACACAAAATCCATGCTAATATCTTCCCAAGGTGCACTAGGAACTGGAAGTGGAGTATACAAACCATGTGGATTAAGTTTCGATTTAGCTTTATGGCATGTGATACATCGTTGAACAAACCTCTCGGCGTCACGTCGCATCTGAGGCCAATAAAGTGATCGGCCAACATCATGTATGTTTTCTCTCTCCCAAAATGTCCCATCAATTCACCTGCATGCAAGTTCACCTAGGCGCTAGGCGAAAGGGCGGAGGTGCCCGCTTAGCGCCTAGCCCGCCTAAGCGGCCAAGCGAAACAATGAGGAGGGAGCTCTGCTGGGAAAGGGAGAATTGCGAGGAAAGGAGAATTGCGAGAGAAAAAAAGGATGAAGAAAAGCGATAAAAGGAAAGGCTCTTGTTCATGAATGGGCGGCCCATTCTGTTGGTTCTCTCTCCCCACAAAGGAAGGCCAACACCGATCGTTCGGCGCTTCGCCAGTATCACTCTTACCTGCCCTCCTCGCTCTGCTCAGCAAGCCGCCGCGCCGACGCCGTCTCTACGAGATCGATCTCCTCTCCCGTCCTCTTCCTTCGCGACGGGTGGTGGGAGGAGGCAGCGGTGCTTTCGGCAGGGGGGGGAGGAGCAGCCTTGATCGCGAGGGCGAGGCGCGACGGCGCTGCTCTCCGTGTGAAGGCTGTCGACAGCCACGGGCCGGGAGGAGGCTGCGAACAGCGATGGGGAACGAGAGGCGGCGGCGTGTGAAGATGAAATATCGGGTAGGGTTTCTGACCGCACAACACTTACCTTTCTTCAGTTTCCCCCGTGCGCCCAGCTTCACCTCGGGACCGCCCATCGCCACCTCGCGCCGCCCTGCGCCACTCCGCCTTGCCCGCCTCGCGCCGCCTGCGACCGCCTTGGAGCGCCTGCGACCGGCTAGGCGCCCGCCCGCCTAGGGTGACGACTAGCACCAAATCGCGGCGGGAGGCCTTCGCCCAGCGCCTAGGCGGCGCCTAGGCGGCCTAGGCGCCCGCCTAGGGGATCACTGCTTGCATGAGATTCCTGCAATAATAACAAACGCACAGACGAACCTGGAACACATAGTTTGTTAGCACGAAAGAGAAACCCATCATGAATATGGTATTTATCCCATCCTTTTCCATCTTTGCATTTAGAATATGGTACGAAAAATTCTTGGTCGAAAGCATATAAATCTTTCAAACTTTCTAATCCAGATACCTTTACTTCCAACTGAGTTAAAAGCACATTCTTTCTAGACAATGCATCAGCGACTACATTTTCTTTGCCTTTCTTGTATTTAATAATGTAGGGAAAAGTCTCAATGAATTCAACCCACTTAGCATGTCTACGATTCAGTTTAGCTTGACCTTTCAAGTATTTCAAAGCTTCATGATCAGAATGAATGATGAATTCCTTAGGCCAAAGATAATGTTGCTAACTCTCTAAAGCACGCACAAGAGCATATAATTCTTTGTCATAAACAGGATAATTCAATTGTGCATCGCTAAGTTTCTCACTAAAGTATGCAACAGGTTTTCTTTCTTGCATCAAAACACCACCAATACCTATTCCACTAGCATCACATTCAATCTCAAAAGTTTTAGTGAAATTAGGTAAAACAAGCAATGGTGCTTCAGTCAAACACTTCTTTAGTTCAGCAAAGGCTTTATCCTGTGATGCTCCCCATTCAAAAGCAACGCTCTTTTTAGTTAATTCATTTAATGGGGCAGCAATGGTGCTAAAATCTTTCACAAAACGTCGATAAAATCCAGCAAGCCCATGAAAGCTACGAATTTGACTAACATTGATAGGAGTAGGCCAATTTCGAATAGCTTCAACTTTAGAGTCATCTACTTCAATTCCATGAGCTGAAACGACATAGCCTAAGAACACCACTTTGTTTGTGCAAAACGTACACTTCTCAAGATTAGCATACAATTGTTCAGTTCTTAGCACTTCTAGCACTTGCCTAACGTGTTCAACATGTTCTTTCAATGAGCGGCTATACATCAAAATGTCATCAAAATAGACTACCACAAATTTGCCAATGAAATGTCGCAAAATATGGTTCATTAATCGCATGAATGTACTAGGAGCATTAGATAAACCAAAAGGCATCACTAACCATTCATACAAGCCAAATTTTGTTTTAAAAGCTGTCTTCCACTCATCACCATGTTTCATTCTAATTTGATGGTATCCACTACGCAAATCAATCTTAGAAAAGATAGTAGAGCCACTCAATTCATCAAACATATCATCTAACCTAGGAATAGGATGACGATAACGAATGGTAATATTGTTGATAGCTCTACAGTCTACGCACATTCTCTATGTACCATCTTTCTTTGGAACAAGAATGACAGAGACGGCACAAGGACTAAGACTTTCACGTACATACCCTTTTTTTTCCATGGCGCTTGCACTTGCCGCTGAATTTCTTTTGTCTCCTCCGGGTTTGTGTGATGCGGCGGGGTTGGGAAGTGGCGCTCGGTACCAAGTCAATTTGATGTTCAATGCCTCGAATGGGTGGTAGACCAATAGTGCGTCTTCGAAAGACATCCTCATAAGCACGCAAAACTTGAGAAACCACACTAGGAAGGGGTTAAGTCATTAGTAGAAAACAAAACATCTTTGTACAGCAATACAAAGTGCATCAAAGTGGGATCATCTTGTATCTCTCTCAAATCAGATTTAGTGGCTACCATGACTAACTTTTTCTCTCCCTCATCCTTTCTTTTTCCACTCAGTTTTAACTTGTGGCTCTCATTCGTCTTTTGTGGAATCACACTCTTTTGTTCCTTCCCTCTCTCATTCTCTACGTTCACCTCAATCTTTTGCATATTATCATTCACAATTTGAGAAGGAGTCAAAGGTCGCAATGTTATTTCTTTGTTATTCCACATGAACTTATAATGATTTGTTCTACCATCATGAATCACAGATCTATCATATTGCCATGGTCTTCCTAAAAGTAAGTGACAAACATCCATGGAAACAACATCACACTCCACAGTATCGCGGTAATTCCCAATCTGAAAACTAACATCAATAGTGTATCCAACATTCATAGAACCATCATTATTCAACCATTGAATTTGATATGGATGTGGGTGTTTTTTGTATTTCAACCCAAGTTTAGTGCAAAGTTCTTTACTAGCTAAATTGTGGCAACTACCACCATCAATAATAACTTTGCAACACTTACCATCCTTACTCACCTGAGCCCGTGTTTGGAAAAGATTGCAACGCTGCTCATGAGTGGGTTTTGCTTGCACACTCAATACCGTCGGTGCACACACAAGGCTAGGACCGGCCACGGGGTCACAATAATCATCTTCATGTGCCTCCTCCCCTTGTCCTGTCTCATGTACATCTCCAAAGCTTCTAAAATCAGCAAGGGCCTCACCTTCCCCCTCGCTAGTAGATTCATACTCTCCATTCTCCATTAGCAACATAACCTTGTTATTTGGACAATCCCTTTGTATGTGACCTCGTCCAAGGCATTTGAAGCATTGGATGACACTACTTCTTGCTGTAGAACCCACTGAAGACGAGGTAGAAGGTGCTGGATTTTTCTTAGCAATAGGTGTTGTTGCATTTTTCCCGCTTGGTGCAGCAATGGTACTAGGAGCAAAGCTTCCACTAGATTGATTAGTTTTAAAAGAATTGAAAGCGGGATGTAGGTTTACCTCCTGTAGGTGTTGAGCAGGGTGTATATGATGTTGATCTTGTTGCTCTCATATCTTGTTGCACTTGCCTTTCAAATTTTGGTTGCTTGATGCACCAACTCCACCATGTTGTTGTAGGGCTGAAATTCGGTGATGCGCTTGATGGGAGGGTGCAAACCAGCAAGGAAACGAGCCATTGTTTGTTCTTCTTGCTCAAATATATTAGCTCGAATCATGGCCATCTCCATCTCTTTATAATAGTCCTCCACCGTGAGAGTTCCTTGTTTCATTTGGCTGCAATTTATCAAATAAATCACGTTTGTAATGTTTAGGAACAAACCTCGCTCTCATGTGATACTTCATCTCTTCCCATGTAGCGATAGGAGGTTCGTCGTATTCTCTCCTTTGATTTTGAACTTGTTCCCACCATATGAGCGCATATTTGTCAAATTCAAGTGCAGCCATGTGTATTTTCTTCGCCTCGGAGTAATTATGCATACGAAACACCTTGTCCACCTTGAGCTCCCAAGTGAGGTAATCTTCGGGATCATGTGTACCTGAAAATGTTGGCATAGTAAATTTAAGCTTACCAAATTTCTCTTCATGAGGTCGTTCATTGTCGTAGCGGTGTCGGCGCTGGTATCCATCATCGTAGTGGTACAAGTCGTCGTTGTCGAAGTGAGGTGCTCCCCCACCTCGGCCTCCATGCCCACGACCCCGTCCGGGTCCTTGGGCGCCTCCCCCGCCTCCTCTCCCAGGTGGAGGTGGCCGTATGGCTTGTGCCACCACACGATCTCGCCGTTGTCGAGCATCCTGGGCGACTCGTGCAGCGACCTCCTCATCTCGTGGAGGTATGTGAGCCGGTAGATGCACACTATCTTCTTCTTGTTGTTGACGAAGTGCCCGTACAACATCTTTCACGATGCCCGTACGCAACACATTCATTTGTTGATTGAGGTCAATGCGGAGATCCTGCATGTCCGCCCTGAGTTCTTCCCCCATTGCAGTGGTGCCAGCTACAAATTCTTGTTGCAATGTAGTTCTCAATGCCTGATGCTGGAAGCGAGTCACCGGGGCATTAAGATCAACCTCATGCTCCTCACCATAGTTGTTTTCTTCACCTGACATGGTTAGATTGTGCAAAAGAAAACACAAACAGCAAGAGTGTATATGGATGATTAGTCAAAAGCACTCAATCTCTCCTTTCTCTCCCAAGTAAAGTTCTTACCCTTCCGAAGTGAATTAAGACCAAAAGAAACTTACACTTGGTGGAAGCTACAATAGCAAAGTGATGATCAAGCGAATATAAGAGTGTTCACAGTTGCACAACAACGGTTATTTGGTGGAGCTTGGTATGGGTGTGTATATCCTAGCAATCTGAAATTCTTGATGTTGTAAAGCTAAGTAACAATCCAAGCTAGAATATTTTGCCTAAGTGTTGATCCAAAAGATTTAAGTGAAGTATATGAACGCACACGCAAAGATCAATGTGACTCAATGCAAACAAAGGAATGAGCTCAATAGAAGCAATTTGAAATTGAGAATTAATAGCTCGTTTTGCACCAAGTACTAGGAGAGACGCTAGCCAATTGCAATAATATGAAATGTAAGGGCACAAGATTACTCAAATAAATTAAATACACAATATGAAATTTTATGAACTAAGGTTATCGTTTCCCTAAGTTTCGACCAATACCTTCTTCTTTTCTTTCTTTCTTTCTTCTCCCTTTTTTTTTGGGTACTACTTTATAGCCACAGCCCCTTTTTTTGTGACTTGCCTTTCTTTCTTTTTTTTTTTTGACTTTGACCGAAACTAGGGTTTAAACTCCCCTTGCACAAGCTCAAATTTTCAGCAAGTATAAATAATTCAATGAACAGCCTCTAAGCAATTATCACAGACTAGTCTCAAAGATGAAGGAAAAAAAAATAGCAATATTTTTTTTCACGCACTGTTCACAGGCCACGGTACTGTAGCAATCGAACTCTGTAGCACTGATACGAGCTAATGGATCGGCTCGGCACTGCAGCAGCCGAACCAGTGCAGCGCCCAGCAGAATCGCGAAATACTGTAGGTCTGCGCGGCACTGCAGCAGCGAAACACTGCAGCAGTCGATACTGTAGCGTGCGCGAAATACTGTAGCGGCCATCGATACTGTAGCGTGCGCAAAACACTGTAGCAGCGCGAGTCCTGCCCCGACGCGCACAGATCGGCCTCTCTCTCTTTTTTTTTTTCCCGCGTAGCAGATCGGATTTTTTTTTTGATGATTTTGATTGGACACAAAGATTAAGCGACGCAAAAGAACACTACGATCAGCACTAAATAAAAATTCTAATGGATTAAAACCTAACTAAACTCACAGGAAATAACAGATGCAAAAACTAGGGTTTGGAATTTTTTGTGTAGCAATTTTCAGTTTATGGACTCTAGGTATTAAGAACAGCAAATAAAATCAATATACTCTAGGGATAAGTAATCCTACCGAGTCAACCGCGCTCTGATACCAGATAATACGGGGTCGCCCGATCTTCTCGACGTAGGATCAAGATACTCACGTGTGGCCTCTCGAATCGTAGTGATCCTTCGTTGCCAATGCAAGAACGAACACTCTATAATTCGCAAGAACATACGCGCTGGACTTCACGACCACCAAGCGAAGCCCTATCGTGCTCCCAATTCTCAGCGAAAAGGTTGAACGATCTTGATTTAGATGAACTATCAATTTCCCCTCATGATGTATTTGATCATCATAGAAGAACTCTCCAAAACAAAACAATCTGTTCTCTCTGTTTTAATATCAAAATCTTCCTTCCCTACAAGATGTTGCGGCGACGGCTTTTATGGAGCGCCCCCAGGACATGCACACATATGGGCCTTTCCGTCGGTTTTGGCCAGAGCCCAAGTAACCAAAACACACTCATTACTTTATGGTTTGACTCAACCACTAATCACTTAATGACATGACCGAACTAGCTTCAAAGTCGGTTTGGCCAGACCGTGGCTTGCTTGACCTATTGGATGCTGATTGACATGGCCGAACATGTGGCTGGACGTAGCTTGCATGTTGGCCTTGGCCTTGCCGTATGCATGTGCATGCACAAGTCTTCTTGAGCATCCTCCCGTATGCATACACTGATACACATACACATGCACATGCCACACACATGCATGTCATGCATGCAAAACATTCCTTGCATTTATCACACACATGCATGCTTGTTTCTTCCTCCCGAATGCATGCACATCATCTTCGCTCCTTCGGTCTGACGTCGTCTCCCATGTTTCTATACATATAAAACTGCACATACACAATATGTGACTATTAGATACTATCATATTTTCATTAGTAAGATTAAAATCATTTAAGAGCGAGTTCACCTGTTGGTTAATTAATTTAGCTCGTGCTCGTGTAATAGGTCCAATCGGCGGGATATCCTTATCAATTAGTTTAGCTCTTGCTCTAGTCATTGGACCTTTTGGTGCTTCATGAGCATCCTCATGCACACTTGGAGCGGAAGATGTAGTAGTAGTAGAGATGCCCTCATCACTATTGGAGCTCCCGGGCATCATCGCGCTGATGCCACTTCTTTCTTCTCTACCTCTGGCCGCGTCTGTGTTGGTGATATGCCCTAGATGCAATCATATAGATGATTGTATCACATATATGTTTATGAGTTATAGAATAAATGTTATTGTGTTCCTTGGATGAATTATCATGTATAAAGATTAACAAGTATGTGGCTTGTTGATGAAGCTCTTTAAGTTATATGATATCATTCTAAATGTATCCCTGGTTGGATGTTATTGGTCGGGAAACTAGTGACTTATCGACCAGCATATGTATTGATTGATGACCATGTTTCACCGGTCATGGATATGAAGATATTAAATCAATAATATGAACACATGTTAGAGAACATGGCGTTGGATTGACCCACCTTGAGACACTATTGAGATTATTATAATTTTGCGTGTCATCAGTTGGTCTCAAGCAATGATGATGTATAACCCTTAGACATGAGATTAGCATGGTTTCCTACATGTGTAATACTACACTTAGGGGTTGTCAAATGCTGCTCCGTAACTCGGTAGTTATAAAGATAGCTTTCGGGTATGCTATGAAATATGTAGAGGGATATGACTGGTCGAATATGGGATTTATCCCTTTTAACATAACAGGAGAGATATCTCTAGGCCTCTCAATGTGGTCGAATAAAAAAAGTGCATGACCGTGCCACTAGTGGTCGAAGAGTCGACCTCACGTAGTTATCCATCGCTTGATCGAAAAAGTATTGAACAGTCCATGGATGATAAAATATCTCACCTGGAGTTCAACCAGATATCGTGAGGTAAGGGGAGAATACACAAGCGGGTCGTTCATTTCGACCAAATATGAACTGGTTATATGTAGATATCTGATGGTCAGATATCTTGGTTGATCACTAATCGTCGACAAATTGGTCGTGGGAGTTCTGAATGGTCGTGACTAAATATGAACTGGTCATATGGAGATACGAGCTGGTTATAAGTGATAAGGACCTGGTCGCAGATCATATTGCGTATGGTTCGTTCGATATAATATTTATGTGTGTTCAGGAATCGTTATGCCCTGCTAGGAACTGCTAACGATTCGTGGTCGGAAAGGAGTTTCCGAGTCACAATCGATTACGCATGAACCTACAGGGTCACATACTTAACGGGTTGGAACAAATGAGTTCAGATAGGATCTGTTATGGGCTCTTTATAAGGGGATGCATGGGGTTATTGGTACGTAAGAGTTGCTCTACCGAAACCCTAGCTGCCATCTTCCCGAAGGGCCGGTAGGTGTGTTGGTGCAAGCACACTACCGTACGGTGTTCCATTATTGGATGTGTGGATACCGTAGAGGCACTACTGTAGTTGCTGCTGCACTGATCGAGGACGATCCACAACCTACGCAAGGAACGTGATAGATTACTAGAGGAGACAATCGGTGCTGAGGACATTAGACGACCGACAACGACCACTACATCGATGCGCTCGACGTTGGATCAGGTTGCTCTAACTCTTCTTTCGCTGCATTGCGCCTCTAGTGGTGACGATCTATGTTCTCTTGCTTCCATGGCTTCCTAGTTTACATGGTAGATTTTTGAATTGTAAGCTAGTGTAGCCTACCCGTATCCCTTCAGTCCACCACTGTCGAAACACTTCTGTTCCGTTCCCCGCTGCATCGGTGAGTCCCTCACGATTTGGTCCGCGTCAAACCATGTTCCACCTCCTGATTTACCTTTTTCCGTCTTGCAATTTGTTGTTTCATCCACCGTGCGAGGAAATCGAGTCCTCTCCTTTCCGCCCATCGCCCTCGCCGGCCGATTGCGTCACCACCAGTGGTCCTCTGCCTTCATTTTCCTCACCATCTTCATCACCGCGTCGCGTTCTACGTCGTGCTTCCCTCCCCTTTCCCAAAGCATCGCCACAACTCCATCACCACTGGAGCCGAGCTTGCACCGCCGCCTCTCTCCTCGCCGCCGGTGATTGCCGTTGATGCATGCAGTCGCACCTGCGTCGCCATCGTCGTGCTCTCCTCTTTCCGTTTTGCCCCTCCACTCGCGCCGCCTTGGCCGCTAGCGCCGGCGAGCCCATGAACCCGAGCGCCACCGTGCCGCCGTGCCACGTTGCCGGTGCCATGTTAACGCCACCTTGCGGCCACATCATCACCTCATCTTTTGTGGTAGCCATGCGAGCGCCACGCTAGCCTCGTCACCACCTCACCTGGCCCTGCCTCCTCGTTGCAACGTGGTCGCCGTGTGCATGACCTGCCAGCATCATCACCACCCACGTGTCATCTACTCAATCCAAGCCCTAGATCCAACTCTATGTCACTTGCATGTTGGCCCCCATTTGTCAGGTCAACCCACGATCAATTCAACTACATGAGCTCGGTCCAACATGGACCAGGACTTGGTCTATGGACCAACGGCCCCACATGTCATACACTTAGCATTTTTTCCAAAATTTCTGAAATAAAAGATTCCAAGAATATTTCGTGGAACCCACTTGTCTGTTTCTCTCTCCCTTTTCTTTTTCAGTATTTTCCTTCTCGATCAAACTACTAAGAGCTCGTTCTTCCTCATACGAGCTCCGATTGAACCCATTCAAGTTTTCGAATTCATCTAAAATCAAGCCCTACCTTCCTTTACCATTCAATTTGAATTTGGAGTTTATTTGATTTATCTTTTTGAATTTTGTTTGTTTTTCACTTTCTCTCTCATTAGATGTTGACGTTCCGGAATCGTCCGAAGGAGCGGAAGGTCAAGGAAGTAGAAGATTGAAGATAAAAGAACATAATTGCTATAGCAAGGCAAGTTGTGCTTCGATCATATTGTATCTAGTTTCCCAAAATTACTTTGATTCAAAGTATTGCATGCTAATTCAATTATTAAATTCTTTACTACTTTGGGATTAACTATGCAATCTATTTGATTATGCCCACCTTGATAATGGTATTACCCTGATCATTTGTCACCCTAGCTTGGTTAATTACTAGTTGATATTATTCTAGCACCAATGTGAGTTGGTTAGACACGATTAGTATGCTTAGGCATGCAATGAGTCATTGATATCATTTTGAGTTGCAAATCCAAACTTGACTAAGTGAATATGAAATACAATATGGAAAGTTGTGTGTAGTTTGTTGTCTATCGTTGTGGGCATGTGTTGCACTTAATCAACATGGTGGGAAAATATTTAGACTGAGGCAGGTGGATGGAATTGTGATATGGTGGAGCTGTGTGCGCTTGGGAAAATATGAATGCTGGCAACATGTAGTAGTTTGGCGGTCTTGCCATGCACTACCAGAATCCTGGTTTTTCCCGAGTGTCTAAAACACTCGGGAAATTAGCAAAAACACTCGGGAGATACTTTCCCAAAGGTCGGCCGTCGGGAAAGAGCACTCGGGAGAGATTAGTCGGGGAAAAAACTGGTTTTCCGAGTGTTTCGAGATTTACACTCAGGAAAAATACCTTTCCCGAGTGTAAATCTGAACACTCGGGAAAAATATTTTTCCCGAGTGTAAATCTGAACACTCGGGAAACATCCAACACTCGAGAAAAATAACTTTTCCGAGTGTAAATCTAAACACTCAGGAAACATATAACACCCGGGAGAATAAGCGCCACAACGGGTTTAGCTACCGTAGCAGGGTGCTTTTACCGAGTGTCAACACTCGGGAAAGTGATTACTAGTAGTAAAGCACTAAAATACATCATTCGTATCCCGAATTTACTATGTGCTATATCTAAAAAAAGTGAAGAATAATCCAATTACGACAGTCTCAAAATAACAAATTTGGTCCCATGAGTTCTGCAACCACGAACACATAAGCATAACCAGAACTTACAATGGCTTGAGACAGATCGAAAATGCGACAAAAGTAACAATAGATTAACGATTACACGTGCGAGAAGATAGTGCTACAAATGAAATAAATTCATGAAGGCAAGCAGTTAGAACCAAAATGTACCCGACATCAAGCTCAACTGCATTATGGCGGGCTTTGATAAACATAGATAGTAAACCGAGGTGGTCTGCAGATATAATAGGGTTGAAGCACCGATGAGTGGCGGACTAAAAGACAATCGTATCGAGCATGGTCCCTAGGGTTTGAACTATGTTTGACCATATCAAATTTGAGACATGCTCTTCCAAATGCTTCTTTGCATCTTACCGTCCCACATTGGCTATTGCTAGTTTCTTAGGTGACAGTTCATCCTCCTCTTGCACTGCCTTGTTGTACTTGATGGCTAGGTTCAGCATTTCCTACACGTGAGAACACAAATAAGCAACTACCAAACCCCAAATAATACTCAAGCTTGCATCATCGACTAAAAGGACCTTTGAGTGAAAGTAGAAAGTTGAATACTACACACCTGAACAGTCCGTTCGTTTGTTTTCGAATGAGTGTCCAACCTCTTCAAAACTAATCCATCAGTCCATTTCTTTTTGTGCAAATTTAGCAACATTTTGTCCTCAAGCTCATTTTTGCAGTAATTGATTGCAATGCAGTAGTAGTGTCTGTTGAGTCCGTGAATAAGAGCCTAACAGTGCAGAGATGGTTTAATCATCCATAAGAAATGAACATAACAAAAGTTCATTAGCTCCAAGTTAATTAGTACTTTACCTGAATAGATGGCTTATTTAGGTGCCCAACATTCGATGTTGTCTGTCGACCAGTGTACAACATTGATTACCTTATTTAAATAGGAACATACCTTTACAGTGGCAAATGTTAGGTTGTTGGAGTACATCCTTGTGTACCTGCAACATTAGTGATATCATATACACATGTTTCCTCACACAATGTGGTCAAGAGATGCTAAAACATTGCAGCGAGACAATTTAATGGTATGTGCAGGAGCTCACCCTGCGACTTGTCCAGTAACATGCCAAGGCCTCCAGTCATCCACAATGGAGAAATTGAGGTGCCTGATCCATGCTTGGGTTGCAATATAAGGCACGACCATATCATGGTCACCACTAGAGAAAAACATGAAGTATTAAGTGCCAATGCCCATTCCTAAATCATTCAAGTCAAATGGCCATCAAGACTTCACCTTACTCAGATACTAGTGCGGTAGCCTCTTGTTGTCAAATTTAGATGATATGGCATCTTGCACTTTCGATGTCTCTGTCGTACCAGGATGCGTCATAACGTTTGCATCTTTTCCATGTGGAAATTGATCCTTGAACCACAGTTTCTGGATTAGTTTAATTGGTGTTAGGAGGAGCAGCAAATTATAACAACAGAAAAACATAAATGTACCTTGCGAATACCAAGTGACAGTCTAACTGCATCGCTGTTTGCCCAAAGTGGTGAAGGAGGTAACCGATGTATTGCTAATCAAAGAAAGCTCAAATTTAACACCACAAACTTGGGAATTCGGTGTCTCCTCTTGAACATTGCACGAGTTAACTAGTTAAGATGTGGGAATAAATCTTCACATACTCTAGATCCTGAAGGAATTGTGGACACTACTGAGGAAATCACTTCAGCACTTTCCTGAATTATAGAAAGCTCCCTTCTACCCCGAGCATCAGGTTTTGGAGAATCCAAGGGATAGTTCGCCTGTAAGATGTAAAACTCATTTATATCTTTCGTGCACTGCCATGTGGGGACACCCTTATAGTTAATTGATATTTATGCCAGATTAAATAGTAGTATTTCATGGTAAATCTGGTAACATATCACACATAACTTTTATGCCCTGTATAATAGTAGACGATGGACGACATACAAGTTGAAACTTGAAAGACACTGGAAAGGGAAATTGCAAAATGTGATGTAGAAAGTAGAAGCATACCTCGTCGAAAGCTTGGTTGTTCTTTTGGCACTCAAAATTCTTGTTATTCAAATAGACTCCACATGACTTCTTTTCACGACTATTAAAATGAAATGAACAGATCATGAAACCAAAATATTATCGAAAAGGTAAATTTAGTTCAAAAATTTTGAGTCATGCAGCTTTGCCAAAGAAAGTTTAAGACACATTCCGTTCTCGGAACACACAAGATGACAAGACTATGTTTGATATACACACGCTATACAAACCTATGAGTAAATCATTGGGCATAAGTTGGTTTACTAAACCATAATAATACCATTAACCACTAGTTGGGCATTGCTACCTCTACTTTGACAACTACAAAATCTAGCTTTTAGCCATTTTTAGGCTTTATTTTTTTTAGCAGATCAAACCCTATTTAGTATATTATCACTATCACAAGTTTGGGCCTGAAAACATCAACGTATTTGATGACAATAATATAGTTTATCTCAAATTTGCTTATTTAGAACAGAGCATGCTTAATTTTTCGAATGATATATACATGGTAGAAGAAATGCATGACAATTGCTCTAAGTAGAGATTATATATATATATATATATATATATATATATATATATATATATATATATATATATATATATATAAAAAGCATTAAAAAATCGCATTACTACCTCATATAACTCATCGAAAATAAGACCCATTCCATGAGCAAATGGAACTTGAACATTTAAGTCAAAGTTGTCATCAGATTCTTAGGGTTGCCAACAATGTAACCTGAATGATTTATCAAGATAATGATCAATGAAGTAAGAAGTCAAATAATGGAGTATATAATCATATACATAAGTGTGCCTCACGGGTGAATCAATGGTAGTAGAACCCACTCCATCACCATCATTCATGCATACTTGAGCAAGCACCAACCCACATCCATCTCCCTCTCCATGCATGAAGACAAAATTAAATAAATCAGAAAGTGAATCAATGCTGTCACCAAAAACCGAAACAATAGAAGGAAATAACATCAATTATCACCAGTTTTCAAGAAATGAAACTATATTTAATTAAATTTTATGATTACAAAATGAATAGCTGATCTTACAAGCATATGATTTTTTCTGATAATTCAACGATATATGAACTTTTATTGTTTGTGACTATCACCTAAGCTCGTCTAAGGCATGAAACAATCCATTTGTCGCAAGCGGCACTCAGCTGGCAATCAAGAGAAAAGAAACATTTGTCACTGGAAGTTTTTATCTGCAGTTCACAAAAGAACCTCTGTTTGTTTAAAGCCTGTACAGTTTGAGTTACAAGAGGAATTCAAGGTAGACGGTCTCACTCTCACCACAAAGGAACTGCCTTTTTCATAGAGATTAACATAAGTGTAACCACCTCGAACTAGTTTTATTTTCTAATATCAAGACTAGGTGCTAAACCATGTTGCAGAGCCTCATGGAATGTTCATTACTGAGAAGTAAATGATATATCGATGCATGAGAACTGTAAAAGTTATACCCTGCTATTTGAGAAGCATTCTTCCTACCATGAAGAAGGATGAGCTCAAGATGAGAGCAAAATCTTTTCATCACCATAAGCAATTTCTTTACTAGAAATGACAAATTCATTGGTTTCCATATAGTCAACATAAATTATGATCCATAGTCCATAGACTCCATACCATCCTGGCCCATAAATGGATATAACCTTCAAGTGGGCAGCAACCTTCTCCTTATCAGTGAAGACACCAAAGGACTCCACGACATACTCGGCCTGACCTCAGCCCATGGGATCTCCTCAGGGTTCCTCAAGAATTGCAGTGGATCAAACATTAGTTTCACAACTTCAACACAGACAAGCTTCAACACATCTCTTCCAACGAAGCCGTGATATTAGTACTACTTGATGCCGAAGACAGTGACTGTCACATCCCCAAATTAATAAAGAGAATTACTATGCATCTCATGAGCATGCATCATTGTTTTCAAGCATTTGCATTATATATTGCACTTGAAAAATCTTAAACAAAGTTAAACCTACAACTCAATTATAAGCTCTAAAAGAAAAACAAGAACAAAAACTTTTGTTCATCTTCTAGAAATAATTTATTCAAATACTAGAACAATTATAATGAATTAATATAATTTTTCCCAAATTTTTGGGACTGGGTTAAACCCTAAGAAAATTCAAACACAATTTAATGACTCAAACTAAGTTTGAATTTAAAATTTCACAAATTATATCTTGAACAGTAGGGTTCAATAATTTTTATGGATACTAGACCTTCCCAGGAGCACCTCTGATTTATTTCAGAATTTTAGGAATTTTATTCCGATTTTTAGAGCCTCGGTCAAACTTGCTGATAATTGGTCAAAGTGATTTTGGAATTCAAATCCCTTGCACTGTTGCACCGACTCGAACCTGACCCTGGCTCGAGCCCGATGCACCAACTGGCTTGACCCAACCAGCTAGCGCATGGGCGGTTGGATTTGGAACCAACGGTTGGATTTGAGTGGCCGTTCGGACCAGCCCGAGCAGCACCTGAAATCTCAGTTGTCCATTCTTCATCGCACGATCCAGCCGCACCCAGTCATTTCTCAGTCGCTGCCGGTGGGCCCGCCCTCCGCTCACCGTCTTCAACCTCGGGCAGACGCGCTTTAGAGCGCGGGCGCCACGCGCCGCGCGAGCTCTGCGCTGCTCTGTCGCCTCCGTGACGCATCACCCTCCCCAGCCTATCGCATTGCTTCGCTAGTTGACGCCGTGTCCATTCCCATCTTCGTCTCGGGATAAAACTCACTCCATCCCCCTGTCTCCTTTCACCTCTCCCCTGGCTACCAAGGAGAGGGAAGCTCCCTTGAGCTCGTTCCTCCGGTGAGCACCACCGCAACCACGCCTTTCTTCTCCTATCTCATTGCCGTGTCCATTTAAGCTAACCCGAGCATTTGTCTTCGCTTGTAGCTCTTGGAACACCATCGTGCTCTCGGCGACCTCAGAGTGCGCCCGGGACTAACCCTTGTTGCCATTTTCGTCTCCGATGAGCTCCTCTCCAATTCTTTCGCGTCACATTGTGCCTCCATACATAATGTTGCTTTCCTCTCAACTTAATTGTCGGATTATTCACAGGAGTTCCTCAATTTTGAGGTTATTCCTTTTCGGCCGACAAGATCCCCTTTTCACTCCTTTGTCAATCAGGGAAGTCTTTTGCCGATTCCTTGAAATGACACTGTCTCTTTAGCATACTTAATCGTTTCGACACCCACATTTCCTTTCGTTTTGCACCTAGTGTCTTCCCCACGTGAGGCTTGCCGCCGCCGTCGCCATTGCCGTGGCCAACCCACCCCAAGCTCCTCCAGCCTCTCCTTAACCTTGCTAAGCTTCAGTGTACCTCGCTTTAGCTTATGCGCACGCTTGTTTGCACACCGCGGAGCTTAACTTGCACATGCACGTACACCGTGGGGGTGCTGCCGCCCATCTTCGGCTCGCCACCGTTCTAGGTCGGTGTAGCCACCGCCACCACTACCAGGAGATGCGCACAGCTATCGTGGTTCCAATCATACCCTTGGCTCGCGCGCGGCGGCAAGAACGCCGCAAGGCTTCGATAAAGCTGCTCTTGGCGTTGTCGGGCCTTTCGACCGGACCTCAGTAGCAACATCATTAGGGCTTAATCGCAATGATTAACATTTAATGCGAGATCTTTGTCGGAAATCTGGGTGATTAGCTGCGTAATGATTGGCCATAAGAGAATGACAAGTGGGCCCTTACACAGAGAATGAGGAGTTAAAATGCACCTGGTTTAACTATGAGCATATGACATGCGGGCCCATGGCCAGTTTAGTGAGAATGTAAATTTGTGCGATGCGTTTTCCTTTAAGGAAAGCGTATTCCTTATAAGCTTAAGTAGCAAGTACGTATTGGTAACGGGAAAGCGAATTTTCTAGAATACGTCTTTATTCTCGGCTGAGCTGGGTCATTTTGGACCGAGTCAACGGTTGACCCGGGGCCTGCTGGTCAGTGACCGCGGCTAGAGTAGCGCCCGGTAAGAAAAGTAATAAACGGCTTAGAAAATTCGAAAATGAATTATTTGCACACTGTAAAATATGTATAACTTCAAAAAGGCATAATTAAATCATCTCAACTCCAAAATGGATGAAACCACTTCTGATAATTTTCATTATTAATAAACCTTATATTAAAATTGGTTTCAAATATGTCTCTGTATTAGAGAGTATTATTTTGGAGATTGATCCATTAACACCATTATTTTTACAAAAGAAAATGTCAATAACTTAGAAAATTCATAACTAATGCATGAAAACTCCAAATGAGGTAAACTCAATTGTTTTAGTCTTGTATAAATATTCTCTATTTATCCATATAATCCTTTGTCCCACTACTATTCTGCAAATTTTACCCAAATAATTAAATTAAATGAACAGTAACCAGTTGGAATTAAATTGGATTTTCCGGAAAACTGATTTTCAAACCTTAATAACTCTCACATACTAAGTCCAAATGGAATAATTCTTTCACCTAAATTCATCTAAAATCATGACTTAGATGCTGTAAAAAAATCATGCATTTTGAGCATTTTGAATTTTGAGGTATTTCTCGATGTTTATTCGGTATTGTATTTATATAGATTCCGAGCCTATCGATATTGACCTATACGCTACTGAGGGAGAACAACTAAGCTACCAGCAAGGCAAGCATCATTTGAACGTTCTTTTGCATCATATTTGATCCCAGTTTTGTTAAGTTAGTGCAATGATAATTGCTTGCATGCTATTTTGGTAATGTCGCTATTTTTGTGATGAGTAGATTAGTTATCTCCTATTCATTGAGGATAATCTTGAATTGTTCCAGTACCACATGCTTGAGATAGGTTGTTTGAGATATATTGTTGGGGGTTTGCTTAGCCATGCAAGTCTAGAAACGGTAGCTGATTATCGGGAATAACCCGACAATTATGGGATAAACACAACTTCCATTATATACTTTTGTTTCAGATCTTCGTATCTGATTTATGAGATAAAATTTTGTCATTTTAAATGAGTTTTGGGTCTGGACAAGTGATGGTTAGTGATGGTGTCTTTGTGCACGAGTTTGGGTAAGTGATGGACTTGTCTGGACAATTAAGGACCGAACTTTGGTAACATCTTTGATTCAAGTAAAACTCGTGCTTCCACACGCGGTGTATGGGCGTTGCTTGGTTAAGTAAGGGGTTGGTGTTGTTGAGTTGATGATTGGTGGTGTGAGGACATATATGTGTTCCATCGCATATATGCTTCGTAGGGTGCCGATTGCAATTCTATAATGTGCGGATGTGCACTAATTAAACCTTGTTAATTGGGTCGGTATTCCCGGCACAACTTGCGTGCCCGTTTGGTTAGTAGGCTGTATAACCTACACTTAAGCGGGATTACGTCGCGCATGAGTGATTCAACTTAATAATATCAACTTGCTGAAAAATACCGAGTCTTGATTTATCCGGCCGGCATACCATAGGAAGTATGCTATTTTCGGAGGCATCTGGAGGCTTACGGGCTAATCAAGTCGTGTGGGTAAAGTAGGACACCCCTGCAGGGTATAAATCTTTTTGAATAGCCGTGTCCACGGTTACGAACGACCACTTGAGTTGCATGGTTGCTATTGTTAGACTTGGAATTAAAATTGTGGTTATAACTTGGTATTCGTCATGAATAGGATGTTCATGCTTTTTGTTGTATCAAAGTGGACAACTACTTTGCTATTTGTTTGATTCATTTGTTATTCAATTTATTACTTATTCACATGCTTTACTTCTATTTCAAATCTGATTTCGAAATGGCACTTGAAAAACTAGTATGTGTAGGTTGTAAATTGTTGCGTCACTTTTGCAAAACTAAGCCAATATGAGCCATCCTTTGGAACAACCTCTATGCATAGCTAATTTTTATTTGTGTAAGACTTGCGAGTACAACTTTGTACTCAACCCGGTTGCTGCAATTTCAGGTGAGGAAGGTTATGAGCCCGTTGAGCTTGTCAGTGTCAATTTAGGCGACATTGACGAGTAGAGCTATCTTTTAACTCCCAGTCGGTTGCCGATGGGTTATGGGGCATACCACTGCTGGTCTTTTGGTTTATTTACTTGTTTCTGCTGCTACTTAATACTCTTATTTGAATTTGGTCGGTTGGCTGTTTGTAATAGTTGTAGACTTTAACTATTAAGTTGTATGTCTTTTGAACTATTAATGTATGATTGTTGTATGGATGTGATCAACGTTGTATGAGAGTATGAACATATTGGTTGCTGATCTTGGGAGCCAATATGAGTTCATGCTCGCTGTTTGTGGCTTCCCATTTAACTCACTAAGTGTAGAGCTTGACTTGTTGGAGAACCGATAATCATGTAGTGCTCGCAGAGGAGCAGCGCGCATGATCGTTGGGGCTCTAGTTTTTAGTTAAGCCTCTCGCTTAGATGGAGTTAAGTTGGAATCCATTTACTTGAGGTCCAGAGTTATGTCCTTAAGACTATGCTTAGTCTCGGTCTTACAGAGATAACCCGGGGGTCCTCACAGTGTTGGTATTAGAGCCATACTAACTGTAGGATAGAGATAGCACTGGCGTTAAGTTTAGCAAGTCCCTTGGTCAAAAATATTATTAAGTTCTTCCTCTTCCCTTCTTCCTTGGCCGGCAGCAAGGGGTGACATGGTTTGGCCAAGGAGGACGACATGGAGGGGGAGGCAGCATCAATGGGGAAGGCGTGCTACAGTGCTACAGTACGGCTGTGGCACTATAGAACGGGATTACTGTAGCAAAACCTAGGGTTTCCCCTCCTCCTTTTGTTGGTGGCTGCTTTCCTCATGGGCTATGGGCCACTTTGGCTAAATTCCCCCCTTATGGCTGGCCACCACCTCCCACCTTTGGGCCAAATACCAATGGGCCTGAGGTCCCGGCCCAAGTTGTCCAAATTTCGTTGTAAACCCCCTCTTTAACTACTTAAATAACTATTTTCTATTTAGTCATTCTCCTAATTTAATTATTCTTTCCCGAATATTCTTTCGAATACTTTTGGAGTATTACAAAAGCATGATAAAAAACAACTAAAAAATAAGTGGGAAACATTGAAGAAAGAATACAACTTGTGGAGCGATTTGAAATGTAAAGCAAGCTGGCTTGGTTGGGATCATAAAAAGGAACTATATCTGCATCGATGCTTGGTGGAAGGAGCACAAGGTAGTTATTGCAGAAACGTCTATTTATTAATGTGTGTGATCTCTTATTTTAATATTTGCTAACTTCAGTTTTTTTTAATTATTTTCAGCAATATCCTAAACATTTTCGTGATGGACCACCTGAGAACCTAGATGATATGGACCGTATGTTTGACAAGGCTCATGTTACGGGTAACACTTCAGCCATCCCAGGTGAGCCTACACAAGAAGACCAAACCGTTGTGGACATTGATTGTGCGGAGGACGGCGAGGAAGACGCCGCCGCTGAACAATGAGGTCGTCTACCCGCAACCGAAGGTCGTTGCGAAGCGTAGGGCAAATAATATTAATCCTAGCCCAAAGAAGAACGAGAAAAATTCCATCGCTAGGGATTTCAAGCGCATGGTGGACATTATGGCAAAAGGCCCTGTTCAGAGTGATCCATCCATAGCGGATGCTATGCATGTAACTATTTAGGTTGGGGTAGTACCAGGAAGTGATGAACACTTCATTGCGACAAGGCTCTTTACTAAACTAGAAAATCAGGAAGTGTTTGTCACCATGAAGACCGATGAAGTAAAGATGAATTGGCTCAGGAGGATGTTTGATCTCAAGATGAAGAAAGATTAGATCTTTTTTTCGTTATTTTTTTAATTTGAAAACTATTCAGTGATAATCATGTAAGGGGTTGAAACTATTCAGTTATGTCGTACTCGTTTTATTGTTACCTTATAATGTGTTCTCAATTAAACCATAATGTGGTTGAAACTATTCAGTTATTGTTGTACTCATCTTATTGTTACCTTCTAATGTGTTCTCAATTAAATTATGTCTTGATGTCATGTTCTATGTTACTAATTATTGTTATTAGGCTGGTCCCAATGCTCCACCTTGGCAAGTTTCTTAAGACTGCCACATAGGCAAAAGTCTGATGTGGCACTGTAATTAAGGAAGAGAGAGAGCAGACTGGTATCTTATTTAGATACCACTCATACACAGTATCCTAGGTAGAAATACTAGTAAATACTCTATATCAAAGGCCTAGGATACCACACTCTAGGATACCATGCATTGGGAAGGTGGTATCTAAATGCTTTTCATGCAATAAGAAACTGTAGTAAGAAACCACCCATTGGGACCAGCCTTATTTGTAGATGAGTTCATCAAGTGACATTGATAGTTCAACCACTGAGAGTGACATTGATGGTTCAACCATCGAGAGCGATTTAAGCAAAGATGATATCGAAAAAACAAAAAAGAGGAAGTTACCATTTCAGATTTTGTTGCAAAGAATTGGTTATGTAGGTATGCACTACTACGACACTTATCTAAACAAAAAGGGGAGGAGACAACCACTCCTAACTGGTTATGAATGGGTTGTTGAGCAACTGGGCGATGAGAGAGATTGTTACTCGATGTTCCAAATGAGTAGGGCTGTTTTTGATAGTTTGCATGAAACTTTGGTTGCAAATTATGGCTTGAAATCAACTAGGACTATGACTTTCGTAGAATCTTTGGCTATGTTCTTGTGGATAGTTGGTGGCCCTCAGTCAGTTACTCAAGTTCGAACCCGCTTCAAAAGGTCAACGGAAACAATCAATAGAAAGTTTGGTGAAGCCTTGCAATGTGTCTATCTTTTATCAATACAAAGGCCAAAAGTACTATCTACCAGAATTTCGCCATGGTCGACAACCGAGTGGGAAATACGAGGTGTTCAATCACGCTCACTCATCCCTTCGCAATGTGATTGAGCGTTCCTTTGGTGTGTTGAAGATGAAATGGAGAATCTTGTTGGCGTTGCCAAGTTACAAAATGAAGATTCAAACGAAAATTATAATTGCATGTATGGCGCTACACAACTTCATTAGAGATAGTGCTTCACGTGATGAACTTTTTGAGAGATGTGCTCTTGACGAAGATTATGATCCAAACGATATACAAACTATATCATTTGGAGGGCACAATGTCAATGGATCAGCAATCGATAATGGAGATATGGGTGTCTTTCGTGATAGTATTGCTACTTCTTTAATGGCCGCAAGAGGGTAAATAGATTACATTAATATGATATATACATGTTGCGGTGACAAGATAATTGCATCATATATGATTAAATATTATTTTGTTACTGTGTTATTTTGTTTGGTTGACTAATATTGGCCTTTCTATATTCATTTCTTTCGTTACGCAATGTCCAAAATAAATACACGCATGCACTACGAGCGATATCCATTTTGTTTCACATGAACAAATGCATGTATCGTCATATTTTCAGATTCCATGAAAAAAAATCAGTTTAAATACATGCTTAACAAGGTCCTTTAAACCCTTAAGGGCATTTCAGACCTTTCATCCTTCACATACAACTCAATAAGCCAACATCCTACAAAAAGTCTGACTACCAAACAACAAAGTTTGGCTTAAAAGCTTAGAGGCTTATAAGCTGATTAAGCCAAAAAACAGGCTTTAAGCTATAAACCAAAAAGCCTAAACCTAAACAAAGAGGGCTATTGAAAGATCCCATTAAACACACAGACCAGTACATATTTGTGATTCAAACGCAAAACTGTAGCATCCCGTTTTCGGGCGGCGCATAGTATCTTCTGTTCTGGTTTTCGTTCTTCGCCGTATTTCAAATTACCAAGCTAATTTCGAAAACTTCCTTTCTTTTCTCTCCGGTGTGTGTTTCAAATGTAATGTCTGTAACATTTGAAATTCAAATTTCCGGTTTGGAGTTTCTCCTCTCTTTTGAATTTTCGGGCCTTTTTCTCAAGTTGGCCTTCCTTCCTTCTGGGCTCAGCCCGTTTCTTCTTCTTGGGTCGGCCGTCTTCTCTTCTTGGCTTCCTGGCCCATTTCCCCTTTGCTCTTTGGCCTGCCCCGGCCCTTTTCCTTCCCCTCCCCGGCCATTTCTTGGCCCAGCAGCCTGGCCTGGCTCCTTCACCCGGTCATCTTCTTCACCCGACCGAAGCACAGCCGAGCGCCTCCCTCTCTCCCCTCGTGTGCTCTACCACAGCCACCAGCTCCCTCTATGCCTCCTCTTGCCCACCAGCTCTCCTGTCGCCACCCACTCCCCTGGCCGCAACGACTTCGGAGCCCAAGCCCTGCCTTATCTTCTCTACCGAGCGCCACCATGGCGTCACGCCGTCCTTGCCAGCCCCGAGCCCTTTGCGACGCCACTGGCTCCCTCGTGCGTGCCTATGCCAGCCACGAGCACCCAGACCACGCCGTGCGCGTCCACCCCTCTGCGAGCACACACCTGCCACCACCTGTCGCGTCGCCTTGTCACCTCCCGCTGCCCCCTGCCAGCCCCAGGCCTCTGCTGCTCCCTCCTCTGCACGCACTTGCCCCGCTTGACTTTGCCGACCCCGCGTGCTCCTCTCTGCCGCCACCCACTCCACTTCCCCCCAGCGACTTCAAGGCCCCCTCCTTGCCCTGTCGCTTAGGCAGTGCATAGCCATGACACCACTGCCGTCCTCGCTGGCCGCACCAATCACCACCCGCGTCATTAGCCTCGTCAGCACCGCACGCACTCCCGCCGCACCCGGTCTGCGCCCTGCGTCGTGCTGCGCTTGTGCACGCACGATGGCGTCAGCCCCCATCTGCTCACCTGCGGTCGCACCTGGGAAAGCTCCTGCCCAGTCTCATCGCCCGTGCGTCACCGTTGCACCAGCTCGTCCTCGCTTGTGACCACCTTCGTTAAGTCGTTTCCCCACATTGCGCACATGTCGCGTAGAGCCCGCCAGGCCGACTACCTCGGGACCAAGCGTCGACGACCAACGGCTCTCCTGCAAGCCTTGGCCACCTATAAGCATTCCCCCTGCGGTCCTCATTCTCCCTCTCCCCACCTTTCTTCTTCACCGAGCGAGCACAAAGCCAAACCACCACTCCCTCCATTGGCCGTGTCGCCTCCTGGGCGCCTTGCCGCTCCGGTGTTGCCACCGCACCACCACCCCCGTCACGAGGTGCCACTGAAGTTGAGGATGCCGTTCCCCTCCTCCCTGCTGCCTCCCCACCGCCGAGACACTCCACCGCCGGCACCTCCTCCCCTCCGCTCCTGGTCGCCGCCGCCGGACAAGCTCGGCCACTCCGAGGCCACCGGTCATCCCATGGCTTCCCTCGCCGTCAAGCACCGGTGGCGTCTTGCCTCCTCCTCCTTGCGTCGCCGCTTCGCCGACGCCGCGTGAACCCGTGCGTTGCCGCCGCCACCGCCGTATGCTTCCAACGCCGCCACTGCCGCTCCTGGCCTCCCCGCCCCCACCGGAATCCACCTCGCCGGCTAGCTCGCCTCCCCATGCCTCCTCTCGCTGGCGCCGCGGCTACTCCATGCCGCCGCCGAGCTCGCCTCTGCTCCCCCTTTCTTTCTCTTTGAAACCGAGTGGATTTGGGTATGATTTTGGATCGGGCCCCACCTGTCATATGCTTGACCTCCCCCTCTCTTTGGCTGCCATATGGGCCCCCCTACCTTCCTGTTCTGGTGGACCGGCGCCCCTTGTGCGCGTAGACCCGGTTCAAGCACTGTGTTGTGGACCATTTCCTCCCTCTCTCTCCCTTTTATTTCCATTTCCAACTTCGAAAGCTCCGTTCTCCCTCGTCGTAACTCCAATAATTATGAAGCTTATTTCTAAAAATTTGTTAATTCAAGATCTTGCTAATGGCATAGGTCTTGTTTATTTTGGAGTTCATTTGTTGTTCTTTATTATTTATTTGCTCTCTTTGCTTGTTTGTGCCTTTTTCCGGTGCGATCGTCCGATTAGGATTCGACAACGTGGAGGATCTGCAAGTTGATCAAGCATAAGAATACCAAGATCCTCTTACATATATCCAAGGCGAGTCAATACTTTGATCATATTGAGCCTACATTTTATGCAAATTATATTCATTTAAATTACCAAAATTGCATGCTTTAATTCTTTAATCAAAGGAATGTTAAAGCTTAAGGTAGTTAAATACTCATTTGATGATTAAATTAATTATAATACCATCCTTGATAATTTGAATCCCTTAAACATTGTCACCCTAGTAACTATATGGTAAATACTAGTTATAGGTTGTACTTAAGTGACATGCTAGCCTTTCTTAAGTACTGGGGTATTAAAATACCCCAATCATCATTCTTCAAACATAAAATGATTTGGGCAGTAATTGGTGGTCCATTGACTAAAAGGTTTGGAATAATTTGGTTTACTCCCCAAAAACCCTAATTGCTAGTTCTATCTGGGCGGATGGTGAGGCGGTGGGTGCTCGGGGAGCATGAGGATGGTTGGTTTGTAGAATGAACCACCCAGATAACCCTAAGGACTTAATCTTGTCACGACCTCCCGTGTTAAACTACAACCACAAGTATGCAAAGTGCAACTTGGCTTAGTAAGATTATTGAACCCTGAATGTGTCTCACACGGTGGAGAAATGGAATGCGTAAGCTTGCGGTACATCCGGCTTGAATGGGTGAAGTTGCCAGTAGCTGTGGGTAGTCCAAATCTACACCCAACGCTGCGTGTACAACGATCCCGCGCAACGTATGTGCACAACCCCATATGGGTGAGATGATGGAAAGGGCAAGGTAGTTTGAAAGGTTACTGTAACGGTCGCCCAACTACATGACTACGGAATCATGTGAGGTAACGTATATGACTATCTCTTGTGGGTAAAGTGTGCAACCTCTGCAGAGTCTAAACTGTTTAAACAGCCGTGCCTACGGTCAAAGGCGGACATGGGAATCATAACTTGAGTTAGTTCTATTTCAAAACTTTGTGGGTGGTATGAAAATGGTGGAAGGGCTCACCTAGCCCTGTGTTGGATTTTTCCCTGAGTCTTCGAGCTCAGTGGGTATGGTCATTGGAGGCAACTCCAATTGAAAAGATGCATGGGTAGAGTTTCCGATGGATGGAACCTCTACTGTTATTAATTATTGCACATTACTCTCTTTATTAAAATGAAATTTGTTAAAATGCTAAGTGATAGGACTTTGTAATTGTGATTAATTGAAAATGTTGCTTTAGCAAATAAAAGAACTCGAGCCATCATTGTTTAGCCTTGCATGTATATTATTGCATTGTGTGTTGGCTCACGAGCATGGAAGTTGTGCTCATTCTCGCTCTTTCCCCCAAAACCCTCAGAAACAGGAAATCCTGAAGAATTACGACTACTACGAAGATCCAGAAGCTGGAGGCCCAGGAGATGTTGAAGAGTAGATTTAGTTCGTTTAGTCTAGATCTTGCTCCAGTCTAGCTGACTCCGTTGGTGCTTGCGTGCATCCTATATTCTCTGAGTTTTCAGGTAATATCAGATGTACACGGGTTTCCCCAGTCACTTGCCTGTGGAGAGATGAGCTCTACCCCTCTTGTTTCCGTTGTCACTTCCACTTTTGTAATGTAATTTTGGCCTGTTCGGTCTTTATCGTAAAACCCGACCCGATACGGTCTATGTAAACTCCGATGTGTCATTTAATAAATGGTATGGTTTCATCTACGGCATGTATGAATTGATTCAGTGACGTATCTGTGAGTGCTATTTACTGATCCAGTGAATAGCACAGTGTTTTCACAGATGATTTGGATTCTCAAAATCCGGGTCCAGCAAAAACATTGTAAATCGTCGAGGTTTCATTTCCCCACGTCTAAGTCCCTGACTCGTGGAGGAAGCCGGAAACCGGTGGCTCTGTGTTTTCGAAACATATTGAGCTAGATAGCTGGAGCTGATTCTGTTCTATCCAGAGAAAGTTCTAAACCCATGTAATCTACCGCGGTGGGGATTGAACATCTGACATGCATCTTTCTATAAAGACACAGATGATATGTAGTAGTAGCTTAAGCCTAACTGAATCCCAAGCAGGGTTTACGCTTTCGGCCGGGAACCTGGCTAGCACTAGTTCTCGACCGGTTACTGGCGGGAATCAGTTCTCCCGGATACGGTTTCAATTATAAAAAATTAAACTTGGAACTTGAACCTTACCGGTTCGTTGCCAAGAGTCAGTCAAATCGGGCGATAATTATTTTTATTGCTTCGAGCATTACCACACCCAAAATTACTGTGCGGCGATCCGGATTCAAAATTTTGCATGTAAATTTAGGATACAGTCTCAAGTGGATGGTATCATCAGCACGCTAAACATATGGTAAATCAATCCAACGCCGTACGACTGCACTGGATCAGGCCAGATCTGACGAGATTACCCTGGGTATGTAACTGGATTACAAGGACACCAGTGCAGCTAGCGAAGGTGCTGCTTCTCCCGGTCCTTTTTGAGCTGTCCGGTCCCTGTTCTGACTTCTGAAAACCGGCCAGCAGCAGGGCCGGCCTTTTCTGGAGACGAGAGACGGAGAGATTCCTGAGCTAGCGATCGTGAAGGTTTGGCGACCGGTGCTCGCCATCACATGGCTGGGCCCTGGTTGCAATGTGGCTCGGGGTGAATCTAAAGAAGGCTGAGTGGCATCAGCTCCTAATGTTTTTAGTGGAGTAGCTCAATGCCTGACTACTTATGTTCCTGTCTAGTCCAATAGAAGTGCTCTGACAGTCTACTTGTTCCCCCGCTCGTTTTTTTTGATCTAGGTCTACCCCTGAATGTGCCTGACCCAATCCCATGCATATATGGCTTTGACTGATGCTATCTATTCAGGGACGGGGCCAGCGACGGTCCAAACCTCACGCTAGAGCAGTTGTTTTTGGGCTAAACTCGTATTTTTTGAGATTTTTCATCCTAGACTTTGTACCATTACCCTAGCTGTCCGAAGCCAGCTCCGCCTATGTATCTATCTAACTAGCACGCCCCCATCGACCTGTCGTTGACATTGCGATCGATCCATCGCCATGCATGCATGGGCTGCAAGCGTAGGCCCGGCCGGCTCGCTCTCCCTGCCTGCTCGTTGGCCGGCCGGCCGGTCAGAGTCAGTGCGACCACTGTGCCCTACGATAGATTAGTAAATCAGCTAACTAGCAGCCACCGTTGGTTGGTTGGTCCGTCTAGTAGCTCGTGTAGTTGCACGGGTTGATGAATTGGCATTTGCTAGTGTTGTCATTCGTGGTCTTTGGTTGCGGATGCATGGATGCAAGATAGGAATCCTATTCCTCTCTTTCGGGAATAATTATGGGTCAATTAGTGGACATGCATATCGTAAATCCGGACCGTTCAACACGAAATGAGATGCCGAGATCCAAGCAGACCGTCCCACCTCCCACTTAACACGGTTTTGTGACCCCCCTCCCCTCTGCCCGAAATCTCTCTCTCACACATTTCTGTCGCCCGCACTCGTCTCTTCCGACACAAGACCCCGCCCCAATTTCTAGGGCTCGGGAGATACCGGCAGCCGCCCCACTACGCCGCACCCCTCAGACCAAACCCAGCCACCACCGGCCACCCTTGTCAATCTCATGCCTCGCTGCACCCCCACCCCACGCAGCGCCACCCTGTGTGCTCCCGGCCCCTTGCGCCACCCACTGCGCCCCCCCCCCCCAGCGGCCCCTGTGGTCCCAGCCCCTTGCTCTGCGCCGCGACGTCGGAGGAGCATTTGTGGACTTTTTTTATGTGTTGCATGAATGTATCATTGCAGATTGTGTGGTTGTGTTCTCAAGTGAAATTGTGATTCTAGAAATTGATAGAAATTTACTTTGTAGTGTTCGATTAGTTTCATGAGCTTGTAGTTTGTATTTGCATTACCCGCTTGTATGAACTATGTTTTTGTTGTATGAATGTGAATAGAAGCATGGGCCTCAATGTGGTTATCAATGAGAAATTATGTTGTTGAGAGCATGAACAATATCAATTTCATGGAAAATCATCAGGACATGTCAAGATTCTTGGTTTGTATGGACAAGATTCTGTTGCTTTGAGAGCTAGGAAATTGAACATGATACCGAGTGTTAATGGAATTGAATTGATGCATGAACCTGAACCTGATACTGTTTAGTAGTATTGTTGATGATGGTTTAAGGAGTGCAAGCTCTGCCTGGCAAAATTCCAGTAGCAGCATACCATCTGGATGCACATGTATTTTATGTTTTGTGAAATATCCAGAATCAGAAGTGGCCGGAGCACTGAAGTTCCAATCATGTCAACAGAAAGTCAATATCTGTTCTTCAATAACCATACTGTAATGAAGTATCTGTAATAGTTGATGTAATTTTCTTTTATGAATTATCTTGATGTACTCTTTTGTTGATGAATTTTCTTGTATGAATTATCTTTGATACAATGATACTCAATGTCAGCACATGCTTTTGTACTTTTGTTGGTACCTGCAACTTTCATTCTGATATTTCACCATCGGCGCTTTGTTATCCACAACACCATGTCGAAATCGATAGAAAGCTACTATCAGGAGTCTGGTTGAGCAGGAAGAGACAATCTACTGAAGTGTGCACTCACATAGTATTGGTCACAACTCCATGATGGCATGGCACTTCTGAAGTTGTATCCAATAGGACCACTACGAACTTTCTGGCATCAATGCATGTTCTGGTATATAGATTACATTGGCAATGCATGTTCTGGTCAGAGCTCACAAGAGCCATATGTATCACGTAGCATGTTTCAAGTAGCAGTCATATGTATTAGGCAGCAGCAGCAGCATATACAAGAGCCCACGGCATGTTTCAGGTAGCAGCCATATGTATTAGGTAGCAGCAGCAGCATATATAAGAGCTCACGGCAGAGGCCGTGGAAGGCCATTAGCTTTACACTTGAACTTAACCGGATACAACAACCATATACAACTATACAAGAACCTGACATATGCTTCTGAAATATTTTTGATAGAAGATAATTAGCATTCAACATAACAAAATGTGTTCAAGCATTCAATAGTTCATACATCAATTTTCTTTGACAGATTGTACTCAACCAACCAGACAAGAGTGAATTACATCATAGATTAACACAAATACATGACAAGCATCCTCGGCTAGTGACTTTGCATCAGCCAATCTTCGCAATGAAAATTCCTAGCAGGAATAAAATCATACAAGATAATCCTAGGAGTACTTGAGTACGGAATGAAAGTATCAGAATGAAAGTTGCAGGTACCAACAAAAGTACAAAATCATGTGCTGACATTATCATTGTATCAAGATAATTCATACAAGAAAATCATCAACACACGAGTACTCGAGTACATCGAGATAATTCATAAAAGAAAATCACACCAACTATTACAAATACTTCATCACAGAGGAGTACTTGTCCAACATCAACTATTACAAATCCATACGTAGGGGCGGGGAAGGGGGGTGGGTTGGCCTGGGAAGGAAGCGGGGCGACATAGGGGGCGAGCCGCCAGTCTCTTTCGAACCCTAGAAACCGGGGCGGGGTTTGGTCTGAGGGGAGCGGGGGAGGAGGGGGGGGGACTTAGGCTGGAAGAGGGGAGCACGAGGGTTGAAATGAGAAGTGGGAGGTGGGACGGCTCTCTTGGATCTCAACCGCCCATTTTGTGTTGGACGGTCCGGATTTGCCATGTGCATATGTCCACTAATGGATCAATGTGCATGAGATATGTTGCCCAATCTGAGAACGTATCTTAATTAAGAAATTTTGGCATTTGTAGCCCCCTGCTTCTTCTTCTTCTTCTTCTTTTTTTGTTTTTTTTGTTTTTTTTTTTGCAAAACTAGCTTCCTTCCGCCAATAATTTGTAGAGTTGGCCCCTATACAGTGCACCTGCCCCTTGGCTCGGATGCGGCAAGGGACCTGCCCCCGGCCCCGGGCGTGGTAGGACACGCCCTCGGCCCGGCGGCAGAGCCACCGCCTCGACTAGCGGGCGCAGAGGACTTGCCTCCGGAAAAATTATAAAAATCCAAAATTTCAAGAAAATTACATAAAAATTTTAAAAAATATTTTTAATTTAATTGAAGTTTATTTTATTCATTTAAAATGTTTTTCATTTTCTAAAATTTTGCAATTAAGCTTTAATTAATCCAATAAAATAGATTTTTTTGGTACTTATACCTTCGCATGCGTCATTGCATTTGGATGGTTGAATTTAATTTGTACTTGATTTATGGAGTTTAAATTATGGAATTTTGATTTTCGATCAATCCTTCAATCCTTCTGATCAAAATTAATTTCCTTTGATTGTAACTCATGTTTTGCCTGTAAAGAGACCAGATTTGATATTGGATTTAATCGGATCATAAAAACCTATTGCAATGATAGGTGGATCCCGTGGAAGGCCTGACCATGGGATCCCGATGGACTATGGTAGTGCTAGGTTGGGCTAGGGAGAGAGCGTGTCACATATACCCCGAGTTCCACAATGAATTCGAGGCCTTGCACGAGGACGACATAATATGGGCTCCTTGGACGGATGCTTTCGTGCAGGACACGGCGCCTAACGGCTTGAGCTCGCTATGGAACCAGGATGCGTTGTACTGGAGGACAACTTGTCATCTAGTGTTCTCCCACATGATTGAGCCCTATAACCCGTAACGGGTGATGATGTAGTTCCAGCTGCACCAGGAGATCCCTCAGCTCCAGGGCGACCACTTGTGAGCCGTAGCCACCTATAAGTACGTTACATTGCTTTATATTGTAGGTCCGTTATTCATATGTTATGTTAGTAACATAATTCATTTATTTTGTTCCACCATCAAGCAGACGAAGAAGGGCCGCAAGAATGATGAGTGGCTTCCGACGTAGCAGTCGTGGATAGATGTATGGCAATCTGCCACTGATTGCATTTTCCACGAGGCACGGCCTTATGACGCAAGGACTTACGGCACATACCTAGAGTGGTACGTACAGCACACGCGGGCGAGATTAACAGGTGTGCCCCCAGCCCGACATACAGATCATAGCCACGTTGAACGCTTGGGCTTGGGGCTGGACCCGCACCGTGCATCAAACCATGATGAGTCGGTATGTTGAGCACATAGCAGATAAAACACCCTCCGAAATAGGCTTAACTAACAAAATTTTGTTTGTTCGGTAACCATGCGATGGACCGTTTGCAGAGCGTTGTGCTAGTGGCCGCCGAGAAATTGAGCGGGGTACGAACAATACAGTTGAATGACTTCATGCGGTCATGAAGCCTATTGTTGACGATGTTAAGCACGTCATTCGCAGCATGAGCTGTGGAAGGCCCACCGATGTCGACTTGAGGCATCGAACAGAGTATCGTTGTGTACCCTCGCCCCCTCCATCTTCCCGTCCAAGCGAGTTGACCCAACGATGTAGCATCAGTGGCCAATTGTTCGCGCAGTTGTGATGTAGGGACTCTATGCTGATGCCGTCATCGTCACAGAGGTAGGAAGAGGCTGTACCAGAGAGCACGAAGGCGCAAACCGAAACCGCCGAGGTTGTCCCAGATTCTCCCGTCGAGCACCACAATCTCGGACAATATCACATGGGCGATATGACCCCATGGTATCAGTCCGGCTACACACGGTACCCCGAGCAGTTCACCCTGCAAGCTCAGCCGTACCCGAGCAGTTCATCCCGCAAGCTCAGCCGAGTTGGTGCCCCTCCGCGGATCCTACTGTGTAGCTAGGGGATTGGATTACTGAGATGTTCTCAACGCCACTACTATAGGATCAAGGATAACCAACTAGAGGGGGGGGGTCAATAGGAGGTTTTAAAAACATTTCGACTTATTAACAATTTAAGACAATTATGGACTAAGTCTAAACTAGATACAATTCTAGCTAAGCAATTCTATACAAGTAAAATACTAGAAATACAAATGCAGAAGTAGTAAAGACAAGAATAAACCACAATGGAGACAATAAAGTTTTTCCTATGGTATCGAAGACTTGCTGGTCTTCACTAGTCCACGTTGAGTAAGCTTGAACTAATCAAGCTGGCTCCACAAATTAAGCCTTCCGTCGATCACTATCGTTGCTCTTCCTTCTCTCCGGAGATGGTGAGCACGCAACCACTTCACAATCTTGGCACCGGGCCTCTTCACAATTTTCTTGAAGAGATCACCATGCGAACTCCCGCCAAGCCGTCTAGATGTTTGGCAAACACCAAGAGTAATGAACTACAATCTTCGCTTGACGGCAATCAAGTGCAAATGATCAATCAAGAATGAATGCACTTAAATTTTGCTCAACCACCTCACAATGAATGCAACAAGTGTATTGGAGGTGTAGGGAGAATGCTCAAGGATCAAAGGATGTTAAATGAAGTCTTTCTATTTGTCCTTGAGCTGGTGGAGGGGTATTTATACCCCCCACAAATAAATACGACCGTTGGAGGCAATACTCACAACTTTTCAGCACAAGCGGTAGTACTTCCGTTCAATGGCCGGTATTACCACACGTCCAAAAGCACACAAGAATTGCTAGCTAGCAGAGGCATTAATCGCCTCTAAAGAGCTATTGAAATTGGTAAAGATTACCGCCATGGATCATGCAGTAGTTCTACTTACCGGTCATACTGAAAAACATGGGCGGTACTACTGCTTCTCTTTGAGTCAAAAAGGGCACTCACTGGAAATAACGTACCGTAGATTTTTTGGGCTTACTAGGCTGCGGTAGTTCCGCTCAAGATTTGTGGTCATACCGCGATGCGGTAGTTCCGCCAAGTAAACTCCGGAACTACCGCTCACCAGGTGAGCAACCAAGCTAAAAAGGGTCACTAGAAAATACGTACCACCAACTAAAACTCGGTCCGACCGGGTTGTGGTAGTACTGCACCACATTCTCGGTCATACCGCTGTACGGTGGTACCGCCAAGAAAACGTCGGTACTATCGATTATCCTGAGAAATGCATAGTTGGCTTTCAAAATAAACTCTAAGTGCATGCATGATCCTAGATTGATCCAAATGGCACAAGAACATGCTATAAAGCTACTAGTCATGATCCCTCTTAATAGTACGTCATTTAACCTAAAATCCGGTCTTCCATCATTTTCTCCTAAGACTGGTAAATACAAAAAGGATCCTAGACTACTTGTACCTTGTCTTTGAACCATATTGATCTTCATTTTGACCTTGAGCCTGCATCTCCTGGTTGTTATATTCATCATTGAGACTATACCTTGTAAATACTCAATAAACATGTTAGTCCCGTATTCACATATTACCATTAATTACCAAAACAATTTTTAGGGGTCTAGATGCTTTGAATCTCTCCTTTTTAGTAATTGATGACAACCCAATCAATATGTGAGAAAGATATAGTTTTGAATATACAACCTGTTGTGAAACGAGTTGTATATTCTTGTTGTGACTTAGCAAAATAATTCTTGCAATGAGCTCAACAGAGTTTTGAGAATTATTTGCTTGTAAGTCATTTTAAAGAAAGCTCCCCCTAAACATGTGCATATAAATGAGAAGAAGTTTTTGTAAGCACATGTAGAGATTTTAAAAAATTTTGGCGGAGTTTCTTTTGCTTGTTGAAACTTGAGAGAATTGACAATGCTAAAAATGACCATAAGAAAGAGATTGCAATTCATGAGAATAACTTGACCATAATATATTAAGTACCAAGTTCAACAAGATACCATAAAGACAAGAGAACATAATATCATAGCAATGTTTAAACTAGGCTATTACAAGAACACAAGTTCAAAGTATTAAGCAAAATAAGTTCAACATAGACTATATAATATAGATAGTAATAGTCTAGCAACCCAAACTTCCTTTCTTGCTTGCTTGCTCCCCCTCAACCTTTTCTCCTTTCTCCTACTAATTTCTCCCCCTTTGGCATCAAAATACCAAAAAGTCATCATGCAGCCAGATCCTGAGGAGGTGGTGGAGCTTGAGAGGATGAAGCCCTTGGAGGTGTGTTGAGGCGACGTCGTCCAAAGCGATTTGGAGTCATTAAAGCTTGCTCAACAACAGTCACACTATCTATCAATGCAGCCAACCTATTGTTGGTTTCATATTGAGATTCTTGCTGAGAATTTCTGATCTCTTGCTGAGTATTTTTAATCTCCAGAATAGCTGAATAAATCTAAGCAAGAGAGACTTGTCCTTCTTGAGCATCTTCTTGAGGTTGAGCTTAAGAACGAATAGCTGTAGTGATAGGAGGACCCTCATGTGGTTTGTATGGCTTATGAGAAGATCCCAAGCCTCCACGATAATTAGTCTTCTGAAGGATCAAAGCCATGATGTAGGGATCATAGTTGATTCTCTTAATTCGATCATTCTTTGAAGAAGCTATTTCCCTAAGGATAACATCTATCACATCAAACTTTCTCCCATTCATAATATTATCTATTATGTTCCAGGCATGTCCTCTTATGGCATCAAAGTTCCCGCTCTTAGGAAGAATAGTATGATTGCTGATTATGTTAATCAAGCTGGGAATAGGTAGGAGACCACCTATTTTTCCTAGAGTATATTTGACAGTCTGATCATAGTACTCTGTCTAGGCTAGAAGCAAAAGAGCAGGTTTGTCATTAATCTTCTCATATTTGCTGGACTCTGTCCTTAAAGCAAGCTCAAACTCATATCTGTTGCGATCCAAATATCTGGTCCCTGTCATCCATGCCAACTGAGTGAAGTCAAGAGATACATACAAGGTAGCATAGAACTGTCTGATAATCTCCTTATCGTAGTTACACCTGAGTTCTACAAGGTCATGAATATCGGCTCTTTGAAAAAGCTGATATGTTCCATCATACTTGTCGAGGGAGTTAAGATGCGGCCAATTCACCCACTTATGATCAGAAAATTGCCTGTGAGGGCCATACAATTGTTCATAAACCAATTCTTGATACTTAGTATGGAACCTAGGATTTGTAGATGAATCTAGAAGCACAAACTGATTTCTATGACGCATTAAAGTGTACTCATCTGTTGTGATTGTTCTCAAATCTATCTATTGCTCCTCAAGTTCTCCCATCTCCTCGTTAGATTATGTTTGAACTTCAGTTTCTTCCTCAGATTCTGTTTCAGTCTGGGATGAGCTCTCCTCATTTTCTGAATCACTAGTTGCAGGACCTTTGCCTCTATCTTGTGTTCTCTTATGTCGTACCTCTGGATTTTCTTGATCAGAAGCTGCAGGTGGCTGAGAAGAAGATGTTTGACCTCTTGGAGGGCCATAGGATTTTTGAGTGACAATCCTTGTCCTTGGCATCTTCAAATAAAAAGGATAGATAAAAGATAAATCAAGGTTAGTTTGAAATTGAATGGAATGATCTTGTTATTTTTGTCAGGGAAATCAGTAGTACCGAAGTTTAAATGGCGGTAGCACCGGGATGTGAAAGTACCATCGTTCACTGGCCGGTACGACCGCATCGCGGTAGTTCTGCGCATAACGAGCGGCAATACCGCTTTCTCTGAACTCGTTCTAGGGCACAAATTGCTTGGATTTTCCGGGTGTCTCTAATGGATTGAATCCATTGAATGGATGCGCAAACATCACAAGACACTGGATTTGCAATTTTGTCCAAGAAAAATGCATTCAAACATCCTCATTTCAATTAAACATAATTTGAGACCTAGGGTTTGAACGCAAGGCAAAAAGAGAGGATTAAAACAGATTTTACCTTGAGAATTGGGGGAGAGAGACCCTTAGGTCGCAAGAAATCAACAGGAATCGTCGAAAACTCGAAGGGATTTGAGGATTTTTCGAGGAGGTTTGAGTGTTTTTCGGTTTGGGAGAGAGGAACCGAGAGAGGACGGAACGACCGCTCGTGAGTAAAGGGGTAAGTGAAGGGGTAAAGACCTAAGCAGTTATTTCCTTTTACAACCGATGCGGTAGTACCACAGGTTACACGCCGGTAGTACCGTTGTTATACCTTCGGTAGTTCCGATATTCCTAGGACTTCAGAGATAGACTTTGGAATTGAGAATTATGTAATGATCCTTAGTTTTGCACTTAAATAAATAACATTCAAGATCATTACGCATTGAGGAGACTAATGTCTATCTAAGAACATAGTTTTTATGATCATAGAGATTTTTAGGAAAATATTTGAAAAACACCTTTCTTCAAGACTTCAAATGACACAAAGTAAGAACAAAGTGCATGAAACATGAGTTCAACCAACATTTGAATAGTCTATGACATTTAATTCATTCTTCAATTTGCAAAAGCGGCCTTCATCTAATGGTTTGGCGAAAATGTCCGCTAATTGGTCTTCAGTCCGGATGTGGCTAATTTCAATATCTCCCTTGCTCACATGATCTCACAAGAAATGGTGGTGTATATCTATATGGTTGGTTCTTGAGTGTTAGACTAGATTATTGGCTATTTTTACGGCACTATCATTATCACACCATAGAGGCATTTTATCGAATTTGATTCTATAATCCATTAAAGTTTGCCTCATCCATAGCAATTGAGCACAACAACTACCCGTATAAACATATATATTCGGCTTTGACGGTGGATAAAGCTATGAAATTTTGATTCTTGGATGACCATGATACTAAGGATCTTCCTAAGAATTGACAACTACCTGAGGTCCTTTTTATATCCACTTTGCAACCCGCATAATCGGAATTTGAATAACCAATTAAATCAAAATTTGCACCTTTCGGATACCATATGACAATGCTAGAGGAATGCTTTAAATACCTTAAAATTCTTTTCACGGTCACCAAATGACATTCTTTTGGTGTTGCTTGAAAACATGCACACATGTAAACACTAAACATAATATCAGGCCTAGATGCGGTAAGATAAAGTAAACTACCAATCATAGACCTATAAAGCTTTAAATCTACCGATTTTTCTCTCTCATTAAGGTCGAGATAACTATTGGTTGCCATGGGAGTCTTGATGGGTTTTGCATCTTCTATGCCTAACCTCTTGATCAAGTCTTTTGCATATCTTGTTTGGCTCACAAAAGTTCCATCTTTGAGTTGCTTCATTTAAAGTCCAAGAAAATAGCTAAGTTCTCCGATAATGGATATCTCAAATTTCCTAGACATCGTATCAACAAATTCTTTGCAAAAGTTTTGATTAGTAGACCCAAAAATGATATTATCAACATAAATTTGGCATACAAAGAAATCATCATCTAAAACTTTTGTAAACAGAGTTGATTCAATTTTTCCAATTTTGAATCCTTTTGAAACTAGAAAGTCTCTAAGGCGTTCATACCATGCTCTAGGAGCTTGTTTAAGACCATAGAGCACCTTGGAGAGTTTATAGACATGATTAGGATTCTTAGGATATTCAAAACTAGGAGGTTGTTCAACAAAGACAAGTTCGGATATTTTTCCATTTAGAAAAGCACTTTTGATATCCATTTGAAATAATTTAATATCAAAGCATGATGCAAAACCAAGTAATATCTAAATTGACTCAAGTCTAGCTACGAGAGCAAATGTTTCATCAAAATCCAAACCTTCGATTTGAGAGAACCCTTGAGCGACCAATCTCGCTTTGTTTCTCACAACCATTCTGCTTTCATCTTGCTTGTTTCTAAAGACCCATTTTGTACCAATTACGTTGTGTTCCTTGGGCCTATCCACCATTGTCCAAACTTCATTCCGGATGAAGTTATTGAATTCTTCATCCATTGCATTCGCCCAATCCGGATCATCGAGTGCTTCTTCTATATATTTTGGCTCAATAGAAGAGACAAAAGAGTAATGTTCACAAAAAGAAATGACACAAAATCGAGTTTGAACACCCTTACTTACTGAAGGGATACGGGTAGACTACGATAGCAATAATTCAAAATTTCTACCACGTAAACCAGGAAGCCAAGCAAGAAGATGATCACAGATCGTTACCACTAGACACGCAGAGCAGCGGAAGAAGTGTCGGAGCAGCCTGGTCCGACGAAGAGCGTCGATGATGTATCGGTCGTAGTCGATCGTCCGGCGTCCAAAGACGTTGGTGCAATGGTCGTGGTCGATCGCTCTCCAAAGACCTCTCCGGTTCCTTGCAAAGATCGCGGATCGTCCTTAAGCGCAACAACGTAGAAGCGCCTCTATGGTATCCACACGTCCAGGGAAGGAACAACCGTACGCCGGTGTGCTAGCACCAAGTCGCACGGTAAGGCTCTCAAGAAGATGGCGGCTAGGGTTTCAGTAGGGCAACTCGTGTCAACTCCCTATATCCCAATAGCCTCATGCATCTCCTTATATAGAGCCCGTGACGGATCCTATCCAAACACGTTTACGAATCGTATTCATACTGGTTTGTTCCAACCTGTTAAGTGTGTGACCCGTTAGGTTCATGTGTAGTTCGGTTGTGACTCGAAACCCTTTCCGCCACGAGTCGAAGCGGTTCCTAGCAGACATAACGATTCCCGAATACACACAAATTATATCGGATGAACCTTAATGCAATATGATCTACTACGTGTCCTCATCACTTACGACTGTGTCCTATCTCTATACTGACCGGTTCAGATTTGATCATGACCAACTCGTAACTCCTTACGACTTGGTTTCACCATTCTGTGATTACGCTCGACCGCCTACGACTTGCTTGTATCTCCATACGACGGTCCGTAGTCGGTCGAACTCTTACCTACTAATGTATTCTCGCCTTTGCCTCACGATATCTGGTTGAACTCTGTGAGATATTGTGTCATCCATGGACTGCTCAATGCTTTCTCGATCGAGTATCGGATAACCTTATGTGGTCGAACTCTTCGACCACCAAAGGGCATAGCCATGCACTTTCTTTATCCGACCACTTTGAGGGGCCCAGAGATATCTCTCTGTTATGTTAGGAGGGCAAATCCATATCCCACCAGTCACATCCCTCTGCATGTTTCATAGCATACCCAAAGCTACCTTTATAACCACCCGATTTAGTAGCGTTTGGCAACCCCTAAGAGTGCTATTACACATGTAGGAAACCATGGATCTCGTGTCTAAGGATTATACATCATCATTGCTTGAGACCAACTAACGACACATAGAATCATAACAATCTCAATAGTGTCTCAAGGTGGGTCTTATCCAACACCATGTTCTCTAACACGTGTCCACATTATTGATTCGATATCCCTATATCCATGACCGTGAAACATGGTCATCAATCAATACATGTCTTTGTCGAGAGTCACTAGTGTTCCACCGGTGACTTTCGACCAGGGATACTTTTAGAATGACATCATCGTAAGTTAAAAAGAGCTTCACCAACAAGTCACATACTCGTTAATCTTCATGACTGATGATTCATTTAAGGAACAAGATAACATATTATCAAATATTGTGAACATAATGAAATATAATCATCTCTATGATTGCCTCTAGGGCATATTTCCAACACTTACATCACCCAATATTTGATCTATTGGATGATCTTTTACAATTGCATTGTGGATCCTTGGTGGTAGGTTGTACGGTTGATCATCTTACTTGTTGTCCTCTTCATCAATTTGAATTTGACATGTTGTTGAAGAGGTAGGAGGTTCAACTTGAGTAGAAGATAATAGATTGTCTTTAGGCTTGATATCACCTATTTGCATGTTCTCCATGACTTTTCTTAAGGCTTCATCACCTACATCATCCAAATTCTTATACTCTTTTTGAGAGCCATTAGTTTCATCGAATTGTACATTATGTCTTTCTTCTACTAAATCGGAATTTTTGTTGAAGACAAGATAAGCTTTGCTATTTGATGAATATCCAAGCAAGAAACTAACATCACAACGACTTGCAAATTTTGAAAGATGAACACTTTTTTTCAAAATATAACATTTACAACCAAATACATGAAAGTAAGATATGTTTGGTTTTCTTCCAATAAGAAGCTCATAAGAAGTCTTTTAGCATGACAAGTGGTATTAATTGCTTCCACCAAAAAACTAACAGAAGTATTATATTCATCAAGCATTGTCCTAGCCATTTCAATGAATGTTCGATTTTTCCTTTCTACAACTCCATTTTGCTCCAGAGTGTAGGTTGTGGAAAGTTCATACTTTATTCCAAGTTCATAACAAAAATCTTCAACTTTAGTGTTTTTGAACTCAGAACCATTATCATTACGGATTTTCTTAATTTTGAAATCAAATTCATTTTGAGCCCTTTTTGCAAAACTTTTGAAAATACCGGAGGTTTTGACTTTGTCATCTAGGAAGAATACCTATGTATATCTAGAGTAATCATCCACAATGACTAAACAATTGCTATTACTAGGGATGGAAAATGGTAAAGGATAATCCGTTTTATCCGATATTCGTATCCGAGAAAACGCAAATGTGGTAAGTAAAATCCGTATTCAAATAGTATTCATATCCGTATTTGGTGTTATTCGTATCCGTATTCGGTGTTATTCATATCCGAAAAAATGGATAGTATTCGTATCCATATTTGGTGTGTTATTCATATCCGGGAAAAAAACCCGGATAGTATCCGTAAAAACAAATACTATCCGGGAAAAATGAATATGAATACTATCTGTTTTTCCTCAGATATGAATACAAATACTATTTGTTCTACCGAGATTTGTCGCAAAAGTTGTAGGATATTCACATTCGATCAAATTGAGTACATATTCGATTCAAATTCGTATTCGTTACGACATTCGATTCGTATTTGTGTTCGAGAATGTTCGGATTCGGATTTGTATTCGTTTTAAAAATAGGGATTCGTATTCGTATTCATTTTAAAAATAAGGATTCGTATTCGTATTCGAAACTATTCGATTCATATTCGATCCGTTTCCATCCCTAGCTATTATCCCTGATACTCTTATAAGTTGTTGGCCCAAACAAATCCGTATGTAAGAGTTCCAATGGTCTAGAAGTTAACATGATACTTTTGGAAGGGTGAGAATTAGTGACTTGTTTACCGGCTTACAAGCACTACAAAGTCTATTCTTCTCAAACTTCACATCTTTCAAGCCAACAACTAAATCGTGTTTGAAAAACTTTTTAAGTTGAATCATACCAACATGAGCTAGCCTTTTATGCCAAAGCCAACCCAAAGAAGTTTTTGCAATTAAATAAGTTTTCAAGCATGATTCATTTGAATAAAAATCAACCAAGTAAAGATTTCCAAATCTAAATTCTTTGAAAACTAAAGAATTATCCTTTTCATTTGAAATTGAAACACCATCATTAGAGAATGAGCAAATCAAGCCAAGATCAAATATTTGAGCTACGGATAACAAATTAAAATTTAGCGATTCAACTAAAGATACATTACATTTCCTTTGCTATTATCACCAAATGTGATCTTGTCAACTCCTTTTCTATTTTCGAATGTGGTGAATATTTTTCTATCACCGGTCATATATTGAGTGCATGCACTATCAAGCACCCAATGTTTTCCACCGGTCTTGTAGTTCACCTACAAAATAAGAATTAAGTTCTTTTAGGTACCCAAATTTATTTGGGTCCTTAGAGGTTAGTGACCAAGGTTTTAGGCACCCAAATAGTATTCTTTTTAGCGCCTAAAATTAATGTGCCAACAAATCTTGTAATAACTTTACCATCCTTAGTTTTCTTAAGCATATAACAAGAATCATATATACCATTAAATTTACTACTAGCAATAGAGCAAGCATTTGACAAATGTCATATATTACGATATTTATTGTAATATTTGCCATTTTTTTTACAAACCATGCGGCCTTGTAAATTGGCTTCTTACCTTTCTTGAGCATATACCCAAGTCCTTCCTTATTGAATGAGTACATTTGCTCACTCAATAGTTTGTCAAGGGATGCTTTTCCCTTGAAGCATCTTTCCAAGCTCTTACTTAGCTTGGTGACTTGCTCTTTTAATTCATGATTTTTTGACAATGAGCAAATGATCACATGTGTTAGCCATATTAGGAATTGAATCATTTTTAGTACAACATGGCATAGATGACAAATCATCACATGAGGTAGAAGTGCTAGTCATGGATAAAGCATTTGAATCAACTTCTATTCTAGGCATCTCATTTATTAAATTGCAAGCAATTCCAACATTCGAATGAGATTTTTTAATATCTTTTAGAAGGAGAGAATGATGAGCTTCCTCTAGCTCCTCATAAGAGTCTTTTAGAGAGATATGCTCTTTCTTTAAGACTTTATATTTTGACATCTCTTTCCCAAGATATTCATTTAATTCTTCAAGCATATCTAGTAATTCATCATATGAAGGTGTAAGAACCTCGTTAAAACAGCGAGGAGAGGAAAGATTTTAGCAATAGATGAGTCAAGAGAGATATGAGAGGAGTTAAGCAATTCATTTAGTCTTGCAAGTTAGTTTTCTTTTAGAAAATAATTTGGACACTTAACGGCCAATCTAACTAAGGTCTAGACCTACAGTCAGTATGGCTCTGATACCACTTTTGTCGGGACCCGAATTTACAATTCAGGACCCTCTGTGTTTAACGCACTAGCCCAGGATCACGCTAGTGCACACAGTGGTAACAAAGGTGGAAATCGATCCATACAAGCGAATAATAACATAAACGAATAACTTTGATTAATAAATAATGGTTTTGACCTTAAGGTCGAGTTTACATTTATTCAAGCCGCGCAGGGCTAACAGAGAAAGATAAACGGCAGCGGAAACAGAAACGGCAGTGGCACCCCATCGATTCGCCACAGGCAACCGACTGGGATCAAGACCTCACGATCAGGCACCTTCAAGATACTCGTCCTCGAATGCTGGTGAAGACTCCTCCTCTGCTTGATTCGTCAAAACAAGCGTGAGTACACAACCGCATTTCGCAAGCCACACCACGAGATGCAAAATATACATGCCGGCTTTATACAAGGGAAAGGCATTCTGTGGCTCTTTTGCAGAAATGCAACTTTTGCAGTTGAATACAATTAATAGATTGAAAACAGGTAAAACAAATAGACAATAATAATTTAACAATTTATTTCACAAAGACGCACACAGCCTAAACAATTTTAGCACATAGCTGGATGATTTAAACCACACGGCTCCTTCCCACACGATTTATGAAGATCTACCCCTAGTGTGAAATCCCGAGCATTGTCCATGACCATGACGCTATATTCAATAGTTTACACTCTGCAGAGGTTGTACACTTTACCCACAAGATACAATTAGTGTAGCTAGCACTAATCATAACAAAGCATTTCGACATTCATCTTACTATGCTAGGCCCGTCCCCATAACAGTATGTGGTCGCAGTGGGGCTCGAGTTCAATGGCGCACATGGTGAGGTCCTTAATTGACCAAGGCAAGACTACCACCATCCCTATGCACACACGACTTATCAAACCCATGCACACAGCTCCACCAAAATAGCACACACCCACCATATCACACAGTATCCACCACTTGCCTCAGCCTAAATCATTTTCCACCCAGTTGGTTTTAAGTGCAACACATGCTTTACAACACATAGTGCACACAACTTTTATCACATAGTTGCATATTCACTTAATCAAATTATAATAGCAATCTACATGACAAGTGATTTGTGGCATGGCTAAGCAATCTAATCGCACTAACCAACCCACGTTGGTGCTACAATATACCAACTAATATCAACTAGGGTGACAAAGAATTTAGACATAGCAATTTACAAGGAAGGCATAACAATTAGGAATTTACATCTACACCCAAAAACATTTAAATAATTACTTGAATTAAAATGCAATAATTAAAATTAAAATACTTTTAGCAAACTGGGAATCAAGATGGTCAAAGGTATAGCTTGCCTTGAAAAGGATCTAGGAATTGATCTTGGTCTTGGAAAGGTCCTTCTTCTTCAACTCTTCTAGCAGCGTCGAAGTCTAATCGCAAACGAGACAAACAAACAAACAAAATAAATAACAGAAGCAAATAACTCCAATAAAATAATTAAAATCTCCAATAGATAGATCTGGATTTTAGACGAATTTAGAAATTTGAATGGATGAATTTGGAGTTAGGATGCAAAAGATATGGGGTTTCAAAGTTTAAATCTAAAGAAAACCCTAAAATTGATTTCTGAATTCCGAATTATTTCTTAATGTAAAAATCGAATATTGCGTCAAGATGACATCAGCATGACGTCAGCCCTGGGAATTTCGGAAAAGAAATAATAAAGGAAATCGACATGTGGGGCCCACATGTCGCAGACGGCTCACGGTGGACCAAGTCCACCGAGCCTTTGATCTGGTGGCTGGCTTGGCGCTTGGCGTGCTGCGGGCCGACGCGGCGCCCATGCGGCTACCACGCGCGTGCCACGGAGGCGATGGCGATGAGGTGGAGGGTGACGTGGATTCGGCGGCGGGCGGCGCACTGGACCCAATGGTCTCGGTGAACGGCGGCTCTCCCATGCGGTGGGTGGCACCGGCGTGTAGGGGACGCGAAGGGGATCACGGGGGTGGGCTCACGGGTGCTCAGGGACGACTGTGGCGACCGGCGGCGAGGTTGGAGCGGCGGCGAAGCTACGGGCTCGACGGCGACGGCGCTAGGGTGATGCTCCGGTGAAACGAAGGTGTCCCTCGGGCTCCCCTTGCTCACGCGATGTCGACGGTGCAGGCGTCGAGGCTCCGGCGGCTTCGGGCTAGCCGGAATTGCTCGTCGGAGAAGGTGGCGGCGGAGATTGGATCTACGGGTTTTGTGGCGGCTAGGGTTAGGCACAGGCGAGGTGGCGGCGGAGGAAAGGAAGCGGAGGGCAAGGGCTTCCTCCCTTTATAGAGGCGGCGGCTCGGGAGCGTCTAGGGCACGGACGCCCAAACGGCCGCGCGGCGGCGCAAACCAACTCCGCGACGAAATCGGAGACGATGAACAGTAACCGGGGTGGGGCCCGCTTGTCAGTGGCTGGGGCTCGGGCGAGCGTGAGTGAGAAAGGGCGCTGCGAGGTGCGCGAGTGCGGCGAGGATCTGAGCGTCCAACTCAGATCGGACGGTGGAGATTGAAGCGGAGCGCGAGGAGAGAGGGAGAGAGAGCGGGGCGCGCGCGCGGGCGAGATCGCCGTCCAGTGCTGATCCAACGGTGGAGGATGGATGGGCAGCCAAATACCGGGCCGAACAGAGAGGGCTTGGGTTTAGGCCCAAGTACTGTTGGAGATTTTAAATAGGTTTTTCTTTTTAAGAAATTACCAGAAATTCGAATAAGCAATGGAAATTAGTAAATGAACTTGGAAAAATTCTAAAAAAATTCCAGAAAATATATCCAAGCTCATAGAATCCAAATAAAATAGTTTTGACCATTGTTCATGTTGACTTTAGTCATATTAAATTGTTTTGTTGCACAAAGTCCAATATTAAGCTTTTAAATTAAATTCAAATAAATCCAAATAGTGAATTTTCTCCCTACTAACTATTCAAAAGGTTTTTATAGCTCTGAAAATTGGGATGTTACAGTCATACCGTGATGCGGTAGTTCCGCCAAGTAAACTCTGGAACTACCGCTCACTAGGTGAGCAACCAAGCTAAAAAGGGTGTCACACTATAAAATACGTACCACCAACTAAAAATCGGTCCGACCGGGTTGCGGTAGTACCGCACCACATTCTTGGTCATACCACTATGTGGTAGTATAGCCAAGAAAACGTCTGTACTACCGATTATCCTGAGAAATGCATAGTTGGCTTTCAAAACAAACTCTAAGTGCATGCATGATCCTAGATTTATCCAAATGGCACAAGAACATGCTATCAAGTTGCTAGTCATGATCCCTCTTAATAGTATGATATTTAACCTAAAATCCGGTCTTCCATTCTTTTCTCCTTAGACCGGTAAATACAAAAAGGATTCTAGACTACTTGTACCTTATTTTCGAACCATATTGATCTTCATGTTGACCTTGAGCATGCATCTCTAGGTTGTTATATTCATCATTGAGATGAAACCTTGTAAATACTCAATAAACATGTTAGTCCCATATTCACATATTGCCATTAATTACCAAAACAATTTTTAGGGGCCTAGATGCTTTCAACTACCCTAGGTGATCCCCCAGTATGATGACACAGCGGGTGAGGAGGCATGCTACGACCTGCGGTAGAACCCACGGTCACACCAGAGGCTGACGTTCCCGCAGGAACAGATTCGTCGGAGACCTATGGCAGGAACACAGTGTGGAAGGCCACTACAGGGTCCTATGGCTGGGAGCAGTGAACTCCAGCGTGACTAGTAGGAACAGTAGTGTGAAGTGCAGCATCACTTGATGCTCTGTGTGTAGTCGTAGTAAGATTAGAAATGCTAGCATGTTGTAACTTGTAATCCAAACAGAGTGTGCTAATGGTATCGTAATTGGACACTTCTACTTCGTTACCTATCCCAGTAGAACAATTTTATTAATCTGATGGAAATATTTGTGAGGGAATAAATGACAATTTTTGTAGGTTACTAGTTTATTCTCATTCATGAAGGACTGCGATACATACATAAAGAGTGGACATTACAATCTCATTACAACTAAAGTTTTAGTTGGCAAGAACAACATATACTAGAAGAAAGACCGCAAAACTAACTATTTTAACTAATTTCTTGCAAGGCAGCAATTTGTATTGCAATATCTCGAATCACTGGGACAACTTCATCAGCCCACTGCCAAAACTGACATGTTGTGTTCTGCAAAAGAATTGCAGCTTCAAATGAAAATAAGAGAACATGCTATTTGCAATGGAATTCATTCGGTGTGATTTTTCACAAGTTCTATTTGCAATGGAATTCATTCGGTGTGATTTTTCACAAGTTACCGTAAGATTTGAACACTTTATGAACACTCGAGATGGATTCGTTGGCGTATGTGAGGTGAACACATTCGCCGGATCCCTGCAACGAGGGCGTGACCCACATGACTCAATAGTACAAAATTTTTAAATCGAACACAATGGATTACAACGTAGCACAATACACTGGATAGCTAACTGATACTAAGTGCCGCCGGAGGAAGAAGGTCTGTTCGGGTAGTTCCTGAACGAGTGCCCATGAGTCTTGCATAGCCTACACCTTGTTGGTCTTGGCCGGTCTCCACGTTGGCTTGCATCCATGTCGTTGTGGATGCACCTTGACTGATGCCTCCCATGGCCTGGATGCCGTAGTGCTTCATTCGGTGACCACTTCACTGCTCCCGGCCATAGGTCCCTGTAGTGACATTCCATGCCGTAGGAGTTGAACTCCCTGTTCCAAGTATCATACAGGTGACGTATGTCGTAGTACTCCGACATGTACATGCTACAAGATTGGTGAAATACAGCGCATGTAGCATATACGTGGGAGAAAGGCTTGTACAGGAGTTGAGGCTTGTTGCGGGTGAAAACTGCCACATCGCCTATGGTGCAAACATGCTTCCGGTCACCTCTCATGTGGTCGCGAACGTACTTGTCCTATAGGCGTATCTCAAACTTCCTCCTCACGCCATCCATTGTGTGAGCTACATGGGATCGGGACTTGGTAATCTTCTTCTCCATGTAGGCAAGGGTAACCTCCGAGTACTACTTCCCTTCGTCCAAATGCTGCTTGGCCATCATTGCTCGATTGACGAAGTAACCGACATGTGGTTCCATGTCTCGTCAACAACAGCGGTGATGGGTAGGGCACGGACCTATTTCAACACACCATTGTAGACCTTGGACATGTTGGTTGTCATTATGCCATAGTGAGCACCATAGGTATCATGAAGAAGGGACCATTTCTCATAGTCAGGGGCATGCACGCTCATCCACTCAGCGAACTCGCTTTGCGGTGCACCTGGCCCAGAACCTCCACTTGCATGCTTAGTTTCGACCTCAAGCTCCCTCCACACGGCATCGAACTTGCGCTTATGATTCTGCAGGCAGAGCTTCTTGAACTTCTTCATAAGGTCCTTGCTCTGGAAGCGCGTGTGGAAGTTGGCGGTTAGATGCCGCATGCACCAACATGTGCGCATGTCGTTCCAATGGAACGACGGGCTTGTACCGTGCTGCATGGTGTGCAACGCGGACAACAACCCAACATGACGATTGGTGATGATGCACACATTCGGCCGGTCCCTTACAACATGTTGCTTTATGTTGGCTAGGAACCACATCCAACTGTCAGTGTTCTCATTCTCCATAATTGCGAAAGCAATTGGGAGCAACTGGTCATTGCCATCAGTAGTAAAAATAGTGAGAATGGTGCCCTTGTACTTTCTGGAAAGGAATGTATCATCCATAGTCAGGACGGGATGGTTGTGGGAGAACCCTTGGACTGCCGGGCCAAATGCCCAGAAGACTCGATCAACGATTACGGAATGTGGGATGTTCGACGGGTGGGGCCTCTCCATCCTGTTGATTTATGTCCCTAGATTAGTATCCACAATTTGCTTCAGCATTCTGGGGACTAGGTTGTACGCCTCCTTGTAGGTACCATACAACCCTTCGAGCACCTTCTGCTTTGCTCGCCTGACCTTACTATAGCTAACGGTATACCCTGCTGTATTCACTACATCAGCCATCAGAACCTTCGGCGAAACGGTTACATCGGCGATAACTACATGGCTTATGATGCTCGCGATGTAGCTTGAGGTTACATTCCTATGCATTTGCAACGGCTCGTCAAGCTCGCATGTGTGATCCGTCACGACTGTGATGTGGAAGTCCGTTCCTGCCCTAAGGAATCTCTGCACACGGACTTTGCCCGGGCAAGAGCTAACCACACACTTAACTATGTACGTGTCAGGGTTAGACCTACAGATAATGGAGGACAGATAATGGTTAGTACAACTTGCTGTAGATAGTTGAAGATACAGCAAACAATGTCGAAACACACCTGTAAACTTGGCAAGTCCGACTGGTCTTCACCGCGAAACTAGCGATAGTTTGCTTGGCGGCAGTGTTGTGTGGGAAATATTGCCCCACAAGCAGGGTGTTCGCATCGAAGGCCCACGAAGACTCGTGGTCCTATGGCAGAACAAGGGAAGAGGCCACTTGCCAATCCAACCGACTTGGAACATAGTCCGTGTCGGTGGAAACAATGCCACCGACGATCCCACCCTCATCGTCGGATTTGTCCTCGTTGGATTGTGAGTCAAAGTTGTCCTCATATTTGGTGGCAGTGCCCTCGGACATGCCATCAATAATTTCGGGACAGTCAACACGATCACCCTGCCATTTATCCACACCTTTATTTGGTTCGAAACTAGCAGAATCTCCATCAACTGGAGCATCCTGCCTAGTGACGTCTGACGCTTCCGAGACCTCTCCCATCATCAATGAACCGAAGAGGGGGGCAAGAGCGTTGCTGCCCCCTTCAACGGCGCCCCCAGAGGACTGAGCAGGATAAACAAAATGGACATACACCATGGGTCATCGATAGATTGGAGCGTGAGGATTACTAACGATCTCCATGTACTATACCCACATGGTACTGCTAGTCATCTTCGCCAGGCCCCACAACATCTGCCCGTGTGGTGGGACCATGGTGGCGGTGATCGTCTCTATTACTATCTTGTTCCTGGTGACGTGCCTATCGAACAACTACCGAATGCACCATCGTAGCTCGAGCAAATCCACGTGTGCCAGGTTGGGAATGTTTAGCAAGGCGTGCTGGCAGCTCGACATATCAACTCCGTCTGGACCGCCACTGTAGGGCTACGGGTAGGCTACACTAGCGCAAATTAATAAAAATTCTACCCGTAAACCAAGATCACTGCAGCTTATAGATCACGGTCTTACCACTAGACGCCAAGAAAAGGAATTGATGCAAAGACGTCAGGCGAGTAGTCGTATTAAGTTGATGCAAAGACGTCGGGTAGAGTAGTCGTACTACTTCCTCGTCCTCGTCGCGGCGTCCCACGTCAGACTCCTCTCTTGCGGTTCGTCCAAACGCCACAGATGCAAAGCGCCCAAAGGTATCCACACGTGCGGAGGAAGCGACGACGCCAGACTACTAGATCCGCGAGCGATTAGGGCGTGGGAGGGTGGCGGCGTGGTTTGAGGATGTCACGAAAAACTCATCACCAATCATGTGCGCCTTGCCCTCCTTTTATAGACGCCCTTACAATGGGCTTCTACTAATAGAGGCCCATTAGGACCCAATGCCCATCCTAATTCGGATCCAATCCGAATTAGGCTTCACTTCTTAAGTGTGTGACCCTATAGGTTCACGTATGTTTAGACATGACGCGAGTATACATACTTGGTCAATAGTTGGTAGCGCCTCTAGCAAGACGTGCAACTCCTAAACGCACACAAAGATCATATCGACGAACCATCACAACGTTATGTACATGCCAATCCCTTTGCCTCACGATATTCGGCCGAGCTCCAAGTCGACCACTCTATCTCGATCCTATGATCCTAATCCCTTACTAGGTTAACTCTTAACCTTAAGTAGCATGGCCATGCATTTCTGGATCCGATCACTCGAGGGGCCCAGAGATATCTCTCTCAGGTAGAGAGGGGCAAATCCCATCTCGACTGACCATGCCTCGCAGCATGCTTCATGACAAACCCGAAGCTACCTTTATAACTACCCCATTCACGAGTAGCATTTGATAGCCCCTAAGTAGGTCGATTCACATCTCAAGTACATGTGACAATCTCGTGTCTAAGGACAAGGCGTACACATTGTGTAGAGAGAACCATAAGTATAATTGTTATGTCTCATGTTGGGTCGGTCCAACCCCATGTTCTAAACATGTGTCCACATTATTGGTTTGACATCTCCATGTCTATGACCTGTGAAACATGGTCATCAACCGATACATGTGCTAATCCATCATTCACGTGTGTCCTCACATGAACTCCGACTAGGGACAACTTTAGAATAACCATATAAGTAAAGAGTTTCACAAACAAGTCACATACTTGTTAATCAACACAAAGGTAATATTCAAGGAACATTTATCAAATCATGGATACAATGAAATATCATCATCTCTATGATTGCCTCTAGGGCATATCTCCAACAGTCTCCCACTTGCACTAGAGTCAATCTAGAAGATATCTAATACCCATAGCTCTTGTGTGTGCCTCATGCTTAGGTCAGGAGAGGCTTCACAAAGGATTTGAAATATTCAAACCGTGTGTATTTTGCATATCTTTAAATCTCCTCGATTGAGGATCTCTCGAATGAGATGAAACCGCCCTTGAAAGATGTGTTTGTTCTTTTGGTGATTCCTCGCTCCTTGGCTTGCGAATGGCCCCATCATATCACAAAGAAAGATCCAGAGGATCGCACGCACTAGGAACCACACCTAGTTCAGCTTATGAACTTCCTTATCCAAACACCTTCCTTTGTCGCTTGAAGCCACAATGTACTCGGCCTCCGTTGTAGAGTCGACCATAGCCTCTGCTTGGAACTCTTCCAATCGACCGCACCACTGCTCAAAATGAACACAAAACCCGATTATGATTTGTATCGTCTTTGTCGGTTTGGAAGCTTGCATCGTGTAACCATTTACAACGAGCTCTTCCTCACCTCCGTAGACTAGGAACACATCCTTAGTTCTTCTCAAATACTTGAGGATGTTTTTAACCGCCCAAAGGACTCTCACCGGATCACTGGTATCTGCGCCAGAACACTTAGAGCATAGGAAACATCTGGCGAGTACATATCATAGCATACATGATAGATCCAATGGTCAAGCATATGGAATCTTACTCATGCGATCTCGCCATCGCTTGTCGAAGGACACCGAGTCTTGCCAAGATTTATGCCATGAGACATGGGCAAGAACCCTTTTTTGCCTCCTTCATGTTGAACCGCTTCAACACTTTGTCAATATAAGTACTCGCTTAATCCTATTAGCCTTTTTAATCTATCTCTATAGATCTTAATACCCAAAATATATGCCGCTTCCCTAAGTCCTTCATTGAAAAACTATTTTTTAGTGAGGTCTTAACGACTCGAGTATAGGAATATCATTTCCAATCAAGAATATGTCATCTACATATAAGATTAGAAATACGAGCGAGCTCCCACTTGCCTTCTTGTAAACGCAAGATTCTTCTTCGTTTTTGATGAACCCAAACCCTTTGACCACTTCATCAAAACGAATGTTCCAACTCCGAGATGCTTGCTTCAATCCATAAATGGATTTTTGAAGTTTGCATACTTTTCTAGCATTGATTGATCGACAAAACCCTCGGTCAGTATCATATACACATCCTCGGTTAAATTTCCATTAAGGAAATTCGTTTTGACATCCATCCGCCATATCTCATAGTCGAAATATGCAAAGAATAGCTAGAATGATCCATATAGATTTAAGCATCGCTTCAAAGTAGAAGGTCTCATCGTAGTCAACTCCTTGAACTTGCCGAAAACCTTTTGCATAAGTCGAGCTTTATGGATATGAACATTTCCATCCATATCAATCTTCCTTTTATAGATCCATTTGCACTCTATGGTTTTAACACCATCAAAGGGTCAACCAAGTTCCAAACTTGATTCTCTCCCATGGATGCTATCTCGGATCTCATGGCACTATGCCATTTCTCGTAGTCTGGTCCATCATTGCTTCCGCATAGGTCGAGGCTCATCATTGTCTAACAATAACATATCTCGCAGACATGGAGCCTTTCCAACCTTCGTGGTGGTGGTGCTTCCTTTGCCATGGGTTCTCAACTTGTTCTCGCCACGTGGGCATCATTCGTCGAAGTCTTCCTTGATTGGTTCATCTTGAACCTCTTCAAGTCGCACCGCTTCTTCCACTTGTCTCCTGTTGAGAAACTCTTTCTCTAGAAAACACCACTTGAGCGACAAACACTTTGCCCTCTAGTCGGTTGTAGAAGTAATATCCAAAGGTTTCTTCTGATATCCCACTTAAAATGCATTTATCCGACTTGGGTGTGAGCTTGTCCGATCAGTAGTCGCTGACAAACGCCTCACATCCCCAAATCTTTAGAAAAGACAAACCGTGACTCTTCCCACCATATCTCATATGGTGTCTTAACTACGGATTTAGACGGTACCCTATTAAGTGTGAAAGCTGCCGCTTTCTAGAGCGTAACCCCAAAATGATAATGGTAGATCCGATCGCTCATCATCGATCGAACCATGTCCAACAAGGTCCGACACGCCGGGATACCCGTGCTTTTGAGGCGCTCCGGCGGTGTTAGTCAGGAACAATTCCGCAACTCTTCGATGATTGCTAAATTCATGACTCAAATACTCGCCACCACGATCGATCGCAGAGCCTTAATTTTCTTGGCACGTTGATTTTCAACTTCATTCGGAACTCTTTGAACTTTTCAAAAGTTTCAGACTTATGCTTCATTAAGTAGATATAGCCATATCTACTAAAATCATCGATGAAAGTTATGAAGTAATGAAATCCTCCTCTAGCGATCGTGCTCATTGGTCCACATACATCAAGATGTATGATTTCCAACAAGTCCGACGCCTCTCAAAAGAACCTTTGAAAGGTGACTTGGTCATCTTACCAAGCAAACAAGCTTCACATGTCTCAGATGATTCAAAATCAAACGGTTAGAAGACCATCATCATGGAGCTTCTTCATGCGCTTTTCACTTATGTGACCCAAACGACAATGCCAAACATAGGTGGGATTCAAATCATTAGGTCAAGTCTTTTAGCATTTATGTTAAAGATGGGTGCATCATCAAGATTTAAAATAAATAACCCATTCACAATGGGCTAAAAGCCACAAACATTTCATTTTTAGAGATCAAACAACCATTGTCTTTACTTGCAAATGAATAACCATCTCTCATCAAACATGAGGGGATAAAATATTTCGACTCATACTAGGAACATAATAACAATTATTCAATTCCATAATAAATCTTGAAGGAAGCTGAAGTTGCATGGTGCCGACGGTCAACGCAAAGAACCCTTGCTTTATTTCCGACGCTAAAATCAACTTCACCTCTTGCGACTCCTCTACTTCTTATTAGCCCTCGCATCGAGTTGCAAATGTGAGCAACCGATCCCAGATCAAATACCCAAGAGTTAATAGGAGAATCAGCGAGAAAAATGTCTAAAACATTTATGACAAGTGTACCATGGGTGGAAGTCTTACTCCCAAATTCTTCTTGCATTCCTCGGAATCCGTGTACTTCTTGCGCTTTCTTCCAAAGGCGATTTTTTACAATAGAAGCATACTTGTCTCACCTCCGTGTCCAAAGATTAGGCTTAGGTGTTGGCTTCGAGATCATATCTTTAACCTTGCCCTTATTCTTTGCCCATGGCTTCCTACCCTTTTTCTTGAAGTCGACTTGTTCTACATGTACCATCACATGGCTAGGGCCCGCACACTTCTTAATGTCACTCTCTGCTTTTTTTGAGCATCCCACAAAGCTCATTAAGGTCCTTTTCCACCCTATGCATATGGTAGTTCAAATGAAATGTCCATAGCTAGGTGGAAGAGACGCCAAAATGAAATCGCTTGCCAACTCTTGGCTAATTGGAAAACCAAGTTTATCCAAAGTCCGATCAGAACCAACCATTTTGATCACATGTGGGCCTCACGGTGCACCTTCGTTAACTTGCATTCCGTAAAAGCCTTAGAGACATTGAATCGCTCACCCTGCCTCGTGGTCTCGAACATGTCCTAAGCGCCATGATCATATCATACGCTTCGATCCTCAAACCGCTTTTGAAGGTCAGTTCCATGCATGCAAGCATAAGACAGCTAACCTCAAGAGAGTCATCACATGCTTTCTTGTAGGCGCTTTTAAAGAAGAAATTGCATTGTTAGCGTGCTCTTCGGGATTGGGGTGTCCAACGTTTTTTTTATCCGCCTCGAGAACAATTTCGTGTTACGGACCAAATCAATAGTTTGTTCCATTTAATTTTTCTTTCTCAAGAATCGATCGCAAAGCAAAAAGGTGTGCGCGGTTACTAGATGCCATTGATCTACAATAGGAAATGCAAAATACTAAGATAAATAAAACCATGATAGAGTAAACTATATTAAACAATTTAATAGAATGTACTCCCACTAAAATCAACATCCCTCTATTGATTCTTAGTGATTCAAGATCCGCAATTAACGAGTCTACTAGTGAGCTTTTGCATCACCGCTAGGAGACAAGTTAATTCGGTAAGCAACACCTTACTAATCATATCTCTATATAACTCTTGTTGTTGGGTGACATCTCTATGCCCCGGCGCCCAACCTTTATGCCCCAAGGCCCATAACCTTTATGATAACCTTGTTAAGTTCACCAACCCTTATGCATGTAGGTATCCGATACAAACCCATCTAGTCAAGGAAAGTCGATGGTGCCCTAATTTTATAGACCCACCATCAATTTACAAGACATGGGATGGTGCAAAGTTTAGTTGGGAGGGCATATGTTTAACTTAACATTTTGTGAGGGATCGCTATACTTCTACCATTTAAACATGCATAGGAGTAAAACAAACAGAATAGCATTCACACAGCCAGACTCAAGATGGCCCATTTTCTCATGGTGATCTCCATCGCCATAGAATCTGGCCCACCATGATGATCTCCATCTCCATGGTTAATGTGTGCCATCCTTCCAAGTGATGTGTCCTCCGAGTACTAATATAAGCTATTACTCATAACAACTAGTAATAAAATACATGGATATAAGGAATCATCACAAGTCGGCACGCAGTCGTTAATACAATACTTTGACAACACAATGGCTCCAGCTGTGTTGCCGAACCCACGACACGCAGGTCAAGAAAATATTACAAACATGCATCACATACACATTAGGCCATATCGGTCACATACATCCTGCAAAAACAAGTTATGCATAGAATCGCAATCTCTGGGATAAGGGTCGAGGGGTTTCCCCATCAGGGTTCGAAGGCAAGCGCCCCATGGGCGTCCGACATTCGTAAAAAAACAGAGATCCAATCTATGCAATTTTTACTTAGGATTTTGATCGGCAAATCATATTTACCACAAATCGACTATTGTTCCGATTCGACCAATTTGTATTGATCTTCGTGATTCCGCACCGGTTTTACGTGTCACCGCTCACCCCGATGGCGAATCCGACCGTAGGGGTATGTTGTTTCACGACCTTAGCAAAGATGATCACGGAACATCGATTATCAATCTAGGTTCCGATTCGACCAATCATATTGATCTTCTCATTCCGCAATGGGTTTTATGTGTCACCGCTTCACCCCGATGGCGAATCCGACCGTAGGGGTATGTTGTTTCACGACCTTAGCAAAGATGATCACGGAAACCAGATCAATCCATTACTGTAACTATACAATCGATCACATCGATCAAACCGACCGCCATATGCAAATCATATAACGCCATATGCAAATCACACTAGCGCAAATTAATAAAAATTCTACCCAGAAACCAACCTATAACATGACAAAGCCAACCGCCTTGATGCGACGTCAGGCATACCAAGACATCGGTAGAGTAGTCGATACTTCCTCGCCCTAGGCGGTTCTCTTTGGTTTGAGGATGTCACGAAAAACTCATCGCCAACGACGGAGGAAGCGCGCGGACTACTAGATCCGCGAGCGATTAGGGCGTGGGAGGGTGGCGCTTGGTTTGAGGATGTCACCTCATCTTTTATAGACGCCCTTACAATGGGCTTTACTAATAGAGGCCCATTAGGACCCAATGCTCAGCCTAATTCGGATCCAATCCGAATTAGGCTTCACTTAAAGTGTGTGACCCTATAGGTTCACGATGTTTAGACATGACGCGAGTATACATACTTGGTCAATAGTTGGTAGCGCCTCTAGCAAGACATGCCAACTCCTAAACGCACACAAAGATCATATCGACGAACCATCACAACGTTATGTACATGCCAATCCCTTTGCCTCATGATATTCTTGGCCGAGCTCCAAGTCGACCACTCTATCTCGATCCTATGATCCTAATCCCTTACTAGGTTAACTCTTAACCTTAAGTAGCATGGCCATGCATTTCGATCCGATCACTCGAGGGCCCAGAGATATCTCTCTCGTAGAGAGGGCAAATCCCATCTCGACCGACCATGCCTCGCAAAGATGCTTCATGACAAACCCGAAGCTACCTTTATAACTACCCGCCATTCACGAGTAGCGCTTGATAGCCCCTAAGTAGGTCGATTCACATCTCAAGTACATGCATAATCTCGTGTCTAAGGACAAGGCGTACACATTGTGTAGAGAGAACCATAAGTATAATTGTTATGTCTTATGTTGGGTCGGTCCAACCCCATGTTCTAAACATGTGTCCACATTATTGGTTTGACATCTCCATGTCTATGACCTGTGAAACATGGTCATCAACCGATACATGTGCTAATCCATCATTCACGTGTGTCCTCACATGAACTCCGACTAGGGACAACTTTAGAATAATCATATAAGTAAAGAGTTTCACAAACAAGTCACATACTTGTTAATCAACACAAAGGTAATATTCAAGGAACATTTATCAAATCATGGATACAATGAAATATCATCATCTCTATGATTGCCTCTAGGGCATATCTCCAACAGCCACACATGTTACCGTGGAACACATACAGTGTCTCCATTTCTGACGAAAATAACACAATATTTCAACAAAACACAGCACAAAAACCATACATACGTTGCTAAAATGAACTTATCGTTACGATGTTATCGTCTCTTAACCTCAGACACGGAAGACTGCAAATTCAAACATGCATCGCATTGGTGCCAACAAAAGACTAACAAAACGGTTAAGTACTAATTATCCTACTCGGACAGAGGGAGGAACCTCGCAAAGAGGGAGAGATGCCTGAGAGGAACAAGCGAGCGAGTGGGAAAATTTCGCGAGTGAGACCTGAGGCTTGTGAAGAATGAGTGCGCGACAACGCGTTTAAATAGCCGAGCACGGGAGAAAACGACGCGCTGCATGAAAACGACGTGCGGAAATCGAGCAGACGAACGCGTGTGTTGCAGCCATCCACCTGCCGCTCCCCCCATAGGGTGCAGGTCACCTATAGTGCCTGGCATAAGGGGCATGTCCCTACCGCGCCCCACACCGAGGGCAGCTTTACGCGCGATGTGACCCAATGAAGTAGCTTTGCGTGGAAACGATGCTACGCTGCTCCAAGATTCGTGCTACGCAGATAGCGAGTGACTCGACGAGATGTGACGCGACGACGACGTGACGTAAAGGAGAAAAAAACAAAAATAGAAAGAAGACAAAAAACCTTTCGGCGAGCACGCATGCATGAGCACGCTGTAGGAGTTGAACTCCCCCTTCCAAGTATCATACATGCGACACATGTTGTAGTACTCCGACATGTACCAAGGTAAGTGAGAACACTCTGCCTTGCCAGCTTTTCAGATCGACATGACAACACTCTACCTCCTCAGCTTTTCAAACCGAAAAGACAGGACTGTGCAAAGCAGGATATGACCACTCTCTGCAAAGTAAGACGTGACAACACTCTGCCTTGCCAGCTTTTCAAAGCCGGCGATGACAACACTCTACCTCCTCAGCTTTTCAGACCGAAAAGACAGGACTCTACAAAGCATGACGAGACCACTCTCTGCAAAGTAAGATGTTTCAACACTTTGACTCGCCAGCTTTTCAGATCGACATGACAACACTCTACCTCCTCAGCTTTTCAGACCAAAAAGACATGACTCTGCAAAGCAGGACATGACCACTCTATGCAAAGTAAAATATGACAGCACTCTGCCTCGCCAGCAACTTTTCAGAAAGACAAGACAACACTCCGCCTCGCAGGCTACTCACATGAATTTAACCACACCATGACAACCCTGTGGCTTATAAAAGGAGGTGGAAGAGATCTGAGAGAAAACATTACACACCCAAACCCAACACTACACCAGAGCTTGCTTCACCACGCCAGGATGGACAAGCGATCGGACGCCCCTCGTAGTAGCAACCCTTACCAGAACATTCCCACCGAGCGTTCACCGCAAGACTCGCCTGAGGGGGAGACGCCGCCCCTCTGTTGGTGCAGGGACACATGCAAGTTCTTCAAGTCCAAGCAGCGGCTCAGCTTGGGCATGCGTTACTGGGGTTGTGCGAACTACTCCTGTGACTATCTCGACCACTGTTGGGCCACGAGAAGCTGTCAGCAGCCGGTAAGGACCAGTTATACTATGTTCCCCTACCATTTCTCTTTCAAAGTACACACTAACAACCTGTCCCATCTACCCTTAGTCCCCGAATCCGCTATGTGGCTACCACAAGTGGATCGACCAAGAGATCCACTGACATGACCAGTGGCAAATCGACTACGATGAGTGGGATGCCAAAAGGGCTCGCGAGATCTAGGAGGAGTGCCGCAACGAAGAGCAGAATGTGCATATCCGTTGGGAGACGAAAGCTCATCTCGAGACGTGCAGGCGCAGAGAGCACGAGGCTCGCGAGAGGGAGCACGAGAAAAGAGGGAAATAGCAGCCAAGGCCAAGGAGGCCAGCGACGAGTACAACAACAAGCTCGTAAGGAAGGGGAAATGGCCCCGGTCCACGTAGTAGGTCGGGCCATTCCATACTAGTCCCCCGAAGGTCAAATTTATTTCCATTCAAAAAAGGGCACACATGTATCGTATGAGTACTTCAGTTTCTTATGCACGTAACCAAACCCTGTGCGCCCTGTAATTCCCAGCTTTTTTTATAAAGTCTATCTTAATTCGCAACTACAAATCTCGTATTCTTTTCGCATTCAATTCTTCGCATAGCAAGACATCCAACAACATAAAAAAACGTGTTCTGGAAGTAGGCACGAAATGGTCTACGACTCCAAAGTGATGATGAGCACCACTTATCATTGCAATAGGTTTTCATGATCCGATTAAATCCAATTTCAAATATGGTCTCTTTACAAGCAAAACATGAGTTACAATCAAAGGAAATTAATTTGGATCGGAAGGATTAATCGAAATTCTATAAATTAAACACCACAAATCAAGTATAAATTAAATTCAACCATGAGCTCGATTCATAATTTGATTTAGCAATCCAAATGCAATGACACATGTGAAGGTATAAGTACAAAAAAACTATTTTATTAGATTAATTAAAGCTTAATTGCAAAATTCTGGAAAATGAAAAATATTTTAAATGAATAAAATAAACTTCAATTAAATTCAAAAATATATTTTTAAAAATTTTATGTAATTTTCTTGAAATTTTGGATTTTTTAATAAATTTTTTTGGGCAAGTCCTCTTGGCCTACCACGGAGGCAGTGGCTGCTATACCAGGTCAGGCAGAGGCTCACAGTGCTGACGCCGGGCGGTGGTCTGTCGTGGTTGTGAGTCAAGGTACTGCATAAGGCCGGTCGAGGATGTCCTTGTCATACCCAAGAGGGGCAGTAATCAGATAGGGTCTAGTCAGGCAAATTATGGCGGATGAGGACTAGTTTTGCAAAAAAAAAAAAGAGCAGAAAGCTACAAATGCCAAATTTTCCTTAATTAAGATGTAACATCAAATGTTAACGGATCAAGTCCACCGAAATCCTAGGTGACGATGTACGTAAGAAAATAGCAACCATGGATTCGTATCCTCAATTTGCCGGCAGTCCAAGTGGTATTGATGTGCCGCTGGGAACTTTCTGGACTGCCTGATCGACTGATCACTGATCTTACAAAGAAGAAGAAGAAGATGACCTATGTTGGATGTGGGCTGAGCAGTGGGCCGTGGCCCTATGTTGGATGTGGGCTGTACTTGGACGTGGCCCATGGAGTAAGACATTAGGCACTACAAAAGCAGCAGCAACAACAGAGGAAAGGGCATCGATAAACTATCGTCTTGCGGCGGCCACCTCCCTTCCATTGCTTCCCCTCGAACCTTCTGTGCTTCTCTCCGACCCTCTAATTCTCTCTGTAATCTTCCCCAATTCCTCCTCTGTCCTTCCTATTGCTACAATTTGTACCGCAACTGGTGCTGAGAAATGGAGGTCGTAAACACGGCCTCTGCCGCCTCGCCTCCTCGCCGCCGCTCGTTGGTCCGTGACGCAAGTCCAAATAACGCTGCGGATCGCACTATACGCCAACGCATCAATCGCCGTTGCCGCCCCGGGCGACGGCTATATCGATCATCGCCTATTGACGATTTAAACGAAGATCCACCTGCCCTGCTCGCCACGCAACGCCATTGCCGGCGGATCGATCGCCGCCCATACTGCCCAGCCTCGCGCGTTGCCGACGCTGCCCTCGCCGACCGATCGTACTCGAGAGTCGAGCATATATGCATCACTTGGCCGGAACTTGCTAGCTGACCGTTCTTTGTTGGTTGCTGTGTGTAATGGCTCATCTTGAACTTTGGAGGCATTGGAGTACTCACTACAGGAGGCGGGCTCTTTGCCGAGTGCTTGTTGCACTCTTAAGCAGTAGCTTTTGCACTCGACAAAGCTCTTTGTTGAGTGCAACACTCTCAAGAAAGAGCCTCCGTCAATCTCCTTCCAAAGAAAGGTCGCTTTGCTTTAAGTGTCACTTTGGGCACTCGCAAAGGCTTTGCCGAGTGCCGCAAGGCACTCGGCAAAGATTTGACGCCGCCGGCCCTAATTTTTTAATTTTTTAATTTTTTTTCGAGCGAATGGTCATCGTGACTCTAAGAAAGCGTGTTTTTTTTTTTTAAAATTTTTTTTGCCGAGTGCAATGGTCATTGCACTCGCAAAGCCATCTCTAAAATTCGAACCGAAAACCCAAAAAATAGCAAATTTTTTAAATCGAGAGGTTCCCCACCGGCCAATACTACCATCCGTCATTGTCGCAAGTCGCGCATTTTTCAAGACAAAATTGCAGGTTACGCTGTCACCGGGATTCGAACCCATGACCTCTCCTCGTATGCGTAACCCCTCTACCACTCGCACCACACCGCCACTTGTGTCTATATTCCTTTCGCTTCCCAAAATATTATACAAAACCGAGTGTAAATTGTTTGTTTGAGGCCCTAAACGAATTCAAATCAAAAGTTGTCAACTACAAAGTTTCATAACTTTTCGAGATCTACAATTTTCATTTAGGAGTTTCTCCATCCGAGGTCGTTTACAAAATTTGAATTTCAAATTTAAGAAATTCAAACGTAGTTTTGCATGAAAAGATGATTTCAAATCAAAAGTTATTAACTAAAAGTTTCATAACTTTTCGAGATCTACAATTTTTATTTTGGTTGTTTTTCCATCCGAGGTCGTTTGAAAAATTCGAATTTTAAATTTTTCAAATTCAAACAAAGTTTTCCTTAACAAAACTAATTCAAATGAAAAAGTTGCCAACTACAAAATTCTATAACTTCTCAAGATCTACAAAGTTTATTTTGGTTGTTTGATCATTTGTTCATCCGAAATGGTGGTTCTAACATTGTTCACAAATTTTTGCCAATTCCTCACTCTAGAATCCTTCTTGCCGAAAGTGCCAAAAAAGCACTCTAAGAAGATTTTCTTTGCCGAGTGCCAAAAAAAAGCACTCAAGCAAAGAAGATTTTTTTGCCGAAAGTGCCAAAAAAACACTCGCAAATTTTTTTGACTTTGGGTTTTTTTTTTTTTTTTTTTTTGCATTTTTTTAATAATTTTTGATGTCATGCCTAAACCTGAAACCACATCTTCACATGACTCTATATGCTATAACATGCGAGATGTTTGGGTTTTAGGCATCCGACGTCGCAACTTGCTCAAACCTTCTCAATTTTTATCATAGACTCTACATGCGATAACACGACGCCTCGACAAGTTTCGCTATTTTCGACTTCGCTCGATTTTATATAATTTAAATACACTTTTCTCGCAGTACCTCGCCATGTTACGCCAACAAGATGCTCGAAATTTCATGTGAGTTCCCGGATACGGCCTCAACATACACCAAATATCATGAATATCATTTTTGAACGACCAAATTCGATTATTTCATGCACCTCGCAGCTCAAATTTGAAATATTCCATAAAATTCAACTAAACAAAAAACTAACGAAATATAGCAAAAAAGTCAAAATTGTCCCAAATTTGAACATGGAGTTTTAAATAATGTGGGAAGGCCTCACAAAAAATGGGTCAAAAACCAAAAATTTTTTTTTTTGCCAATTCCTCAGACTCTAGAACTTTCTTGCCGAGCTAAAAAAAGCACTCTAAGAAGACTTTTTTGCCGAGTGCCAAAAAAAGCACTCTAAGACAGATTTCTTTGCCGAGTGCCAAAAAACACTCTAATTTTTTTTTTGGTTTTTTGCCCCATTATTTTTTGCAGCTTTTATATTATTTAAAACTCATGATTGATTAATTTTGACTTTTTTTTTATGATTAATTTGAAAACCTGCACATCTTCACATGACTCTATATGCGATAACATGTGAGATGTCCGGTTTTAGGCATCCGACGCCGCAACTTGCTCAAACCTTCTCAATTTTTACCATAGACTCTACATGCGATAACACGACGCCTTGACAAGTTTCGTCATTTTCGACTTCGCTCGATTTTATATAATTTAAATACACTTTTCGCAGTACCTCGCCATGTTACGCCAACAAGATGCTCGAATTTCATGTGAGTTCCTCGGATACGGCCTCAACATACACCAAATATCATGAATATCATTTTTGAACGACCAAATTCGATTATTTCATGCACCGCAGCTCAAATTTGAAATATTCCATAAAATTCAACTAAACAAAAAACTAACGAAATATAGCAAAAAAGTCAAAATTGTCCCAAATTTGAACATGGAGTTTTAAATAATGTGGGAAGGTCTCACAAAAAAAGGGTAAAAACCAAAAAATTTTTTTTTTGCCAATTCCTCGTGACTCTAGAAATCCTTCTTGCCGAAAGTGCCAAAAAGCACTCTAAGAAAGACTTTTGCCGAAAAGTGCTAAAAAGCACTCGGCAAAGACTTTCTTTGCCGAAAGTGCCAAAAAACACTCGGCAAAATTGACGGCGTATGGCTCTACCATCAAGGGCCATTTTTTTTGCCGAGTGCCACTTTTGTCGAGTGTTGCACTCTCAAGAAAGAGGGCTTTTGCCGAGTGTCGCCTTTGTCGAAAGTGCCGGGCACTCGAGGCACTCGGCAAAGCCACTCTTTGTCGAGTGCTAGACTTTGCCGAGTGCCACTTACCCCAAGACTCTAAGAAAGAGTGGCTTCACGAGTGCCCGATTTTGGCACTCTAAGAAGTCAAGCACTCTCGGCAAATCTGCTTCTCCGTAGTGACTACATTTCACGACATGTCATATATGATGCGTCGCCATTTCGATCGCCAATGTACTACTGTGCCTGAGGTCCACGATTCACGCATGATTGCAAGCTGAACCGTAGAGTTCATACTATCTTACTAACATTTTCAGTCTTTTCCTGTAATGAATGCGTTATTTCTAATATCGCATCAAAGAATTACCAAATTTCTAGGTATAACCCTCAGCAAGTAGTATCTTCAGAGTATCATGGACAAGGCAGTACAGTAGCACAATGATTTTAGTTTGTTTGCAAGTCTAGATGAGAAAAGTGTGGATTACTGTTTTGCAAAGATCAATTAATCGTCAATCGAGACAGTTAAACAGATCCTCGATTGTTGGTGATATGCCCTAAGAGGCAATTATGGATATGATTATATCACGGCTATGTTTATGAATTATAGAATAAATGTTACTACGTTCTTTGGATGAATTATTATTTATAATGATTAGCAAGTATATGACTTGCTGGTGAAGCTCTTTAATAGTTGTACGATGTCATTCTAAAAGGATTCCTGATCGGATGTCACTGGTCAGGACACCAGTGACTTATAGACTAACAAATGTATTAATTGATGACCACGTTTCACCGATCATACATATGGAGGATATCGAATCAATACTGCGAGCACATGTTAGAGAACATGATATTGGATTGACTCACTTTGAGACACTATTGAGATTGTTATTGTTGGACCGGAACGATGACTAGAGGGGGAGGGGGGGGGGGTTGAATAGGAGCACTACTCTTTTTTGACACCGATTGATTTCATCTTCTTCTCTTCAGTAGCTATGAAAATTATGAAGATCAAATAATGCAAGCACAGTGGAAGTCTTGCGATGAAATGACGAACCCCAAGACAAGAACACAACAACACCTCAAAAGGGCTCAGGGCCGGTTTGACCGGGCTCTGGCCGGTCTAATCGCCCCAGTGGGAGGTCTAACCGCCTGTGGACTAGGAGTAGCCCGAGATGATCACACAAAGACCTAACTTCCACTCTGGTGATCTAAATCCTCTGAAACGTCAACCATAGCTCACCAAGAAGGGTAGAAACCTATTCCAATAGACGATAGGAGAGATCGAAGCCTAGGTTCCACGAATTTCTTCGATGAGGTCAAGAAGGCACAAGAGTTGAGGAAATTCAAACTTTGACCAAAAAACTTGCTCGTGGGTGGATGATGATCAAGATGACCCCAGATGGATTCCCACATGTCCTAGCAAGCTAGATCACAGTATGAACACGAAGAAAAACCAAAGGAGCAAGCAAAATCTCAAAAGGCATCAAAGAGAGAGCAAGAACAAGAGACAACTCATCTTGAAGGAAATCTTGCTCGGATTGATTTGATAGATTATTGGTTTACAGCCACTCCACTATGTAGGACAAAAGCTCAACACTTAGCACTCCATCAATCCATCTCACTCAAACCCTAGCCTCCTTTACTCCAATTTCCCTAAATCACAAATTAGGGTTTCACTTTGGGCAGGCTCAAAGAGAAACCAAATCTGGACCTCTCCCATTTATAGTGAAGGCTAGGTTACGAGAGAAAATCTTTTCAGACACCTGTTAAGCCCACACACAAACGATTCTACACTCATGCACGCTTCTCAAAACAGATGATGATCCAGGCTTCCCGAATCCGTCTCTTCTTGATCTTTATCTCCACTTGACCAAAACCGTCTCTCCTTGCGCCGTCTTATGCCACGATTTCACCAAAGGTTACTAACCCGGTATTTTGGCGAAGATACCAAAATACCCTTCTCGATCCTTCTCCGAAGAATCAGTCCAATTATCGTGAAGCAATCCCATGCTTTGCCACGTGTAAGTTGATCGATGGATCTCTTTGTGACAGAAAGTCTCTCCCATCCGGCTCCTACCGGGACCACTACGGTACTTGCACCGACCCTCATGCCGCTTGATGCAACCCGTTGCATCGAACTTTCTATTCGATCATACTTGTCCATTTTGCGCCATGCTTGAGTCCAATGACTTCACCCAACATCCTTGATTGTTCTGGACCCCAGCTCTTCTAGCCTAGTCTCGATCATCCTCGTCATTGACCGTCGTTGACTCCAAGCCTCCTGCACAATAATAGACCAAGAAATCAATTTCGGATACAAGTTCTTTGCAACTTTACCTACCTACATTAGTGAAAACATGCATCATGCAACACATATGCATTGAAAACCATGACTTTGACCTAACCCACGATCATCGCCGTCTACCTGCACAAGATCAGAGCCTGGCCAATCAAACCGCCACTCATAGCCGGTCTGACCGTTGGCCATCCGATTTGACCGCTATCAACGATCAAGTTGCTGATCTTACGAAATAAAAAGAGGAAAATGGCTAAGAGCTCTTGGATGAGAATGTGATTGCTCTTTATTGCAATGAACTGGATCTATACAAGGGGTGCCTTGAGTAAGGTGCTAAACTAGCCCTAATTACACTGAGTGTATTGCTTCTGAAGGATCAAATGTTGTGGTTGATCTCTCCTGGTTGTCTTCGGATTGCCTTGGGCTTGATCGAATCGAATCAAATGTCCTTTCTGCCATTTGTATTCTCCTTTAAATAACTGGCGAAGTGGTGGCAATTACTCCTGGGAAAGGCACCCCTTGGAAGTGCCGCGTTTGGTCAGAGGAACGGTGTTAGTTGGTGAAACGCCAACTAAACATTTGATTGATGTCAATGAGAGACTAAACCATATAGTGGTTATTGTCAGTGACTTAGGGCCAGAAACGTCGTGTGGTTTGGAGCAATTAAGGCACATGTTCCATTCAACACACGGAAGAGATATACTTGGAATCGGGTCCAAGTGTTAGTTCAAAACCTTCTATGAGCAGTCATCTGGTCATGTGATGGGTACATGACCCTCTCCGATAAGGTTACTTATCGGACGACCTTTGGGATTCTAATGACCACAGGGGTCGTTAGCCACGAAGTCTACGGCCACATAAGCTACGTGGCTTTTAATTAATATTTAGGAATTTAATCATCGTCAGCTATCCCCTGAACTTTAAGTTAATTCGTAATGTGAACCCCTTCCGACGAAGATCCGTATCGGGAAAACCCTCGTCTTAATGGCGAAGTTAACGAGGTGATCTGTATTCACTTTAAAGTTGTGAAACTGTTTTGGGAAACCGAAGAGGTTTCTGCCCATTGGACTTTGGGCAACTCCTTATTGCAGTAAAGAAGGTGTGGCTATAAAATCCCCATAGCACATTGCTTTACGGTTTTTATGCTCTCAGATTTTGCTTCATGTAACACCTTGATTTTTGGAGTCTTTTTGAATTTTCAAAAATAAAAAAAGAACCATTTTGTTTTGATGAGAATTCAAAGCTTAACCTGAGAATTCCAGTATGGACTTTAATTGACTAAACCAAACTTCAACTAAAGACCCTCTTTTGGGTTGTTGGGTTTGTTGGAGTTTTGGTGATCCCTTCCCTTCTGTGCTCGTTTTACCCTTCTCGGGTCCAGGCCTCCTTAGGTCTAGACCTCCCAAGGGGTTGGATTCTCTCCGGCCTAGACCTCCATTCCTAGGTCTAAACCTCACTCATGTTCATTCGAACTCCCTCCCTGTGTTCTTTAGGACCTCCCTGTGTCCTTCAGGACCTCTCTGTGTCCTCTAGGACCTCCTCCTTGTCTATTTGGACCTTCCTGTGTCCATCAGGACCTCCCTGTGTTCTTTAGGACCTCCTCCTTGTCTATTTGGACCTCCCCGTGTCCTTTAGGACCTCCCTGTGTTCTTTAGGACCTCCTCCTTGTCTATTTGGACCTCCCCGTGTCCTTCAGGACCTCCCTGTGTCCTTTAGGACCTCCTCCTTGTCTATTTGGACCCTCCCCATTGTGAGATCTGGTCGTTAAGACCCCCCCCTTTGGAGATCTTAACCGCCTGCATCTCCTCAGAGATCTCGTCATTAAGACCACCCCTTTGGAGATCTTAACCATCCGCACCTCCCCTTGTTAGATCTCGGCCGTTAAGACCTCCCTTTGGAGATCTTAACCGCCTAGACCTCCCGTTGTGAGAGATCTCGCCGTTAAGACCTCCCTTGGAGATCTTTACTGCTCAGACCTCCCTGCTAGAGATCTAACTGCTAAGACCTCCCTTTGGAGATCTTAACCGTCCTGCACCTCCCCTTGTTAGATTTGGCCGTTAAGACCTCCCTTTGGAGATCTTAACCGCCTGCACCTACCCTTGTTAGATCTCGCCGTTAAGACCTCCCTTTGGAGATCTTAACCGTCTGCATTCTCCCATTTGAGGATCGGACCGTCAGACCTCCCTTACCTCTGCAAGATCCCTCTAGTTCTCCGCAGACCTCCCTTGAGCTTTGATCGCCCCATTTGGCGGTACACTCCTATTCTTTATCCTTTGACCGTGTCCTTTGCGCATGGGAGTCTCCCCACATTTAATGCATGTTGTATCACATTAAATGCTTCTAAATTTTGCAGCACCCGTGCTATTCTTTTGTCCCATCTTTGCCTGCTCCCATTGTCCTTTTCACCAACTCTTGAACATGTGTAACCATGGGTATCTGGGTGGCTCTGGCTATATAAGCTTGGACAGCCCTTCCCCTTTACCCCTTTAGCTCATTTCCACTCTCTGGACCTCCTCCAGCAAGCTCTTGGACCTCCTCCAAAGCTCTCTGGACCTCCTCCTGAAGCTCCGGGACCTCCTCTAGCAAGCTCCTTGGATCTCCTCTAAATCGACCTAGCCTCTCTGTTGGTTTTATTTTGGAGTTTCATTAAAGTTTCCTTGGATCTTATTTGAGCTTTGTGTTGAGTTGCTTTGGTTTCCTCATGTAGATTGTGAAGACACTGAGGAGCAAGAGCTCTCTGAAGAAGAAGACATCCAGGCCTTTGAGCAAGGCAAGTTACACTCTTGATCATGTTGCACCCATTATTTCAAATTACTATGTTCTGTCTTAAAGGTTTATTCATGCTTACTTTACTAAGTTATTTCGATACCTGTCTTTAAATCCATAGCTATACCTAAATCCTTTGGATGGCCACTATTGACCTTGAACCAAACATCTTGTCACCATAGGGAAAACTGGTTGGTACATTAGTATGAACCGGGATCATTTGAAAAACGTATGCTTAGTCTCACTTAGACCAAAAGTATTTAATTTGGAGAAATTTTACCAACATGACCAACTGTTGTTTAAAGGTTTTAAGCCATGGCATTGGGTTGTCATGGAAGCTTCTAAATGTCTTTGGAAAGCGAATGAAAGGAAAATGGTTTTGGACTGGAGCGAATTGGTTGCTTGGTTGGTGCATGTCCATGCACGAGCTCAACTTGGGTAGAGTTGAGGCTCCAGAGTACTGTGGTTGTCGCCCTAGTCATTTGAGGACCGGCCTTTGAGCGTCCCTTTGCTAAGCCTATAATGGGCTATGCCACCCCGCACAACCACATGTCTCTGCATGGGGCGTGGGACTGCCAATTAATTTGCAAAGTTCCACCGCTGTTGTTCCACTTTGATGTGTGGGAGGTCTTTCATGGCCTATGGTCTTTTATAACCTATGTTTCCCACCGGTGCAAGAGGGGGCTTTTCCGACGGGTTTCTATCCAATGGAAGTGAAACCTTAGTGAGGAGGGGCTGTGGTGGAATGATGCATTGTAAAGACCTTGTCATGAGCTCTAGACCTCTTACCTTCGGCAGTGAGAGGTGGCATTGACGAATGCCAAACAAACTAGAGGAATCATGTCTTGTGGGTAAAGTGTACAACCTCTGCAGAGCGAAAACTATTCGAATAGCCGTGCCCACAGTCATGGACGTGCTGGCAAAGACCACTCAAAGTTAGATGTTGGTTTTGTTTTCAAAAAGGTTTTGGATAAACTGTTCCTTTGGGATCTCTATCCCATGGGCTGGGCAGGGAGCCTTGTGATAGGAGGGTATCATTCATCATTTGATGATGAATGTTATCCAACTGAAAAGTTGATTTTGCAAAATAAATTTTAATTACTATATCACTGCCTTGAAACTTAGTATATGTATTTGAAATAAACTTGGCTTTATACAAAGCAACCATACTATGCCTTCCTTTGAATATCCATGTATACATGTCATTTTGTTACCCCACGGGTGTAACTTGCGAGCACGGTTGTTGTGCTCACTCTTGCTTGAAACAAATTTTTGAGCAGGAGAGGACTTCTTTGATGATGATGAAGACCAGATCAACTAGGCCGCGCCCTCCACCAATTACCTGTGGTGTATTGGATGGACTTGCCCTTTGGTTCCGCTGTGTATTTTGCTATTGTGGGTCTGTAAGCAAACTTTGTAATCAACTCTTTTGCTGTTAGTGAAGTCTCGTGTGGATGTATGTTATCACTTGTAATTGCTGTGAGAACTAGCCATTGATCATTGGGACTGGTTCGGATCACAGGAGGGCTAGGACTTCTCCAAGTCCTGTGACCTCCTCGGGTTGGTCTCTGAGCCTCAAGACCTCCTCGGGTCAGTACCGTGGACCTCCTGGAGGTCCGGCTAGACCTCTTGGGAGGCCTGGGAGGACTGCCCGAGAGACCCTTAAGACCTCCTAGGAGGCCCTGGTGGACTCCCAAGGAGGTCTTGGAGGACTTCTCGGGTGGGGCCCCTGGCTGGGTCGCCACACTTCAATCCCCTTTTTACCCGCTCGCCAAGAACTTTCTTCAATCCAAAAAAAAAAATCTAACAATGTCGGACTCAATCACCAACTAGCCAGTTTTGGAGTTGAGCGAGAAGCAGCTCAAGTCTTTAGAGGATAACGGGATGCTTCCCGATAAGAGTTTGATCTCTTGGAGATCTGTGGTCGGAGAGCATTTTTCCAGTGGCAACAAGGGAGAAATCCCTGTTTTCCTCGCATATATCGAGTGCGGGTTTAGGCTACCAGTGCACCCATTCCTCTCCAAGGTATTGGAGTACTATGGGATTGAGTTGGTAAACCTTGCCCCAATTTGATTGCCAACCTCAGTATCTTCATATTCCTTTGCGAAGCGTACCTAGGGATCCCACCAAATCTGAAGGTCTTCAGGTACGTCTACAACATGGCGAAGTCGGGAAAGTTGGCTGGGTCACCCGGAGAGTGCATTTTGCACCTCTACGACGAAAAAGCTGATGAGTGCATCCGTATGTACTCAAATTCTTCATGGTCGTCATGGAAGAAGTACTGATTCTACATGACGGTTGCTAAGGGAGACAACCTCTGCTTTGCCGGCAAGGTGGTGGTCGAAAACCCAAATTGGTGATCCTCCGTGGAGAAGGAGGGAAAGGTGGGGAGATGTATTGAGGCCATCCAGCTCCTTAGCATCACTGGACTAACTTATTGGCATGTGGTGAAAGATTTCTCCACGTGCCGAATAAGTCCTCTAAAGCTCCGAGAACGTACCATGCTTTGGTATGTTGGTTGTAAAGATCCGACCAAGGATTCTTCGAAATGTAAGTCTTAAAAAATCTTGACCAGTTTTGTTTACTTTGGTTGATTATTTTGTAACCTTAGAATCTCTCTTCTTTTCTTTTACAACCCTTTCCTCTGAAGAGATTAGGAAGCGGATCAAGATGATCTACGCCGGGGAACCTAGTATTAAGGCTACTGTTCCCCGGATTTTGGCTTTTGTCTCTTCAGAAGAGACACTAGAGAGGCTTATGGTAAAAAATAATAAAATCTTTTCATCTTTTATGTATTTACCGATCGGTATGATATAACACTGCTTTAGTATGCAGTCGGTTGGGTTGAAGATCAACGAGCCCACCGAGGGTTGTGATCTAATTGATGCCCCGACCACTTCTACCCCAACGACCACCCAGGATGGTGGCCTTTTGGAGGTAAAAAGAATACCAAAAATAAATGTATATTTTAGATGAAGAACTTCATCGCCAAAATAACTTTTTTTTAATAATTAGGCGGGAGAGAAAGAAAATCCACAGACCGAAGCTGCTGTGGTCGTGGATTCCGAAGCGATCGTACACGAGTAGACAGTTGCTCTTGAAGCAACAGTTCCGGAGGCCGATGAAACCACCATCTCCGAACAGATGGTTAGGGAACTCATATCTGACCAAGTGGTCGGTGAGATTACTTCCAACCTCCGATCAAAAGATGTTAGTGGTCTAACCAGCCCTGCTGGATTAGAACCTGTGGAATTGGTTGAAAAAGAAAAAGAGGAAGGCAAGCGCTCTGGACTTTGCTCTAGGGCGTTTCAAATTCAAGAGTAAGAAGACCAGGTATGTAACAAAGAATTGATATAAATCCATACCTGTAGTTTTTCTGGCATTCTGAAATCCTAAACTTCCCTTCTTCTGTTTTTGTTGATCCTCTGGTGTTCCGGTCGCTCTTGGTCAGAACACCCCTTAGGAGGAAACTCCTGAGGAAATGGTGGTCGGACCAACCCCCGAGCAGGTGGAAGCACCAATGCCTGCTCAGGAACCCTTGGTGGCTCTAACCCCACCTTTGAAGGCAGAGGTTCCAGAATGTCCCAGCAGGTTCTGCCCACTGCTAGGATTGAAGTGGTTGATCTGGAGAAATCTCCTCAACTCGACAACATCTCCAACCGTCCTCGAATTTTTTATGATAAAAAACTTGAGGCAGCTTGGAGGAAGATCTCAGGCCGTTAGTCAAAGACAGGGCCTGAGATCATTTACTCCGATTATGCGAATAAGGTGGTCCAAGTAAGTACCTATGATCACTTTTGTAGCATTTCTAGAAGTTTATCTAAAACTTAAAGAAATTTAGTATATATTTGTATAGCATATGGCGGAGAACGTCGCTGTGTTCGGAGAACTGACCCAACAAATAACTTTCTTGAAAAAGAAAAACTCTGAATTAAAAAGTGAGAACTTCTTCTTGACTTTTTCTTCTTTTTTTATATCTTGTTCATCGTTGTTTATCAACTTCTCCTCTTATCATATTTGATAGAATTGGAGAATATTGAGAAGGAGGTTATGGCTAAAGAAGCCATGATAACAAGGCTTGACGAAAGGTGTGAAGCCAAGGACCGGTCGATCGCAGACTTGACGACCAGGCACAAGGAAGCCATAGAGGCTTTCGAGAAGAAAACTCAAGGTAATTGGTCGTAAACTTGACCAGTTTACTGTGTATTTAAATTTATTTATTTTAACTTCGGTCTGCTCGTGCAGAGCGAACTCAAAAGTTAAAATAGGCAAAAAAGCTCTTGAGTTCGCAAATGCTAAGGAGATGGAACTTGAGCGCAGTCTTAAAGAAAAGATTATTTCTTTCAACAAGATGCTTTCCGACTTGGGGTCGAAAGTATTTTTTCCTTTTTTAAAGGAGTCGATGGAGAAGGCGAACTATCTTGGTCGACAGCTTAAAGCTCTCCAAGATTTGCTCGCAAAATTTCAGAAAAACCATGCACAGACCATGGAAGATGCTATTGCGGATGAAGTTAGCTTTGCTTTGGCAAAGCTCAAGGCTTCCAACCCCTGTATCAACCTCCAAGCTCTTGAAGCGGACTTCGACTACTCGGAGGAAGAAGCAGCCAAGATTTTTGAAGGAGTTATACCCTTCAGAAACAAGGTTGCAGAGGAAATGAAGATCAGATCCCCATCCCATAGCCACCAGTCTGGTGGTCCCGAAAAGTGAAAGAATGTAATATAAAACTGTAAATGTAAAAAACTTATTTTTTTTTGTCATTAGTAAATCTTATGTTTATATCTTATTTTGAGTACTCATATATTTTCTAGCCCCCAACTGCTTATTTAGTAGAAAGACTTACTAAGGAAGCAATAGACGAAGGAAAAATAGCACTTTTCACGACCACTATACATAGTATGTACTGATTATGTTGCAAAAATGATCTAATTGACACTAGGAAACCAATTTGGTTAGAACCAATGTATGATTTCTACTAGTTTTATATCTATTTCTATAATCGAAATGTCATGTTGTATATTGTATGGTCGTAAGATACCATAAGAATTGTGCTCATGATAAGAAAATATGCAAAAATGTATGCAGAAAATTATAAGTGTTCTTATTTATACACATTATCCAAGTTGGTCATAAAAGGTGCTAAGAACCAAAGACATGATTAACATTTCATGAAACACATTCATTCTCGACTTCCGACTAGCAGCAAAGATCGTAAAAAAAGGATCGTCGCTAGGAAACTCCTTCTAGTGGGCAGGGCCACATGCAAAGAGGAGATATTTCGACTAGTTTTCCGTGTCTCGACCAGTGGCAAAACAAGAGAAGAACAAAATGTTGAAATGCAGAAAGAAAATCTTTGAATTCCTGAGCATGTAGGTAACTATATCTAGTTGTCTGTGTGATGCTCCTTTTACTTGTTTTCTTCTTTAAGAAAAGAGTGTGTGGTCGTTCATGAGAACCATCTCTGTGATGATCATGATAAAAACCCTTATGGCGTTTGATAACTGTGTTAAACCCAATAAGTAAAAGATATCCTTTAGAAGGATGTCGAAGAGCAATTGATCTTTTCTGATGATCGTAGACAATAATAGTTTGTGACCAAGCAATGGATAATTGAAATATAAATAACATCACTCATCGGAAACTAAAGAAATCACTACTACAAAAAGGGTCATCACAGATGGTTCTAAACCGTCATCACATACGATTTCTGAACCGTCTGAATTTATGTGTCTGTGATAACAGGCGGTTATCACAAACGGTTTGTGAGCCATCTGTGATAAGTCACAACACAGACGGTTTTGTGGTATAAACCGTCTGTGAAAGCCTACTATCACAGACGACTTCTACCAAAAATCGTTTATGAAGTTCTACTATCACAGACAGCTACTACCAACAACCGTCTGTGATATGTTGGATATCACAGACAGTTATATGTACCAACCATATGTGATTGGAGACATATCATAGATGGTTAGTAAAAACAACCATTTGTGATATTCGACATATCACAGACGGTTGTTGATAGTAGCCGTCTGTGATAGTAGTACTTCACGGATGGTTATGTACTAACCATATGTGATTGGAGGCATATCACAGACGGTTATTAAAAAAAATGGTATGTGATATCCGATATATCACAAACGGTTGTTGGTGGTAGCCGTTTGTGATAGTAGGGCTTCACAGACAGCTTATACTACAAAACCGTATGTGATAGTTCGTTCTATACCTAACTAATTTTTTTTGTTTCTTGGCTAGTCTCAGGAAATGCGAGCCATGCTCTTTGAAAACAAGCAAGCAAAAAATAGATAAATTACAAATAAGTGAATTACAACTCAAAATCAATTACAAAAGAATGTTCATGTATTGTCGCTAGAGTTACAATTGAATTACAACTCAAAGTGAATTACAATTGAATTAATTGTTTGAAGGTTGTTTAGTGGTGTCGACGGAGTGAAACTCTCCTTTCAAGTTAATGATATCCACATAGATGAAGGCGGAGAGCCATCCTCGGATGTCCGAGAGTTCATCCAGATTGAATGCACTTGATTCGATTGTCATGCCCTGTCGCTAGGAGGAGTAAAGTAGTAAGCATATTTAAATTGATAATTAGGAAATAATTATTGCAAGATTGACAAACCTCTGGACCCTTCGTCTTAGCACTCATGATTTCCTACCTTGTAGTTGCTGGTGGCACTACAAAAATAGAATTACATATATAGGTATAGTCAGTTCAAGAGGCCATGTTACGAAGTGTGATATAGGATTATTGTGTTGTAGCGGGTACCAAAAATCACGTCCTGTGTTGTAGTGTGGCGCTCGGTTCCTTATGTGTCCCTCCCCTAGCAGCATCGGTGTTGAACCTACGTGATTCCAAAAAGTTATCCTCGGCCATTTCAAACGAAGGAAGACTACAATAGAGTTATGTATGGAGGAAATGAGCATACATGTCGAGTACTTTTTGCACATGGGTGAAGTCATGATTGTTGTTGACTAGGGAATCAAGGTATATTACCTTGTTCCACTTTGGTACAATGACTAAAAGATCCATTGCCACCTACTCATGTATGTCACTAAAGTCATTAAACCTAAGTCATTAAACCTAAATTTATATAGCAAGTAATGAAGCACTTACTTTTGGTTGTAGGGCACCAGTATGTAGTCCTTGTTGGTATGAGCAAGCAACCCCTTCGTTATGTATTTCTCGATGTAGGATGCGTCTTGGTCGATGCATTGTTTAGAGATCAACTGTGGGTCGAGGAAACCCATCGGTTCTCGCGATTGCCGAGCTTGTTGCATCATGTATCTATACATAAGCAATGAGTTATGACATCTATCGGTATTGCGTGAATGTAGAACTTGATTGTACACACTTACAGTATCCAGCATCTTGTGGAGGAAATAGTTCTCCGTGTAACTGACGGTGATTCCAGTAGGCCGATTTGTCCTCACCTCGTTGGTCTCCCGCATGTACCAGGCATGCAAACTCATGCAACCCATTCCAAGGCGGGGTAATAGTGTGTCAGGGACCAACAAACTTCCGAGGAAGTATTTCCAGGGCTTGGGAGGTGTCTTAATGTTCTTCGATTTCGATTTGGCCTTAACAACTCGCTTGCTATACATCTTCCTATGAGACGACTCGGGAACCGATACGGTGGCACGTTTTTCTTGTTCCTTCGGCGTCTTCTCCATGGGAACTGATACGGCGGCCTTTTGAGTCATCGAGGTCTTGTTGGAGAGACATGGTCATGTGGAGATCGCGGCACTACAGGGTCAAGGGCGATGTCCCTCTTGGGCCACTGGACAAAAGTGTGCACGACATCCCCTAATGTTTTGATGTCTTTGTTTAGTTGCTTCTCCAGTGGGACGGTCATGAAATTGTCATGTACCATGTCCACCTAGGCCTTAGCGTAACCTTGCGCTAGCTGAGCACCATGTAGCACTGTCTCTTCCTGGCAGAAAATGCCATCCCCCGCCCAGCCTCAATAGAAATGGACCCAACCAACCTCACTTAGAGCTTACAGGGCGTGGGCTCCTACAAAATGATACACAATTAGCTAAGGCATCCTATAGGTCTATCTTTGGAGCATTCTAGAGATGTACATTAGCTAGATGTCGTCGATAGGTAATTGAACATCTCTATGTTCAGAAAGTGGCGTGGACGCGTAGCTACTCCGACATTGAGGGGAACTGGCTCCCAAAATAATGGGGGCACCTTGTGACTAGTTAAGGACTTGACTCATTTTTTCCTGCAATGATGTTATATGTCATTGAAATTCTACACGAATCTTCTCTTTCAACCGTTCCTCACGCTTGGCCTTGGATCTCTTCCGACTCCTATACACCTCGGAGTCATGTGGGAATCTGTGACTCCAAGGTACGTAAACCCCAAGGCCTCGCGTGCGACCCGGGTGCTCATTGTTTCCCAGGGCCATGGATAGTATATCCTTCTCCTTGACTGCTTCTAAGGTGCCTTGGGAAGACTCGGTAGTCAATGTTTGCTGCAAGAGGTCATCGTGTTATTTTAGACCCTACGAAGTTATGAACTTATTAACAACTAGGTAGTTCAACATATCTTACCAAACATTGGGACACTTCCTCGTCTGTCAGATTTGTGAAAGAGATGGTGCTCGAAGGCGTGGCTGATGACCTCGCTCTTAACTAGTTTTAGGTGTGCTCGTTTATGATCCCAACAAATGGCGGGGAGGCCTCCCACCGGATTGCGTCCTCGTCCTCCATCGTCCATTGCGGGATTTTACTTGTGTACTCAGCGGTACCGAGTCTGTGTGGGTGAGTGTTTCGTGTCTGGATAGCCTTGTGCACCGCACTTTGCTCCTAAAATTCGCCCGTCGTCTTCACCCGCACAAAGGCGTCCCATATATTTGCCGACACGAAATGATACTTTGTGAAGGGCGTCCGATCTTTGTTCATGTACTCCGTGACAAGCGTGCTCTTGAAGTTCTTCCACGCTTTTCCCTTCACGAGCAACACCTGTCGTCGCATGAGTCCTTGGACTTCAGCTGGGATCTCGAACGAGCTTGAAATTTCAGCCCACAGCTGACCTCTCTCTACGTCTGTTAGAGACTTCCAGCTTGGTGTGGTTATGGGGACTCGTTCCCTTCCAAGTATCCCGCAGGTGGTTCGAAATGCTGCCGTTGCTTTCTTGGGATGTAGAGGTACCCCAACGGTAGTGACCTCCGTGATGGTCATTTGGCCCTCAGGCCATTTCGATATTCCTCTGCCATCTCGCTTAGTGGCCCCTTTCTTCGAAGCGCTAGACACATTCGGCGATGGCGGCAAAGACTGTGCGGATGCTATCTCGCTTACTTGCTAACTCTTAGAAGCAATACCAACAAAAAATATATAATTTCATATAATTATTTCTTGTACTATATTGCTAATTGTAAAAGTTTTAGTGGAATGGTGTGGAAGTTGATACCTAGTTTGTATTTTCATCGAGAATTTTTTTTAAAAGATATTAAATATAGAACCAAATAGAAGATACACACCCAAATAACCAAATAGAAGGTATTAAATTTTAGTTTGTATTTTCATAGAGAATTTCTCCTTGGTAACATATTAAATATAGAAAAATATAGAAGTTACATACATAATGAACTAAAATTTCAGAATTAAAGCATTAATTATGATAATTAAAGTATATTTCTAACACCATAGAAAAGACATAAACTACATATTATCATGTAATCTTCTCATGTCAATTAAACATGATAAAATGCTCAAAAGATAGAACTTGAGAACAAACAAAATTAGCATAATGCTCAGATTTAGTTGATTGTTTATTGCTCTCAGATATCGGGCTGCTCAAGATGATATAAACCTCCAAACATCTCTTTTTTGAGTGCTCTTTCAGTCGTCAATGCTGGACCTTGGTGGGTTTTGATTGGGATTTATCTATTCCGGTGGTTGATCTCATTCAGGAGTGCAAACAAAGGTCCTGTTCAAAGATATTTAATGAGATTATTATCCTTTCTTACTGGAGCATCTGGTTACATCGCAATAAGATTATATTTAATCAAGATTTGGTTTCTATCAACGCCTGGAAATTTGTGTTCAATGAGGGTTTTGCCTTGGTTATCCTTAGGGCAAAAACCTCTATTAGAGAGAGTTTAGTTCATTGGTTATGAGATTTTGGTTAACTTTTCTGAGGCTCTTGTAAATCTTTTAACCTTGTACATATTTTGCTTTAATATATTGTCACAGTAGGGGCCCTGCCCTTCTTGTTTTCCGTAAAAAAGATGATATCTTGGCCTCCTCGCCACTTGGGCCAAATTTGATCACAAATTAAATATAACAATTACTCTAAAATAAATAAGGCCTTGAGCTTTAAATAAAATCTTGCTCTTCTAATCAGTCACTTAAAGCAAATCAACAATTCATAGTTCACTGATAGCAGTCAATTGAATCAACTACACAATATATCAATTGACAAGACTACATAATAGTGACTGAAAATGAAGCACATAACAATATACGGCAACCGAATGAAGCAATTGCATAGCACAATAGAAAACAACAAGTAATCTACAAGCTCAACACCAATTTATATCCAATTGTTGTATTCAATTCCAATTTGACATCAAATCTTCATCAAGCATATACCGAGCCCACAAACCATACAATGCAAAGTATCCCAGTGTTAAGGTATAACAAATATAATTTGAAACTTCCACTAGCACAACACACTGAGCATTGTAAAGTGAAAAATCAGAAATAACAAACTCACGGTGTGGATATGGCACTCAAAGCCACATAGTTGAAACCAAGGGGGTGGCCCAAGGTAGGGGAGGAGGAGTGACAAGGGGGAGGAGGAGGCCGAGCGGTATGGCTCCAGCGTGAAGGAGGAGGCCGTGTGGTGTGGCTTAGGGTAGGAGGTGTCGGGGAGGGGGATTCAGGCGGCGGCGACGCGACTTGGGGGCGACTGTCGGGGAGGAGGCTTCGGGGTCGGGGGCGATGGTGTCAAGGTCAAGGGCGCTCAGGTGGGGAGGGGAACGGGCGAGAGTAAGGGCGCTGGGGATGGGAATGGGCGGGTACAAGTAAGGGTGCAAACCCTAGCAGAACCCTACTAATAAAGGTATATCACAGATGATTCTATTTTAAAAACAGTCGATGATAAGTATCATAGACGGTTCCATAATAGAACCGCCTGTGATATGAGACTATATCATAGACGGTTATATTTTAGAATCGTCTGTGATATGAGACAATATCACATATGGTTGTATTTTAGAATTGTCTGTGATACATATCACAGACGGTTTGTTGTACTAAACCGCCTGTGATAGTTCATTCTATAGCTAAAAAATATTCTATTTTTCTTCTAGCCTTAGGAAATGCTAGCCATGCCCTTTGAAAACAAGAAAGAAGGTACAATCACAGATGGAATAATTTCTTAATTACTGAATCAATTACAATGGAATAATTTCTTCATTACATGCTGAGTTTCTTAATTACAATGGAACAATTTTCTTTTAAAAAATAGCCCTTCACGATGATCCAGTGTAGTCACGAAGAAGGAAGGAACTTATGCACTAGTTATAGAAGACTGAAGGGGAAAACAAATCAAAGGCAAGTAATCGAAGAGGTGTGCACCTGCACGTTTAGGATGAACGCCCAAGGAGCGAGCTAGCTAGCTGAATTCAGGTCTCGAGTTAGCTAATAAGGGACTATGAACTATATACATACATACATACATACATACATACATATGTATGAAGCCTATTTTAAAGGCACAAGCAGCCGCTGAGATTTTATAGAGAAGAGATCAGAAATAGAATTGTAGGACCCTAGGACGCAAGAGAGGAGAACATGGCCGGCATGAACACGGTTACACAGACAAAGGTGAACTGAATGGTGAGAGGTAGGTGAAGAGGTGTTGTAGAATTTTTTACTCATTTGGTCTTAATTACTTGTTGAGTTTCTTAATTACAATAGAATACTTTCCTTTCTTAATTACAATGGAATAATGTCCTTTAAAAAATAGCCCTTCACGATGATCGACATGCATATAGCTAGTTTCCTCACTGGGTTCTTCCTCGAGCCTGATGCCGTCTCCGAAAGGAGATAACTTGCCAAATTAATTGTACTCTTCCTCATCCACGACATTCTCAACTCCGACAATCCTTCTTTTTTCCATGAAGAACTATGTGGCGGTTCTTATTTGCTAGGTATATTACATAAAAAATTTGAATAACTTGCTTAGCGAGTACGAATGGTTCGTCCTTATATCTGACATGTTCGAGGTCCACAATAGTGGCGCCGTGCTTTGTCGACTTTCACACTACATGGAAGTTTGACCCGAAGGCACCAAATAGGGGATCTTGAAAGTCGTGGTCGAGCTCCCAAATCGCTCTCTGAACCCATAGTAGGAGCTCAACCCACGTGGCCCAAAGGTATTGAACTGCTTGAAACACATCTATGCGACATCGCTGCTTCGGATCAGGCTTTTCCTATCCTGAACTGTCATATAAAATGTGTACCCATTTATGTCGTATCCTTGCCATGTCATAATTGTAAATTTTCGCCCTTTTGCCAACCATTGCAGCATATCTTCACTTGATGACCTCCCAGTGAATCGCACCTTTAACCATTCATTGAACCGATGAGTATGCTCTCTTGTGATCCAAACCTCCGACCGGCCTAGGTTCTGTTGGCGTACCATGTCTTTGTGCTCATCGATGTACAGGGATACTTCAGTCATGTGTTGCAAGTGTGTGAAATGGGCTTGAGCGTACGTATCTAGATCGAGAGTGATTGCTTTCCTTCCGATAGTCCCGATACCCTCCAACCTCCCCTCTTGATGAGATAGAGGCACACCTATCGGTTCCACCTGAGCCATGTAGTCGACGCAGAACTCAATGAACTCTTCGATTGCATAACCTTCGATGATGTTGCCCTCTTGCCGAGATCGATTCCGTACATAGGACTTGAGAATTCCCATGTACCTCTCGAACGGGTACGTATGACGTAGGAACATAGGGCCGCATATCTTTATCTCTTTCACAAGATGAACAATGAGATGGACCATGATATCAAAAAATGATGGAGGGAAATACATCTCAAGATGATAAAGAGTTGTCGCCACCTCGGCCTATATATCATCTAGTCCTTCGGGATCGATGACCTTCTGAGCAATTGAGTTAAAGAAATAACACAGCCTCATGATTGCCACTCGGACCTTGTTTGGCAAAATACTTCTAATTGCAACAGAAGCATTTGTGTCATCAGCTCACGACAATCATGAGACTTCATACCAATTAATTTCAAATCTTCTATAGAAACAAGTTTCTTCATGCTGGCGGAGTAACCGGATGGAACTTTCATACCATGCAAGCTCTGGCACAGTTCCTTTCTCTCAGCCTTGTACATAGTGTAGCAAACTGGGGGAAAGTATGTTTAGCCTTTATCGGTCTCTTCCGGTGCTACCTCGGTCCTTATATTCATATCAACCAAGTCACACTATGCGTTGACACCTTCCTTTGTTTTGCCATGAATGTTTAGTAAGAGACCAATCAAGTTGTCATATATATATTCTTCTTCACGTGCGCGACGTTGATGCAGTGGTGAACTTCTAAGTGCTCCCAATAAGGTAAGTCCCAAAAAATTAATCGCTTCTTCCATATGTTCTTCTGATGGGTCCTCAATTTATGTCCCTTTCCAAGCACAACATCGATATCCTTAACCATATCATAGACCTCTTTCCCTCTAAAAGCCATTGGAGCTGAATCGTCTTCCTTATTTCTGTTGAATTGTTTCTTCATATTACGGTATGGGTGATACTTGGGAAGGAACCTACGGTGACGCATGTACACAATTTTGCACGATTTATTCAGCCATACACTCTCGGTATCATCTAAGCAGTGCGGACAGGCTTTGGCTACTTTTATACTAAATCTTGACAGGTTACTAAGGGTAGGAAAATTATTGATGGTGGAGAACAACATGGCGCGTAAAGTGAAGTTCTCTCGTTTGTACGCATCTCATACTTGTACCCCTTCATTCCACAGTGTCACAAGATCTTCCAGCAGTGGTGCTAGGTACACATCAATATCGTTCCCTGGTTGCTTCAGCCCTTGGATAAATAGTGACATCAAAATGTACTTCCGCTTCATACACATTCAAGGAGGAAGGTTGTACATACATAGATTCATGGGCTAGGTGCTATGTCGGCTGCTCATGTTACCGAAAGGATTCATTCCATCTGTACTCAACCCAAACCTTATAGTCCTTAGTTCCACACCGAAGTCTTCGAAGTTCCAATCGAAGTTTCTCCACTGGGCAGAATCAGCAGGGTGTCTTAGATTTTCATCTTTCTTACGCTCCTCCGAGTGCCAACGTATCAATCTTGCCTCCTTTCGGTTTGCAAATAAATTCTTCAAATGGGGAATTACAGGCAGATATACCACAACACCTTAGCAGGAGGTCCTTGCTTCACCTCGATTCCCTCGCCATCATTGGAATGATTCTTATGCTTGTATCGGGATGCTTTGCACACTGGACATACATGCATGTTTGCATACTCTTTACGGTAGAGGATACAATCGTTCGGACATGCATGTATTCTTTCTACTTCCATTCCCAATGGACAGAGAACCTTCTTGGCTTGGTAGGTGGTTCTGGGCAACACGTTTCTCTTCGAAAAGATGTCCGCTAGTTGACCTAACAACGCCGTGAAACTCTTGTCAGATCAACCATTGCTTGCCTTCAAATTTAGTAGTTCAAGCATGGATGGCAACCTTCTGTATTCTGGCTTGCAGTCAGGGAACAAAGGTTTCCCCAAGTCCTCCATTAAGCCATCGAGTTTACCAAACTCTCTCTCACTATAGTTCCTGTCAGGAACCAAAAATGTAATTCTGGACTCTCTGTGCATAATGCACAAGTCTAGGATCACGCTAGTGCACACAGTGCCAATATAGATGAATATCGATCCACACAAGATGACTAATAGAATAAACGAGTAATTTGAATAACAAATAATCATTTTGACATTATGGTTGAGTCTACATTTATTGAGCCTCGTAGAGCTGGCAATAATGAAATAAGCAACAGCGGAACAAGTAACTTCAACGGGAACCCATCGATTCGCCACAGGCAACTGACTGGGATCAAGACCTAACGATCAGCACCTTCGTAGAACTCCTCCTCAAAAGCGAGCGAAAACTCCTCCGCTTCTATTGATTGATTATAGCAAGCATGACTACATAACCGTACTCGCAAGTCATACCATAGAATACAATGTATACAAGATGGCTTACTCCAAAGGAATGGCTTCTATGGTCTTTTGCAGAAATACAACATTTGCAATTGAATACGAATAATAGGTTAAACATGATTCAAAATAAATAAACAATGTTAATTTACAATTGTTTTCACAAAGAACACAAAGTCTAATCAAATTATTCACACAACCATATGACTTAGATCACACAGCTCCCTTCCTAAATGTTTTATGAAAATCTAACCCTCGTGTGAAATCCCCGAGCATGTCCATAACTACGGACGCGACTATTCAAATAGATTCGTTTAACACTCTACAGAGGTTGTACACTTTACCCACACGATACAACCAGTGTTGCAAGCACTAATCATAACAAAACGCTTTAGAAACTTCATCTCAAGCATTGACACTCCCAATGTGTTTTACTGCCGGTGCTAACCCACTGAGAAAGTTAGTCCGACACACACCATTGGATAGGGAAGCGGCAAACCATCCTGCGATGTGATCTACTTGGTAGTCCACACCTCCACCTATCACTAAGCACCTAACCTACAATCTGAGTAGTCAATGTCGAGACTACACAACTTACTAAGCTAGGCCCGTCTCATACTAGGCATGTGGTCGTACAATTGTGGCTCAGTTCAATGGCGCACAAAGTTAAGTCCTTAATTGACCAACGCAAGACTTCTAATTTCTAACTATGCTACAAAGATTATCATTCCCATTCACAAAGCTCCACCATATTACAAAGTATCCACCACTTGCCTCAGTTTAAATTCTTTCCCACCCGTTTGATTAAGTGCAACACATGCCATCAATGAGTAATAGCACACAACGCACATAATTTTATCACAAAGTTCCATATTTACTTAGTCAGATTTATATTTGTAACTTACATGAAATGATGACTCGTGGCATGGCTAAGCAATCTACTCGTACCTTACCAACCCACGTTGGTGCTACGATAATACCAACCAAATAATGAAACAATCTAGGGTGACAAAAGATTATGACATAACAATAGACAAGGTGGATATAATCAAATTGGATTAATAACTACACCCAAAAGCATTTAAATAAATACTTAAAGTAAATGCATTAATTTGAATCAAAGTAATTTTGAAAACTGGGTTTAACACGATCAAAGGTACAACTTGCCTTGAAATAGATCCTGGCACTGGTCTTGGTCTTGATGCACTCCTTATTCTTCAAAGTTTTCCGAAGAATCAACGTCTACTCGCAAACGACGCAAATAAATAAAATAAATAAATAATAGAGAGGAAACAAACTCCAAAAATTAAATAAAAATATTAGATAAATAAAGCTCGAATTTAAATGAATTCATAAATTTGAATGGGCTCAAACGGAGTTCGGATGAAGAAGATATGGCCTTTGCAAGATATAATCTAAAGAAAAACCTAATTTAGAATTTCTGGAATTATCCGAAATATTTTTCCTATTGAAAATCTGGATTATGATGCATGCTGACGTCAGCCCTGGAATTTTCAGCTGGAAAAGAAATAACAAAAAATCCTGACATGTGGGACCCACAAGTTAGTGACACGGTGCACCGTGGACTAGGTCCACATGATTTTGGATCTGAGTGTTGTGCGGTTGTGCCACGTAGGCGTGCACATGGCGCTGACACGGTGCCATGCAGGATGACACGCATGCGCGAAGGCTAAGCTGGACGCTGATGTGGACACAGACGTGGACAGAAACGTCAGCTTGCCAGCGAAGAGGCTTTGGACCCGATGGTCAGTGACGTTCGGCGGCGCTTCATCGGCGGTAGGTGGTATCAAGAGGTAGAGCACGATATTGCGCACCTATTGATGCACTTACGGGTGAACGAGGATGACTTGACAGGTCGACGACAAGCTTTGAGTGCTGGAGAGCTTTGGCTATTGTCGGACGGAGGCTCTGGCGATGATCTGAGGCAACGGATGGGTGCCTGAGGTAGCAGTTGCGATGGCGAACTCAGCGGCACGGTCAACCTTGAAGAGGTGACCACTATGGTGGCGCAATTCAACGAAAGCAAGCTGCGGCAGCGGAACCCTAAAACTTGAATTCCGGCGGTGCTAAAGCTCTTTGTAACATCCCAAAGTTCTGTTACCAAAATAAAAATTAATAAAGTTATTATTTATTGGATTTTATGAAATTTAAAAGAGCCTTATTGCTTTATTTGAATTTCCAAAATTTTAAAAGTCTAAAATAAAATTTAGTGAAGTTTTTGAAGTTTTCTTCGATTTAAAGTTGAAAAGGAAAATTTAATTAATTTCTAGAATTTTCTGGAATTTTTAAAAGCTTTTCCCTAATTATTTTAAAGCCAAAATAAATTATGTGCAAAAAATGTTACCAATTATAAGTTGGAAATATTTTACTTAAATCCAAAATGTCTCAGAGAATTTCTGTGAATTTTCTCATAATTTTTGGATTTTATTTGCTATTTTCTAAAGCCTTTTTGAATTACCCGAATTATTTTAATCACTAAATCAAAGAAAATACCAGCACGGTGCTTGGGACGAATCTTCCCCGGCCCTCTCCTGTGCCCACGCGCTCGTGGCCCACGTGGCCCGTTCCGCGCGCTCGCTCTGCCACGTCGCCGACACTCGGGACCCACCCGCCAACGTTTCATCCTCTCTCCTGTCCCACTACCATGTGGAGCCCACCCTTTGCCACGTCACTGCCTTCTTCTTCCCGTCCTTTCTTCTCTGTGCGCCCGCATTTCTCTAGCCGCCATTAGCAGCCAGCTCAATCTCCTCGATTCCGTGATTCTCTCCCTATTTCCTCACTCGATCGCGCGCATTACTACGCCTCGCCATCACCGCGTACGTTTTGGGCTTCCTCTTTCCTTTTTCTTCCCCCAATCCCCTAATTTCGCCGGAGATCCATTACGGCCTTCTTGCATCGCACGCTCCCTCGACGTCACCCTCGCCCTATAAAAGCACGCATCGGCTTCGCCATCTCCTCCTCATGCTGTCCCCACCACTCTCGTAGCTCCTCCCCACCTCTAGCGCCCGGATTTTGAGGTTGAGCACCGCCAACCAAACCTCGGTTTTTCGTCAATTCCGGCGCCGACATGGACGCTCCGACAGCCCCGACCGCACCTACAGCATTGCGTCACCATCACCTACCCCGTGCGCCCTTTATCCTGGCTCGAGGACCACCGGAGCCCTGTCGCTCACCTTGGCCTAAAACCGTCGCCGCATATCTCCTCGTCGCCGGCGACCCGGTCACGAATCGCTGCCTTTTCGGTAAGCATTAAGTTCAGTGACCCATTCTCTACCTATAACGCACCCTCATGTGGCTTGCCACGGCGCAGAGCTCTGGCGAGCTCAATGCCCGAGCGCGCCACCGCGATGCCACGTAAGCGCCAACTCAGCGCAAGTGCTTGCGTGGCTGCCCCATCATAGCCACGTGGCTTTTCCTTTTTTTTTCTCCAGAAAATTATTTCAACTGAAAAGAAAATCTTGTCGATGACGTCAGCCTAATGTCATTAATAGATTTTCCTTTAGAAATTTTAATCCGGAAAATCCAGAAATTCCTTTTTACAGTTTTCTTTAGGGTTTAAACTTCCAGGAGCTCGTACTTCTTCATACGAACTCCGATTTTGACGATTCAAAATTTTAAATTCTTATAAAATCAATATCTAGCTAACTAAACTAAAATTATTTGATTTGGAGTTCATTTGTATTGTTATTTGAATTTGGCTTATTTTCGCGTATAGATTTCGACGCACTACTACAGAAAAGGTATTCACAGACGGTTCAAAAACGTCATCACAGACGGTTTCGTGAGCCGTCTGAGTTTATGGGTCAGTGATGACATGAGGTCATCACGCATGGTTTTGAACCGTCGTGATGCATACTTTCACGAGCGGTTTGACCTGGCAAATGCGTGATAAGTACATATCACGACGGTTTCATCCACAAACCGTCGTGATAAGTACTATCACCGAGCGGTTTGTGGATGAAACCGTCTGTGATATGTATTTATCATGCAGCGGTTTGTGGCTGAAACCGCTGCATGATGACTTTTCCTATAAGCTAGCGGTGGTGCTTGTGCCATTAAATCGGCATCATATATATATATATATATATATATATATATATATATATATATTATATGTATTGTTCGTAGTCTCTCAGCCACTTTGGGGGGATCGTCCACGCAGCATGAGAAGGATGAGACAGTAGCCATGGGCAACCTCATTGAGCCCTTGCAAGTATAAAAAGTATGGATGCAAGGAGATAGTCAGGACATCCAATTACCTGGATTGGACGTCGCTATGTTCAAAAAGTGTCGTTGATGCGCAAGTACTCCGACTGGGAAGTGGCATCATGTATTAGCAACTAACCATTCTTGAGCATGTAATCGTCTTTAAACCCAACAAGAACACCAAGCAACCATTCTCATATTTCAAAAGAATTCTCAACTTGTTGCTTGGTGTTCTTGTTGGCTTTAAAGACAATTACATGCTTAAGAATTATTGGTTGCTGATAGATGATGCCACTTCCCACCGGAGAAGTTAAGATCAACGCCACTTTCAACATAGCGACGCCCAATCCGTAATTGATGTCCCGACGCCTCCTTGCATCCATACTTTTAAACTTGCAAGGGCTCAATGAGGTTGCCCGTGGATACCGCCTCATCCTTCTCATGTCATGGACAACCCCCTAAAGTGGTCAGGAGTACTAATAATATATATAATATATATATATGATGCCGTTTTAATGGCACAAGCACCACTACTTGGAGACTTTATAGAGAAGAGATTATGAATGGAATGGTAGGACGACTGCACGCAAGAGGTAGGAGAACTTGACCGCATGAACAAGGGGACTATTAATATGAACTAATTATCAATTCAATTTCAGCATAAGACTATTGACATCATTACAACACGAGCAAGGGACTATTAATATGAACTAATTATCAATTCAATTTCAGCATAAGACTATTAACATCATTACATCACAGAGCAAGGGGACTATTAATATGAACTAATTATCACTTCAATTTCAGCATAAGACTATTAACATCATTACATCACAGAGCAAGTGGACTATTAATATGAACTAATTATCAATTCAATTTCAGCATAAGACTATTAACATCATTGAGCAGTTCAACAGCAAGACAGCAAGACCAAGGGTGTCCAAACCCGGCCACCACACCAGTAGTAGCCCTCGGCATCCATCGCAGAGCACTAGCCATTTTCATCACAGAGCAAGGGGGTAGAGACAGAGAGGGAGTAAGGTAGGGTGATACCTCGATCTGCAGTGCAACCACAAGCGACCCCACCACCAAAGACAACCCTCATCCATCCCCTTCACCTTGCATAAATCACACAAACATCAGGACACAACTTAAGGCTCAAGCATAAAAATCAAACTCAACACAAGACATTAAGCTAACAGATCTAGAGGAGAATAGAGGGAGGATGGAGAAAGCAAAGACCGACCAGGGCCCGAGCGCAGGAGGCCGAGTATGAGAACCAAGCCATGGCGGCGCAGGCGACACGCGGGGCCAAGCCCAATGGCTTGGGTGGTGGCGTCACTGTAGTTGTGGCACGACCCTGACACTGCAGAAGACACTACTATCGTACGAGTGTCTTCTGCAGTGCAGAGTGGTGTCACAACCGGCGGCGACGGCGACGGGGTCGTGCGGTGGCGTCGAGGTGGGGAGGGGAACGGAGTAAATGCGCTGGGCAGTGATGAGTTAGGGCGGGCGCAAACCCTAGCGGAGTTGGGGAGTGACGAGAGTTAGGGCGAGCGCAAACCCTAGCGGCCGGGCTCGTACTAATAAATAGACTTATCACAGACGGTTCTATTATGGTACCATCAGTGATAATTATCACAGACGGTTCCATAATGGAACCGTCCGTGATATGCCCCATATCACCGATGGTTCCATAATAGAACCGTCCGTGATATGTCCCATATCACAGACGGTTCCATTATGGAACCGTCGGTGATATGATTTTTTCTCAAGTATATTTATCTTGTATATACACTTACATGACATGAAGAAATTACATGTTTATATGCCAATTTTTGTTCCACTAAACCGTCTCTGATATAATTAATATTAATTGTAACTTCACCTCCAAACTAGATTTTGTTTTTCCACAAAACCGTCTCTATATATATATATATATATATATATATATATATATATATATATATATATATATAATAATTCAACATATAATTAATATAGTAACTTCACCTCCAAACTTTTTTTTATTTTGGAATTTTCATATATATGGCCAAACAACGTGGCGTTAAACTAAAAAAGATTAAAAAAGTAAAACCTATAAATAAACAAAAATTTTCTAGTGGCGGAGGTAGGCTGTTATCTCCGTCTTCAATACTTCATAAGCGACGTCGGCATCCAGACGGACGGTTCTCGATCATCGGCGAATGAAGCTCGAAATCGTCCACCACGACGCCATTCGTTCAAGTGTGTCTCGAAGACCCTCGATCGCTTAACCAAGAAGAATTGAGCCCATAGGCTCTCTTCCCTTGCTTGAGGGTCTATGCTGGTCGACTCGATGCTTCTTTGCCTCGATTCTGTGATTCAAGTGACGGCAAGCCTCCTGGAGATGTGCAACGTCGTTTTGGAGGACTAAGTCGATGACGCGGTAAACTCGTCGAAAGTGGGAGATCACCCGGAAGACACGGTGGAGGAGGATGTCAAGACGGCGGAAGGTGGCCGTCACCTGCTCCGGCAAATTCTCCGCCAGCAGAGGAGTGAAGACACTGTTGATCAAACAATGTTCTTCCGCAGCACGGTTCAACGTACACCGAGAGAGGTGCTTGTATAGTGCGGCCAGGAAGGCCATCAATGCCGGCGACAAGGAAGAGACAGCCATTTTTGTTTTTTTTATAAATATGTGGGGATGATCATCTTGGATGGCGGATGATCCTTTTTATAAAACAAGGAATAAATTCGGAGCGTGAGACGAAGAGACGCATCTAGGATTTGAAGCGGATCGATGTGACGAAGAGAGGCATCGGGAGGCAAGCGGATGGCGGCGAACGACGCGCGGCGATGAAGAAACTCACTTTGGAGTCAGAGGCGATATTATCACTGACGGTTATAACAAAAACCGTCAGTGATATGTAATAATATCACGAGCGGTTATTGTTAAGAACCGTGCATGATGTTCCTGACGGTTCTTTGTTGAAACCGCTCATGATATGTAGTATTATCACGCAGCGGTTATTAACAAGAACCGTTTGTGATGTTTCATAGACAGTTTTAGTTATGAACTGTCTATGATATTATCTCTTCACAGATGGTTTTTAGCGCGACCCGATAATACGAATGGTCTCTAAACCAAAACCGTGCAGGATTGCATATATCTGAGCGGTTTTGGTCAGCAAATGCATGATGAGGCGTCGATATTAGCCTTTTTGTAGTAGTGACGCCATTTGAGAACAACTAATTAGGCAAGGCAAGTTATACCTTTGATCATATTTGATCTCATTATTTTAAATTATTTAAATTCTATTTTAAATTATTATTGCATGTATATTTCTATTTAGTGTAATTTAAATACCTATGTTTCAAATTATAGTTATGCCTAATGTCTTTGTACTGCCAATCTTGACATTGAATTAAACCTACCTTGACACCTTAGATGAAAATCTAGTTTATACAATAGTATTAACTAGAACATTTGGGAAAAAATTATGCTTAGCTATGCTTAGACCTGAAATATTTGATTTGGGAATTTTACAACAAAAAATCAAATGTTGTTTAAATTGTATCCATGGCATTGGTGTCTCATGGAAGTTTACAAATGCTTTGAAAAATGAAATAAAATTAAACGATGGTTTGGACTTGGGCGAAATGGATGGTTAGTGGGTGTAGGTTTATGCACGGGCTCAATCCGGGTAGGATTGAGACCCAGGGTTTTATTGGAAGTCGCCCGAGTCAGTTAAGGACCGGTCTTCGAGCGCATTTTGCTACGCCCCACCGTACTACCACAAGTCTGGAATGGGACAGACCTGGCTAACTAATTTGCAATGTTTCACTGTGGTCGTGCCATCTGGTTGTGTGGGTGTCTTTATGACATACTTTTATGTATTCCCACCTGGCGCAAAAGGGGGTCTGAACCCGACGAATGGTTAGTCCAAAGTGGGTGAATCCTTAGCGAGGCAAGACTATGGTGGGATGATGCATTGTAAATGTCTTGTCACGTGCTCTAGACTGCTTACCTAAGGTAGTGAGCAGTGGTATCGACGGATGCCAAAGAAACTAGAGAAGTCGTGTCTTGTGGGTAAAGCTGTACAACCTCTGCAGAGTGTTAAGAACTATTCGAATAGCCGTGTCTACGGTCATGAACATGCTTAGCAAAGCCACTCAAAGTTAGAATTTAATTTTGTTTTCAAAAGGTTTTGTAAAATAGTTTTTGACATGGATGGGTGTCCATGAGAAAAGTTATGAGTTGAAGCCCCGGGTTGGTGCCCGTGTTTAAGTTAGTGTTAGGTTGGTGCCTACACTATCTTTAATATTTCAAACTCAATTTTAGTTATCTTAAAAATTGAGCTTTTGAACTTAGTATTGTATTTAAAATGTCAAATATTGTTTTTACATAAATAACCCTATAAGTCTTCCTTGATAATATCCATGCATGCATTAACTCTGTTATTGGGTGTAACTTGCGAGCACGAAAGTTGTGCTCATCCTTGCTTAATGCAAATAAATTTTAGAGGAGAAGGACTTTGCTATCAATCTGGATCTAGACGACTAGGCCGCTACCCCAATCGATTGCCTGTGGCAGATCAACTAGACTAGGCCGTCTTCCGTTGTGTTTCTTTATTGTTGGCTTGTAAGCCTTTCTTGTAGTAAACTCTGTTGATTACTAATATAATTGTGCGATTTATGGATGTTACCATATCTGTTTACTGTGTGAACTAGCTACTAATCATGGGACTAGTTTAGAAATACACGGAGGATTTGGGGTGTCACTCCTGGGTCCGACACTCTTGAGGTGTGGCGGCTTAGGGTTTTAGGATCTGGGGCTAGGGCGATCCTAGGGGGCCTTTTATAGGGGCTCGGGTGTGCTGGATAAGGAAATCCCAAAATCGAGTCCGAGATGAACACACGTTGTATTCAGAGATTGAAACGAATTCGAGATAAGATATCGATAGATTCAGACACGAGAGAGATAGGGATGAGATTCTACATGTTTTCTAGATAGGGTTTAGTTGGAAAAGTCCCGTTGTCGTACGGGACCTTGTCGAGACCTAAAAATACAATTCTAGACCCTCTGTGTATAATGCACTAGTTCAGGATCACGCGAGTGCACACAGTGTCAACATAGATGGATATCGATCCACACAAGACGATTGATAACATAAACGAGTAATTTGATTAACAAATAACCATTTTGACCTATGGTCGAGTTTACATTTACTAAGCCATACAGGGCTAGTAATAGAGAAATAAGCAGCGGAACAAATAACTTCAGCGAAATCCCATAAATTCGCCACAGGCAACCGACTGGGATCAAGACCCTAACGATCAGCACCTTCGTAGAACTACTCCTCGAAAGCAGGTGAAGACTCCTCCACTTTTGTTGATTGATTATAGCAAGCATGAGTACACAAACGTACTCGCAAGTCATACCACAAAATGCAATTTATAGGTGCGGGCTTATTCCAAATGAATGGCTTCTGTGATTCTTTTGCAGAAATGCAACATTTGCAATTTGAATATGAATAATAGATTAAAACATGAAGTAAAACAAATAAACAATATTAATTTAACAGTATAATTTTAAAAAGAACACAAAGCCTAAACAAGTTATTCACACAGCCATATGACTTAGATCACACAGCTCCCTTCCCAAATGTTTTATGAACACTACCCCTTGTGTGAAATCCCCAAGCATGTCCATGACTGCGGACACGGATATTCGAATAGATTGATTTAACACTCTGCAGAGTTTGTACACTTTGCCCACACGATACAACTAGTGTAGCTAGCACTAATCATAACAAAACATTTCAAAAACTTCATCACAAGCATTAATACTCCCGATGTGCTTTACCGCCATACCAGCCTATACACAGTGATTGGTACGGCACACACCGTTGGACAGGGAAGCGACGAACCGTCTTGCGATATGATCTACCTGGTAGTACACTCCTCCACCCATGCACACAGCCTAACCTACTACCTGAGTAATCAATGTCAAAAATTCATAACTTACTAAGTTAGACCCATCCCATCAGGCATGTGGTTGTACGAAAGGCGCCCCAGTTCAATGGCATACAAAGTTAAGTCCTTAATTGACCAAGGCAAGACTTCCAATTTCTAACTATTATTCCCATGCACACAGCTTATTATTCCCATGCACACAGCTCCACCATATCATTTAATGTCCACCACTTGCCTCAGTCTAAAACCTTTCCCACCCAGTTGGTTAAGTGCAACACATGCCATCAACGAGTAATAGCACACAGTACACACAGTTTTATTACAAAGTTCCATAATCACTTAGTCAGGTTTATATTTGCAACTCACATGAGATGATGACTCGTGGCATGGCTAAGCAATCTAATCATATCTAACCAACTCACATTGGTGCTACGATAATACCAAGTAATAATGAACCAATCTAGAGTGACAAAAGATTATGACATAACAATAGATAAGATGGATATAACAAATTGGATTAAAAACTACATCCAAAAGCATTCAAATAAATACTTAAAGTAAATGCAGTAATTTGAATCAATATAACTTTTGAAAACTGGGTTCAACATGATCGAAGGTATAACTTGCCTTGGAATAGGTCTAGGTACTGATCTTGCTCTTGATGCACTCCTTCTTCTTCAAAGTTCCCCAAAGTATCAACGTCTACTCGCAAATGAAGCAAATAAACAAAACAAATAAATAACAGAGGCAAAACAAACTCCAAAAATTAAATACAAATCTTAGATAAATAGATTTCGAATTTAGATGAATTTAGAAATTTGAATGGGCTCAATTGGAGTTTGGATGCAAAAGATATGGGCTTTGGAAGTTTGAAATTACATGAAATAATGAAAATCATAATTCCATGAATTTACTGAATTACTTTTCTACTGAAAAATCACTTAATGACGTGAGCTGACATCATCAAGGAAAATTCAGCCGAAAAGAATAAAACAAAAAATAAATTTATATATGTGGGTCCCACTGGCATTGATATGGTGTATGTGGACTGGGTTTATGGGCTTTTGGTTCGGTTGGGGTTTTTGGTGTGCCATATGGCATTGCCACATAGGATAGAAGGGTGACATGGCACTCTGTTGGTGGTGACTCGACCTGAGCAAAAGCTGAACAAAGGGGCATGACCATGGCCGTGCTTGGAGCTTGGTTACGAGGGTGACTGGAGACAAGAAAGGCTCGGTGAGGTACCAAAATGTAACCCTAAGAACACAGTAGTGCCCTAGGTAGCGATGGCTTGGCTCTAGTGGCGATGAGGTGATGCCGCAATGACTTTGGCGGCGACGAGCTTCTCGGGTGAGGCGACTTCGGCGATTGAGTGGTGCCTAAGGGAAACAAGAAGAAGCACCGCGAAGCTCAAGTCATGCGAATCCAATGGAGGTGGAAGCACGGTCGGAGGTGGTCTGACGGCGAAGAAATCTAGTGAAGAACCCGAGCGATGGCCGACAGCTTCTCAGTGAAATTCGACCAAACGAAGAGCGGATCCGAGGTGGTGCCTTAGGGTTTTGAGGAAGGAGACTCGGGCGAAGAGATTGATGCGGTCGGGCTCCTTTTATAGCGCCGGATGGATGGAAATTGAGAAGAGGATGGCGGCCAAGGCGTGCGACTCCGGAACTCTAGAGTCCAGCTTTGGGATGGGTTGAAGACAAAGGCAAGCGGCAAAGGCGGACCTACGCGGTAGTGAACCAAAGAAAAAGGAAAGAAGGAATCGACCGAGCTGGTTCGCTTGTGCGAAAATGGACCGAGAGGTGGGCCACGTGTGCGGAAAGGAGGATTGGACCAAAGAATTCGGCCCGAAGCTTTTATCTAAGATTTAATTAGCTTTTCTATTTTATAAATACCAGAAAATCCAAATGGCAATTAGAAAATAGCAAATGAACGTGGAAAAATTCTGGAAAAATCTAGAAAATATATTCAAGCACATAGAATCCAAATAAAATAGTTTTGACTAATGTTGATGTTGGCTTTACTCATATTAAATTATTTTGGTACTAAAAGTCCAAGTTAAGCTTTTGAATTAAATTCAAATAAATCCAAATGGTGAATTTTCAACCTACTAACTAATCAAAAGGATTTTTAAAGCTCAAAAAATTGGGATGTTATAGACCTTGAGCTCCAGGAATGGCGGAGGAGGCGAAGTCACATGAGATCTAAGACGATGGTCGGGATGCACCTAGCAGTGGGGCCCACCACCCCGGAAGATGGAGCGACGCCAGAGGCGAACTAGCTGGCGTGGAGTGGGCGAACGAAAATAGGAATGGGCCTTGGGCTGAGATTCGGCCCAAAGTGTTAACTGAGATTTTAAATACCTTTTCTAATTTAGAAAATACTAGAAATTCAAATAGAAAATAGCAAATGAGCTCAAAAAAATTCTAGAAATTATATCCAAGCACATAGAATCCAAATAAAATAGTTTTTACCATGGTTGATGTTGACATTAATCATATTAAATAGTTCTGATATTAAAAGTTCATATTAAGCTTATTTAAAATTCAAATAAAACTCAAGGGTGAATTTTCTAACTACTAACTATTCAAAAGATTTTAAAAACTCAAAAAATTGGGATGTTACAAACCTCCCCCTTAAAGGAATCTCGACCCTGAGATTCAGGTTAGCTAGAGAAAAGGCTAGGAAACTCGGCTTTCAACTCCTCTTCACGCTCCCACGTTGCTTCTCCTTCTGAGTGGTTGCTCTACTGGACTTTGCAAAATCGAATGGTCTTGCTTCTGGTCCGATGTTCTGTGACATCCAAAATCTTGACTAGTTGCTCTTTATAAGTGAGATCTTCATTCAACTCGATTGAATCCAAGGGAGATTGCTCTATTGGCACACGGAGACACTTCTTCAACTGAGAGACATGGAACACATCATGCAGTCCTAGTAATGACTGCGACAGTTCAAGCTAATAGGCAACTTCTCCACGATGACTCACAATCCTGAATGGACCAACATATCTTGGGGCAAGCTTTCCTTTGGCATAAAATATTTTGACACCTGTTAGTGGAGTAACTCGAAGATATACGAAATCCTCTAGTTCAAAACTGAGGTCACGGCAACGGTTATCAGCATAACTCTTCTGCCTCGACTGAGCTATCTTCAATCTTTCTCTGATCATAGACACTTGTTCTTCTACTTCCTGAATAATATCTAGACCGAATACCTTATGCTCGGCTATTTCTGACCAATTTAGAGGGGTTCTGCCTGCGCGACCATACTAAAGCTTCAAATGGTGACATTTGTAGACTGGCTTGGTAGCTGTTGTTGTACGAGAATTCTGCATACGGCAAACATTTGTCCCAACTGGTAGCATTAGCTAGAGCATAGGCTCTCAACATATCTTGCAATATTTGATTTACTCTTTTGGTTTGCCTATCTGTCTGAGGGTGATACGCAGTACTGAAATTCAAAAGAGTTCCTAAGGCTTCATACAGACTTTGCCATAAATGAGAGGTGAACTGAGATCCTCGATCTGACACTATCTTCTTAGGCACACTATGCAAACTGACAATTCTTCACATATATAACTCTGCAAGGCGATTGTGGCGACCCAACCCTAGGGCACCCGAGAGGTCCTCCCAGGATCTCCTAGGACGTCCCTTAGGACCTCCCAGGAGGTCCGGTAGCACCTCCCGAGGCTCGGGTAGGATCTGCCCCCAGGGGTACCAATCGAGTCTCCCGCAGGGCCACTCGAGGGTACCACCGTGGGGAGCAGGAGTCACGGGGAGATCCTCTACTGCCATGGCCAACTCAGGAGAGGTCGAAGGACCAGACCTGAGGAGGTCGTGAGGCTTGAGGGATCACCCTGTGATTCCTAGCGTGAACTGAGCTAGTCCCAAGGATCTCAAGCTAGCTCTTCACAACATACAAGAATGGTAACATCCACGACATAAACTTCATTTACAACATAACAAAGGAGTTGTTTACAAAAGGTGGCCTTGGGCCAAAAGCAAGCTTACAAAAGAGCGAAAACAGACGTCCATCCACTATACCACAGGCAAAATGGCTGGCGGGCACAACCTACTCGTCCTGGTCTCCTGATAAAGTTTGCATTGAGCAAGAGTGAGCACTACCACTGTGCTCGCAAGTCACACCCGTGGAATAACAAAATGACATGCATATATGGATATACAAAAGAAGGCATAATAGGGTTGATTTGCATAAAGCCAAGTTTCTTTCAATTACGAATATTAAGTTCCAAGGCAGATTTTTAATAGCTAAAATTCATTTTTCAAACTTGATTTTCAGTTAGATAACATTCATCAACAAGTTGGTGAAGGATACCCTCCTGTCACAAGGCTCCCTGCCCAAAGCCCATGGGATAGAAATCCCAAAATAGTTTATTAAACATTTTTAGAAACCCAAATTCAACATCTAACTCGAGTGGCACGCCAAAGATGTCCATGACCATGAACCACGGCTATTGAATAGATTTACACTCGGCCGAGGATGTGCACTTTACCCACATGACATGATTCCTCTAGTTTATCTGGCATCCGTCGATGCCACCTCTCACTACCAAAGGTAAGAGGTCTAGAGTTCATGACAAAGCCTTTGAAATGCATTGTCCCACCACCCTCTCCTTGCTAAGGTTTAGCCTCCTTTGGATTCAGACTCATGCAGATCTGGGCCCCTCTTGCACCAAGTGGGAACACAGTCATAAAAGACCATTTTGGCCATAGAAGACCTCCCACTCCTCCAATTGGATCAAGCTGCGGTGGAAGTTACGCAAATTACTTAGCTAGGTCCCACACCCCATACTGGAGACATGTGGTTGCACGGTTTTGGCATAGCCCATCATAGGCCTAGCATTGGCGGCTCAAAGACCAGTCCTCAAGCCGACTTGGGCGACAAACACAAACCCTGGACCTCCACCTTAGCTGTGATAGAGTCCGTGCATAAACCTTGCACCAACCAAGCAAACCAATTCGCCCAAGTCTAAATCAATTTCCTTTTCTTTGCTTCCCCAAAGAATATTCTCATACCCCCATGACATCCCCATGCCATGGTCAAATCATTTTAAACAATAGTTGGTCATGAAGGTAAAGATTTCCCCAAATCAAGTACTTTTGGTCTAAGCAAGACTAAGCATATGGTTTCACAATTACTCCTGGTTCACACTAATGTACAATCCAGGTTTTGTCTAAGGTGACAACAGATTGGGTTCAATGTCGAGTTGGCCATATGAAGGAATTAGGCATAACTATGTGTTTAAAGACATGTATTAAAATATCTTGATAGAAATAGGCATGCTTTATCCTTTGAAACAGAACATAAATAAATTGGAATAATGGGTGCAACATGTTCAAGAGCATGACTTGCCTTGCTCACTGTCTTGAGAGTCTTCTTCTTCAGTGCAATCGTGCTCCTCAGTGTCCTCACGATCTATACGGGAGAAAAGGAGACAACTCAAACCAAATTCCAAATAAAGAGCCAAAGGAACTTCAAAAGAAACTCCAAAACTCAACCAACAGAAACATCTCATACTCAAAATAGGTTCTTTGGGAGAGGCCCCAACTTACTGGGGAGAGGTCCAATGAGGAAGGACCTCACCGAAGACCAGAGGGGCGGCTTTAGCAAAAGACCAAGATGATGATACTTGCGCAGAGTCCAGAGAGGTGATGTTTATACGAAAACCATAGAGTTCCACCGAGAATCCAAAAGAAGAGGTCCTGAAAGGGACATAACCTCTTATTGTGGCGAAAAGAACAAGAACAGATCAGCGCGCAAGGAGGCTTACCAGCCATAAGCAAGAGGTGATGAGTGAAGGGGAGGTCGCAGGCAGTATGGGCGGTTGAGGTCAAGCCCAAGCTCCTATCGAGTCTCCAATGGTGAAAATATGATGAAGCGATGCTCCTGGCGATGTTCTTGGCAGCAAGGCTCTCCGGAAAGCCACTGAGTGTGAGCCAAAGTGTTGAGTGTGTGAAAAAGGTGGCAATGGAGGGCTCCCGGGGCTAGTTATAGTCAAAGAAAGTGAAAAGACCACTCAATGCGTACATGATTTGGTGAGCATGTGAGATGGGCAAAAGGTACGGGAGTGTCAAAGAAAAATAATAAAGGACATAGTGTACTGTTACGGGAGGAGACTAGAAAAGACACCAATAGTGCCCCAGAATGACCCCATACAATAGAAGCAGTCACATGCTTGGCTGCATTTAATGCGACAATACATGCATTAAATGCTCATGGTACTAGTGTGGCGGGGAAACATAAAATAGGTAAGCCTGGCAGGTGGGACTAGTCAAATCTAGAGACAGTTGGGTCAAAGGGGGAGGTCCTGACAGTTGGATCTCCAAAGAGGAGGTCCAACAGCCAAGATTGAGTGCTAACGGGGAGGTCCGTGTGGTAAGAGACGAACCTCACCCGCTAGGGAGGTCTAGAGCCGTAGGATCAAATCCATACGGGAGGTCTGAACGGTTAGGATCTCCAAGGGGAGGTCCTAACGATCAGATCTGCCAACGAAGGGAGGTCTGGACGGTTAAGATCTCCAATGGGGAGGTCTTGACGGTCCAGATGTTCAAAGAGGGAGGTCTGGGCTGTTAAGATCTCAAGGGGGAGGTCTTAACGGTCAGATTTACAGAGGAGGTCTGGACATGGGGAGGTCCAGATACACATGGAGGAGATCTACGCGACAAGAGGTTCTAACAACCAAGATCCCATCAAGGGAGGTCCTGGCTGAGGGGATCCTTGTAAAAAGGAGGTCCTGACTGGTAGGATCTCACCCACGGGGAGGTCCTATCAGTTAGGCTCTCACGAAGGGAGGTTCCACAGGCCCAAGGAGGTCTTGAGAGGAGGTCTAAAGAACTAAGTCGATCAGGGGAGGTCCTAATCGCTAGGATCTCCACAATGGGAGGTCCTGGCGGTGAGGATTTCATTATAGGAGGTCCTAGAGGTTCGGGAGGAGATCTTTGGAGGTCAGGAGTTCCTAAGTTAAGCAAGGAGGTCCAATGGATGGGGAGGTCCAAAGGACTTGAAGTCGAAGGGAGGCCTAAACATATAGGCACACCTTAACCAAGAGGAGGTCTAGACCTAAGGAGGAGGTCTGAACCAAAGAGATTCAAGCCAACAAAGAGATCCAAAGAGATCTAGCTCAAGGAGAAAGGTCTGGACATAAAGACACGTCCAATTGAGAAAAGGTCTGAGCCCCCCCCCCCAGGAGAGGTCTAACTTTAAGGACCACTGGGGAGGTCCAGGCCACAGAGAAGGTCTAAACCGAACATAACACAAAAGAGAGAGACTGAGGGGAGAACTGGCCAACATACAGAAGGGGTGACAACATGAAACTGAAACCTCTCCAACGAACCAACTATGAATTCTCATCAAAACAAAATAGTTTTATTTTGTTTTACAATTTTAAAAGGATTTGGAAAATTAGGATGTTACAAACCTACCCCCCTTAAAGGAATCTCGACCCGAGATTCAAACATAATCAGTGAAGAGGTAGGGATAATTAGCCTTGAGGTCTTCTTCCTTCTCCCATGTAGCTTCACTTTCTGGATGATGACTCCATTGCACCTTGTAGGATCTGATAATCCGGCTCCTGGTAACCCTTTCTGCAACATCCAGAATTTTAATTGGCTGCTCCACATAAGTAAGGTCTTCTTGAAGATCGAAACTCTCTAGTGATGTGTGGTCTTCTGGCACCCGAAGACATTTCCTTAATTGGGATACATGAAAGACATTATGCACAGCTGAGAGGGACTCTGGGAGCTCTAGTTGATAGGCGACTTCACCAATTCTGTCCATGATCTTGTATGGGCCAATAAATCTTGGTGCTAGCTTCCCTTTAGTCCGAAATCTTCTAACTCCCCTAAGTGGTGTCACTCTAAGGTATACAAAGTCTCCAACCTCAAAGGACAGATCTCTTCGACGGGTATCAGCATAGCTCTTTTGTCGAGATTGAGCTACTCTCAATCGCTCCTTTATTAGCTTCACTTTGTCTTCAGCTTCTTTAACCAGGTCTGGACCATGAAGTTGATGTTCTCCAACCTCATCCCAAAGGAGGGGTGTTCTACAAGGTCTACCATATAGAGCTTCGAAAGGGGACATCTGTAGACTAGTTTGATAACTATTGTTGTAAGAAAATTTAGCATAAGGCAAGTTCTTGTCCCAACTACTCTTCCTAAAATCCAAAGCACAAGCCCTGAGCATGTCTTCCAGGATTTGTTCACTCTCTCAGTTTGCCCATCGGTCTGAGGGTGATAGGCTGTACTAAAATTGAGCTTAGTACCTAGAGCTTCATGTAAGCTTTTCCAAAACCTTGAAGTGAACTGCGACCCTCTGTCTGAAACTATTCTTTTGGGTACCCCATGTAAACAAACAATTCTTGCCATATACAATTCTGCTAGCTTATCACTCCTATAGGTGGTCTTGACCGGTATAAAATGGGCTACCTTAGTCAATCGGTCAACTACCACCCAAATGGAATCAAAACCTGTTTGGGTGCTAGGTAATCCAGTAATGAAGTCCATGCCTACCTGTTCCCATTTCCATTCAGGGATCGGCAATGGTTGTAACAACCCTGCTGGTCTTTGGTGTTCAGCTTTAACCCTCTGACATACATCACATTGAGAGACACATTTAGCAATATCTTGCTTCATACTGACCCACCAATACCTTTCCTTGAGGTCGTGATACATCTTGGTGCTGCCCGGGTGTATAGAGTAAGGTGATCCGTGGGCTTCCACCAAGATGAGCTGCTTGATTCCTTGGTGATTGGGCACACAAATTCGGTTGCCAAACCACACTACCCCTTGTTCATCTTCAGAGAAGCCTAGGGCTTTACCTCTCCTCATGTTCTTCTTAATTTCCTGGATATCTACATCTTCTCCTTGATGTTCTTTAATTTGGTCCAGAATGGTTGGATGCACCTCTAAGGTGTTTACACATCCTTGCTCTACAATCTCTAGGTTGAGATACTTCAACTCTTCATATAGCTTTGGTTGTTGTTCTTGAACCAACAAAGTATTGCAATAACCTTTTCGGCTCAAGGCATCTGCCACTACATTGGCTTTGCCTGGGTGATAATGAATCCCAAGGTCATAATCTTTAATTAATTCCAACCATCTCCTTTGCCTCAAATTAAGCTCTGGTTGTGTAAAGATGTATTTCAAACTTTTGTGGTCTGTGTATATCTCACAGCGATTACCAATAAGGTAGTGTCGCCAGATTTTCAAAGCATGTACAATAGCTGCCAATTCTAGATCATGTGTTGGGTAGTTCTCTTCATGAGGTCTCAGCTGTCGAGATGCATATGCTACTACCCTTCCATCTTGCATAAGCACACACCCAAGATCTTGATGAGATGCATCACAAAATACCTCAAAGTCTCTATGGATGTCTGGCAAGACTAGGACTGGGGCTGTGACAAGCCTTTTCTTCAACTCTTGAAAGCTTTGCTCACAGACTTTAGTCCATTCAAATTTCTGCTCCTTTTTCAAGAGCTGGGTGAGAGGTCTAGCAAGCTTGGAAAAACCTTCAATAAATCTTCTATAATAGCCCGCTAGTCCAAGAAAACTTCTTACTTCAGTCACTGTCTTGGGAGGTCTCCATTCTAGCACAGCTTCCACTTTTGAAGAGTCTACAGCCACTCCCTTGGCCGAAATGATGTGACCAAGAAAGGCTACTCGATTTAGCCAAAATTCACACTTACTAAATTTTGCATAGAGCTGCTGCTCTCTAAGTCTTCCCAAAACAGTCCTAAGGTGGTCTTCATGTTCTTTTTCATTCTTGGAGTAGATGAGGATATCATCAATAAACACTACTACAAACTTGTCTAGGAGGTCCATGAACACTTTGTTCATCATACTCATGAAATAGGCTGGTGCATTTGTCAATCCAAAAGACATCACAGTGAACTCGTATAGTCCATACCTTGTGGTAAAGGCGGTTTGGAAATGTCTTACGCCCTAATCTTCAATTGATGATACCTGGACCTTAGATCAATCTTAGAGAACACACTTGCTCCTTTTAGTTGGTCAAAGAGGTCATCTATCCTGGCGAGGATATTTGTTTTTAATGGTGACCTCATTGAGTGATCTATAGTCTACACACATCCTCGTGGCTATTGTCTTTCTTTTTGACAAATAGCACAGTGCTCCCCATCTTTCAAGAACTTGGTCTAATAAATCCTTTGTTCTTCAGCTTCTTTGATCTGCTTCTTTAACTCTACCAATTCATTCACGGGCATCCTATAAGGCCTTTTTGAGATGGGTGCAGTCCCAGGGACTAAGTCAATTAGAAATGATATATCCCTATCTGGTGGCATACCAGGTAGTTCTTCAGGGAACACATCTATATACTCTCTGACCACTGGGAGGTCTTCTATCTTCACTTCTTTCACACTGGTCAGAATAGGTTTTGTGGTAGGGGAGGTCTTGGACTTATATTCCACTTGTACTCCCTGGTCATTAATAAGTGATATGGACTGGGTAGCACAATCTATCTGCACTTTATTCCTGGCTAACCAATCCATTCCAAGAATCACATCCAAACCTTGAGATTGCAAAACTATTAAATCTGCATGAAAAGGTACTCCAGAAATCTCTAAGGTAAGGTTTGGGCAGAGGGTATTAGTCCTCATATCCAGGCCCGGAGCATGAATTATCATAGGGTTAACTAGAGGGACTATAGATAACCCATACTTCCCCACAAACTTGCTTGAAACAAAGGAATGAGAAGCTCCCGAGTCAAATAAAACCAATGCTGGTATGGAGTTGACAAGGAACGCACTCGATACTACATCGAGTCTTTGCTTGGGCTTCTTGGTAGTGACATGAGTGACCCGGCCCTTAGTGAGATGCGCCTTCGGCTTCACGCTTGAGGCGCTACCTTGGACTGAGACTCCTTGACCAGATCGAGCTGGGGCAAGAGCTTGTTACTTCTTTGGGCATCTACTAGCATAGTGCCCCACCTCATTACAAAAGAAACAAGTCACTCCAGTAGTAAAGGTCGTAGATGGCTTCTTGTGAGACTGACTTCCAAAGGAGGTCTTATGGTGGCTTGAGTGTTGCACTGTGCTGGAGGCCTTTGCAGAAGAGGTCCGAGAGGCCTTATGCTGGGAGGACTGAGGCTGGGAGGTCTTAGACTTAGGAAAACCCCCAGAGTTAAACCTCTGTGCCGACTTCTTTCTTTTTCAGCCTTCCATCTGTTGGAGCTTGCTTTCCTGCCGAATGACCTTGCTTACAAGTTGATGAAAATCAGAATGCTCTTGAGAAACAAGGTGGACTGAAATTTCATCATTAAGCCCCTCCAAAAAGTGCTCTTGCTTACTTTCATCCGTGGCAACATCTCCTGGAGCATATCTTGCCAGCTGATTAAACTTATGCAAATACTCATTCACAGCACGGTTGCCTTGCTTTAAGGTGCGGAATTCTGTCCTTTTTAAAGACATCACACCAGATGGAATATGGGCACGACGAAAAGCTCAGATAAACTCATCCCATGTGATGGCACAGGCATCGACATGAGATTGACTAAAGTTATCCCACCACTCGAGATCTTTGGTCCACTAAGTCGTGAGAAGCAAAAGAACTCTCTCATAGTGCATGCATTGCACCATGTCCAATTTCACCTTGTCTGAGCCAATCATCGGCTTCTATTGGCTCAAGGTCTTTGCTTGAAAATGTTGGAGGCGCAATGACCTCATAATTCTGCAATGTTGGACCTTGGAGGAGGTGGAATTGGAGCTTGAGGTTGAAATTGCTTCTTGTAGCTTGCAAAGACGGGTGTTGGCAATAGATTGAGACAACAAGCTTATAAGTCGAGCTTGATTTGCCATTATTTGGGCCCAACTAAGACCATCGATTGGAGGAGGTGGCGGTGTGAGGTTGGGTCTGCTTTGCACGCCAAACACCTCTATTTTGGTTACTCCACCGAGCTGGGTTCTCGGATTCTCCTTCAGTTTGCCTATTCTGATTGCTCGAACTTCCACTGCCGTTTCTGGTGGTCACCATTTGCTAGACTCCAGAGTCTGAGGAAAGAAAAGAAAAAGAAGCTAAGGGAGACTAACCAAAACAACCAACTCAACAAGGAGATCCAATGCAAAGAAAGCAACAGATAGAAGCTTTTTCAAAAACTATAATAAGAAAACATCATTCTACTCATTTCTTACCACTTTGAGGGAGGTCTTAAGCACCAACCTAACTCGACAGACCTCTAATAGAATTTTTTCAAGGTAAGGAGGTCCACTTAATATTGCAAACCAATGTATAGAAAGAGACCAGGTAAGATTTGGTTTAAGGTACGGATGAGTACCACAAAGGAGGTAAGAGTAGAGAGATGACCCAGATAAGAAATAACATTTTATTCTTCTTGTTTATACAAAATAAGCTTTGAAGTTCTATGGCCAGTCTATTAGGTTGCAAACTGCAGTCAAATGGCTCTGATACCACTCTTGGTGGCGACCCAACCCTAGGGCACCCGAGAGGTCCTCCCAGGATCTCCTAGGACGTCCCTTAGGACTTCCCAGGAGGTCCGGTAGCACCTCCCGAGGCTCGGGTAGGATCTGCCCCCAGGGGTACCAATCGAGTCTCCCGCAGGCCACTCGAGGGTACCACTGGGGAGCGAGTCACGGGAGATCCTCATCTTGCCACGGCCAACTCGGAGAGGTCGAAGGACTGACTGAGGAGGTCGTGAGGCTTGAGGATCACCTGTGATTCCTAGCGTGAATGAGCTAGTCCCAAGGATCTCAAGCTAGCTCTTCACAACATACAAGAATGGTAACATCCACGACATAAACTTCATTTACAACATAACAAAGGAGTTGTTTACAAAAGGTGGCCTTGGGCCAAAAGCAAGCTTACAAAAGAGCGAAAACAGACGTCCATCCACTATACCACAGGCAAAATGGCTGGAGGGCACAACCTACTCGTCCTGGTCCTCTTCTTCACCGCTATTGTCTTCTCTCGATAAAGTTTGCATTGAGCAAGAGTGAGCACTACAAGCTGTGCTTCGCAAGTCACACCCGTGGAATAACAAAATGACATGCATATATGGATATACAAAAGAAGGCATAATAGGGTTGATTTGCATAAAGCCAAGTTTCTTTCAATTACGAATATTAAGTTCCAAGGCAGATTTTTAATAGCTAAAATTCATTTTTCAAACTTGATTTCCAGTTAGATAACATTCATCAACAAGTTGGTGAAGGATACCCTCCTGTCACAAGGCTCCCTGCCCAAAGCCCATGGGATAGAAATCCCAAAACAGTTTATTAAATATTTTAGAAACCCAAATTCAACATCTAACTCGAGTGGCACGCCAAGATGTCCATGACCGCGACACGGCTATTCAATAGATTTACACTCGTGAGGATGTGCACTTTACCCACATGACATGATTCCTCTAGTTTATCAAGCATCCGTCGATGCCACCTCTCACTACCAAAGGTAAGAGGTCTAGAGTTCATGACAAAGCCTTTGAAATGCATTGTCCCACCACCTCTCCTTGCTAAGGTTTCGCCTCCTTTGGATTCACTCATGATCTGGGCCCCTCTTGCACCAAGTGGGAACATAGGTCATAAAAGACCATTTTGGCCATAGAAGACCTCCCACTCCTCCAATTGGATCAAGCTATGGTGGAAGTTACGCAAATTACTTAGCTAGGTCCCACACCCCATCTTTGGAGACATGTGGTTGCACGGTTTGGCATAGCCCATCATAGGCCTAGCATTGGCGGCTCAAAGACCGGTCCTCAAGCGACTTGGGCGACAAACACAAACCCTGGACCTCCACCTTAGCCAGGATAGAGTCCGTGCATAAACCTTGCACCAACCAAGCAAACCAATTCGCCCAAGTTTAAATCAATTTCCTTTTTCTTTGCTTCCCCAGCAATATTCTCATACCCCCATGACATCCCCATGCCATGGTCAATCATTTTAAACAATAGTTGGTCATGAAGGTAAAGATTTCCCCAAATCAAGTACTTTTGGTCTAAGCAAGACTAAGCATATGGTTTCACAATTGCTCCTGGTTCACACTAATGTACAATCCAGGTTTTGTCTAAGGTGACAACAGATTGGGTTCAATGTCAAGTTGGCCATATGAAGGAATTAGGTATAACTATGTGTTTAAAGACAGGTATTAAAATATCTTGATAGAAATAGGCATGCATTATCCTTTGAAACAGAACATAAATAAATTGGAATAATGGGTGCAACATGTTCAAGAGCATGACTTGCCTTGCTCACTGTCTTGAGAGTCTTCTTCTTCAGTGCAATCGCGCTCCTCAGTGTCCTCACGATCTATACGGGAGAAAAGGAGACAACTCAAACCAAATTCCAAATAAAGAGCCAAAGGAACTTCAAAAGAAACTCCAAAACTCAACCAACAGAAACATCTCATACTCAAAATAGGTTCTTTGGGAGAGGCCCCAACTTACTGGGGAGAGGTCCAATGAGGAAGGTCCTCACCGAAGACCAGAGGGGCGGCTTTAGCAAAAGACCAAGATGATGATACTTGCGCAGAGTCCAGAGAGGTGATCTTTATACGAAAACCATAGAGTTCCACCGAGAATCCAAAAGAAGAGGTCCTGAAAGGGACATAACCTCTTATTGTGGCAAAAAGAACAAGAACAGATCAGCGCGCAAGGAGGCTTACCAGCCATAAGCAAGAGGTGATGAGTGAAGGGGAGGTCGCAGGTAGTATGGGCGGTTGAGGTCAAGCCCAAGCTCCTATCGAGCCTCCAATGGTGAAAATACGATGAAGCGATGCTCCTGGCGATGTTCTTGGCAGCAAGGCTCTCTGGAAAGCCACTGAGTGTGAGCCAAAGTGTTGAGTGTGTGAAAAAGGTGGCAATGGAGGGCTCCCGGGGCTAGTTATAGTCAAAGAAAGTGAAAAGACCACTCAATGCGTACATGATTTGGTGAGCATGTGAGATGGGCAAAAGGCACGGAGTGTCAAAGAAAAATAATAAAGGACATAGTGTCTTTATTACGGAGGAGACTAGAAAAGACACCAATAGTGCCCCGTAATGACCCGTACAATAGAAGCGACCACTTGCTTGGCTGCATTTAATCATACAATACATGCATTAAATGCTCATGGTACTAGTGTGGCGGGAAACATAAAATAGGTAAGCTTTGGCGGTGGGACTAGTCAAATCTAGAGACAGTTGGGTCAAAGGGGGAGGTCATGATAGTTGGATCTCCAAAGAGGAGGTCCAACGGCCAAGATTGAGTGCTAACGGGGAGGTCCGTGTGGTAAGAGGGGAACCTCACCCGCTAGGGAGGTCTAGAGCCATAGGATCAAATCCATACGGGAGGTCTGAACGGTTAGGATCTCCAAGGGGAGGTCCTAACGATCAGATCTGCCAACGAAGGGAGGTGCAGACGGTTAAGATCTCCAATGGGAGGTCTGACGGTCCAGATGTTCAAGGAGGAGGTCAGGCATTAAGATCTCAAGGGGAGGTCTTAACGGTCAGATTCTGAGAGGAGGTCCGGACATGGGGAGGTCCAGATACACATGGAGGAGGTCTCTGCGACAAGAGGTTCTAACAACCAAGATCCCATCAAGGAGGTCTGGTGAGGATCCTTGTAAAAAGGAGGTCCTGACTGGTAGGATCTCACCCACGGGGAGGTCCTATCAGTTAGGCTCTCACGAAGGGAGGTTCCACGGGCCCAAGGAGGTCTTGAGAGGAGGTCTAAAGAACTAAGTCGACTGTGGAGGTCCTAATCGCTAGGATCTCCACAATGGGAGGTCCTGGCGGTGAGGATTTCATTATAGGAGGTCCTAGAGGTTCGGGAGGAGATCTTTGGAGGTCGGGAGTTCCTAAGTTAAGCAAGGAGGTCCAATGGATGGGGAGGTCCAAAGGACTTGAAGTCGAAGGGAGGCCTAAACATATAGGCACGCCTTAACCAAGAGGAGGTCTAGACCTAAGGAGGAGGTCTGAACCAAAGAGATTCAAGCCAACAAAGAGATCCAAAGAGATCTAGCTCAAGGAAAAAGGTCTGGACATAAAGACACGCCCAATTGAGAAAGGTCTCGAGCCCCCCTGTGAGAGGTCTAACTTCAAGGACCACCGGGAGGTCCAGCCACGAGAAGGTCTAAACCGAACATAACACAAAAGAGAGAGACTGAGGGAGAACGGCCAACATACGTAAGGGGACAAACATGAAACTAAAACCTCTCCAACGAACCAACTATGAATTCTCATCAAAACAAAATAGTTTTATTTTGTTTTACAATTTTAAAAGGATTTGGAAAATCAGGATGTTACAGCGATCTCCTGATTAAGTTGTTTTGACTAGCAAGAAATGGGCTACCTTTGTCAAATGATCAACTATTGCCCAAATCGAATCGTAACCCGATTGAGTCCTGGGTAAACCGATAATGAAATCCATGCCGATTTCTTTCCATTTCTACTCTGGAATCTTCAGCGATTGCAACAAACCTGCTACTCTCTGATGCTTTGCCTTTATTTTTTGATATACATCGCACAAAGTGACGAACTCTACGACTTCTTGCTTCAGATTTGGCCACCAAAACGTATTCTTAACTTCCTAGTACATCTTAATACTTCCAGGGTGAATAGAATACTTTGAGTCATGGGCCTCTTTTAAGATTAACTGTCTCAATCCATCAACATTTAGCATGCAGATACGTCCATTAATCCACAGTATATCTTGATCATCTTTGGTGAAGTCCTTGAATTTACATTCTTCCATTTTGAGCTTGATGTCCTCAATCTCAGGATCATTTGGCTGGGCTTCACTTAATCGCTTCTAAGGTGGATCAGATTTAGGTCAAGCTCTGAATCCTTCAGCTACCACCTCTAGCTTCAGCTTCTGAAACTCCTCATAAAGTTCTGGATAGTTCTCTTTTACTTCCAAAGTATTGTAGTAGCTCTTATGACTTAAAGCATCTACAACGACATTGGTCTTACCGGGATGGTAGTGGATTCTAATATTATAATCTTTTATTAATTCCAACCATCTTTTCTGTCTCATGTTCAAATCAGACTGAGTGAAAATGTACTTCAAACTTTTGTGACCTGTGTATACCTCACAACAGTTACCAATGAGGTAATGACGCCAAATCTTTAAAGCATGCACTACGACAGCTAGTTCCAGATCATGGGTAGGATAATTTTCCTCGTGAGGTCTTAACTGCCTTGACGCATAAGCGAAAGCTCTTCCTTTTTGCATCAGGACGCATCCTAATCCTTGACGTGAATCACCACAGTATATATCAAAATCTTTACGAATATCTAGCAGAGTTAACACTGGGGCTGAAGTCAAACGCTTCTTCAATTCTTGAAAATTTTCTTCACAAGCGGGGGTCCAAGTGAACTTTTTCTCCTTCTTCAGCAACTGTGTAAGAGTCTTAGTAATCATCGAGAATCCTTTAATGAAACGACGATAATATCTTGCCATTCCCAAGAAGCTGCGAATCTAAGTAACGGTCTTGGGTTGTTCCCAGTGTAATACCGCTTTAACTTTACCGGGGTCAACTGCTACTCCCTTGGCTGTCATCACATGACCAAGGAAATCAACTTCCTTTTTACAGAAATCACACTTGCTGAACTTTGCATACAGTTGATGCTCTCTAAGTTTCTCCATGATTAACTTCAGGTGTTCAACGTGTTTTTCTTTTGTCTTGGAATAAACCAAAATATCATCAATGAACACAACTACAAACTTGTCCAAATATTCCATGAATACCTTGTTCATCATGTTCATGAAATATGCCGGAGGAGGGAGGACACTGTTAGCACAGTGTCCTTCCGTAGCATCTACCAACGTACAACCGGCGTCAAGGGAGAAGAGTGGGGAGCCATTTGTTTTTTAACTCTACTAGTTGTTGATGGAGGGTGCAAAAGAGGGTTTTGCGATGTGGGGATTCATCTTCGGTGGCGGATGATCATTCTTATGAAACAAGGAGTAACATCGGCGCGTGAGATGAAGAGACGCATCATAACGTCGGCGTGCGAGACAAAGAGACGCGTTGCGCAGGATCTTAATCAGCATTGAACATATTACAGACACTTTCAACCATAAACCGTCTGTGATACGTAATTATCACAGACGGTTTGTGGTTGGAATTTTCTGTGAATTATCACAGACGGTTCGTATTAAAAAAATGTATGAGACGTCTGCAATTATCACAGACGGTTCTTGTTAAGAACCGTCTGTGAATTCTCACAGACGGCTCTTATTAAAAACCGTCTGTGATCATTACGTATCACAGACGGTTCTAGCCATAGCTAGTAACATGGATGGTCGCGCTTGTAAAATCGTTTGTGATAATTACAACACGGGCGGTCTCTGGGAACAGTCTGTGATAAGTATCACAGACGATTCCATAATATAACCGTCTGTGATATGTGACCAGATCACAGACGGTAATATTTTAAAATATGTCAACCTCGTCTGGTATTCGCGGCACAGAGATCTTGATCATTTTGTGACTGAAATGAACCTGATCATTTTGTTTTGTGTTCTTGTTGATCCTCTGTGATCTCTTTGCACTGTGATATCTTGTTTGCCAAAAGGCTTAAGTGCTAAAATATGTGATATCTTTGCTCTATGATATCCTGTTTGCCAAAAGGCTAATGTGCTAAAATTGTGATTCCTTTTACACTGTTAAACAAATGATCCTCTGTTGGCTGAAATTATATCTGAATATTTGCTAAAACTGCTAATTTTACAACAAGTAATTCAACACTTGTGCAAAGAACATGGCGTACACATGCCTAATCCGACAGCCGTCACTATAGAAGACGACGTAGTCACCCCACCCTTCCGTCACGTTGCAGCCGGTGCTCGTGCATGGGTGGCCATCCTCCGGCAGTGCCAACACCTGGCCCTGTGGCCGGGCCATCTTCTTCCACGTCGCCTCCCGGACCACGTTCGCAAGGAGCCTCCGGCACAGCCTGCACTCCTAGTTGGTCCTCTTGGTCATCTTGCACCCGCCACCCGCCACCGGCCAGCTCGCCCTCGACCTGGCTAATGTAGTGCTTCCTAACGTGGCGTGTTTCGCCGGCCGTGTAGACGAGGAGGCCGAGCACGTAGGCCGTGGCCTTGTGGCCAACGACGGCCACCTGGTCGAGGCACACGAGGCCGCGCCGCATGTCCTGGTGCGTGAAGATGAGCGTGTGGCCGATGATGAAGCAGGCCTTCGGGTTGCCGGCGCTAGCCAGGTGGTTGACGACGGAGAGGTAGCACTCATTATCCAGCCACTTCATCACCTTCTCCCGCTCTAGCACCACGCGCCTCCCCACAACGCGCTCCTTGGATGCCTTGTACATGGCCATGCAACTCCAATATACGTACACAATTCAAGATGTCAGAATCTTAATACACGAATTACTAACATGTATGCATGCATGGATTGATTGCCGCCACAAACAGTAGTACATATTTTTGTAGGTATATAAATATGTATGTGGCTCGTAGGCTGCAGAGGTCAGCCATGGGCTGAGGAGAGCTCGTGGTCACGAGGCTGACGATGTGGACGACGACATCGTGAGGAAGAGCAATGGCGATCGTCGACCTCCTCGCCTTGGTCCTCGCCGTCATGCTCTACGTGCTCACCATGGCGCTTGACGGTACTAGCTAGCTACGTACATATTTAATATCATGCGCGAGACGAAGAGACGCATCATAACGTCAGCGCGTGAGACGAAGAGACGCATCGCGCGGGAGCCAAAGCGACATTGAACATATCACAGACACTTCCAACCAAAAACCGTCTGTGATACAAAATTATCACAAATGGTTCTTGTTAAGAACCGTCTGTGAACAAGAACCATCTATGAATTATCACAGATAGTTCTTATTAAAAACCGTCTGTGATAATTACGTATCACAGACGATTCTACCCATCACTAGTAACATAGATGGTCGTGATTGTAAAATCGTTTGTGATAATTACAACACTGGCGTTCTCTTGGGAATCGTCTATGATAAGGTAGCCAGTATAGCCTCTTTTGTAGTAATGAATGATGAATCTTTTTTAAATTAAAATAATGTAAAGTACATCTATACATAGAACTTACACAGTTGATCAATATTCCAAGAATTAGACATAACAGGCTTGTCTGACATAGCTAGTCGTACCGAACCTGGTCTGGTGATTTTGACCACAGTCTATGGACCTTCCTATTTTGGTTAAAGTTTGTTGCGATTTGCTTGGATCTGAATTTTTCTTAGAACCAGGTCACCTACAGCTAGGCTGCAAGGTTGCACCTTACAACTGTGGTACCTTCTCATGGCTTGTTGGTAAAATGCCGATCGTATCAGGGCTTGGTTTCAACTTTCATCAAGGAAATTGATGTCATCGAGTCTTTGTTCTGTTTGATCATTCTCATTGAAACAATCAGTTCGAGCAGAGCCAATTTTTAGTTCTGGAGGAATCATGGCTTCAGCACCGTAAACTAGAAAAATGGTGTTTCACTGGTCGCACGACTGGTTGTGGTTCGAACGGCCCATAACACAGAGGGAAGTTCTTGAACCCAAGCTCCTGACTGTTTAGTAATTGGTTGAACACTTGACATTTCACTCCTTGTATTATTATGCCATTAGCTTGCTCGATTGCTCCGTTGCTCTACGGATGAGCCACAGAAGCGTAATGTATCTTGATACCTAGATCTTCACAGAATTCCTAAAAATTCCCACTCGAGAACTAGGTACCGTCATCTGTGATTATACGACTAGGTATACCAAATCGTGTAATCACGTTTTCTGTAATGAACCTCTTGGCAGCCTTAGTCGTTGTTTTAACAATTGGCTCGACTTCTATCCATTTTGTGAATATATCAATCATGACAAATGGGAATTCAAAGCCCCCGAGTGCCTTTGGGAAAGGTCCCATAATGTCTAGTCCCCAGGTTGCAAAAGACCAAGAAAGAGGTATTATTTGCACAGCTTGTGCCGGCTGATGTACTTGTCGACTATGAAATTGATATTGGACGCACTTCGTCACAAGTTCTTTTTCATCATAGAGGGCAGTCATCCAGTAGTATCCTTGTCTAAAGGCTTTATCGAATAGAGTTATGTAGGAATGGTGTGCTCCACAGACTCCTCCATGTATGTCGGATAATAACTTAATACCATCTGCTTGAGATATGCATCTCATCAACACTCTGTGAGATCCCCGTTTGTAAAGGGTACTTTCGATCAGAGTGTATGATTTGACTTTTTGAGCTGTACGATCAGCCTCTACATCATCTTTAGGAAGTGTGTCATGCTGAAGATAATTGTAAAACGTTTTCATCCAATCACTACTAGCTAGGATTGATCTGTACAACCTCCAGTGGAGTATGTGTGTCCTTGAAATTCTCGACCACCGAGGGTGAATCGAGTTGCTCGAGAAAAACTCCGGGCGGGACAGGTGACCTTGTAGAAGCCATCCATGCCAACTGGTTTGCCAGAAAGTGTTCCTTTATAGGAATATGTTAGATATGGAAACTGAAGAAGTGCTTTTCGAGTTTCTGTTCTTTTGCCAAATAAGATGACATCTTGGGACTGGAACAGTGATATTCCTTCCTGACTTGATTCGCTACTTGTTGAGAATCACCTTTCACTAGTAATATGCGAATCACGAGCGCTCTAGATGCTCGAAGTCCTGCTAGTAAACCATCGTATTCTGCCACATTGTTTGTAGCAAGAAAGTTTAACTGAATGACATATTTAATGTGTTCTCCAGTAGGAGAAACTAGGACAATTCCAGCCCCCGAGCCTTTGAGCATCAAGGAACCATCAAAGTACATGATCCACTCTTCATGTTGTTCGTACTCGGGCCCTTGGGTGGGTTCAGTGTTTGTCTATTCGTGAAATGAAATAGAGGTCAAACACCCCAAGATCGACCGCCCATTTTGCCATTCGTCATGATGATTCTCTGTTTCCAAGAACTTGACCAAGAGGATTTCCAGGTTGTTCGACCACTTTGTGGGCCTGAAAGTAATGCCTTAGTTTCCTTGAAGCCATAAGGAGACAGTATATCAACTTTTGTACCTGTGGGTATCGGTCCTTTGGTCCATACAAGACTTCGCTTACGTAATATACTGATCCTTGGATGTTGTCGCGCTCAACGCCTAGTACAACATTGACTACTTGTGGTGTTGCAGCTATGTATATCAGCAATGTTTCTCTCGATCTTGGAGATACTAAGATCGGGGCATTCATAAGGTACCTGTTCAGCTCTTCAAAGGCATCATTTGCATCTTTAGTCCACTCGAAACTTCCGTGTTTCCGAAGAAGCTTAAAGAAAGGTAATCCTTTTTTCTCCCTAACTATGCTATAAAATGACTTAGCACTACCATATAGCCCGTTAGTTTTTGTACTTTTTTCTTTGTAGTTGGACGGCGCATCTAGTCGATGGCTGATATTTTTACTGGGTTTGCTTCAATTCCTCTAGCCAAAACTAGGAATCTAAGAAGCTCTCCAGAAGGAACTCCAAACACACACTTTTTCGGATCTAGCTTAAGGTTATGCCTTTTTAAGTTATTGAAAGTTTTGTGTAGGTTGAAAATATGATCACCAGCATTGATGCTTGTTATGACCAAGTTATCAACGTAGGCTTCTAGATTTTGACCTATTTGTGGATTAAAGGTTTTTGGCATTATCCTCTGAAAAGTAGCATCAGTATTTTTGAGACCAAATGGCATCTTGACATAGCAGTAAGTGTCGTATGGCGTGATGAAGAAAGTTTTCTCTTCATCATCTTTACTCACATTAATCTGGTGGTACCCTGGATACGCATCTAAAAAACTTAACAACTCATACCCAGAGATAGAGTCTACAAGTTGATCAACACGTGGAAGGGGAAAATCATCCTTCGGACAAGCTTTATTGAGATCTATGAAGTCAATACACATTCGCCATTTCCTGTTGCTTTTTCTAACCATTACAGGACTGGCGAGCCACTCTGAGTGGTCGACTTCACGAATAAATCCAGTCTTAAGAAGCTTGTCGATCTCTGACTGGATTGCCTCTTTTTGATCTGGTGCGAAGTGCCTTAGCTTCTGCTTGACCGGTTTCTTGTTAGGCCGGAGAACTAGCCTGGGCTTGATCACCTCCCTAGGGATTCCGGGCATATCAGATGTCAGCCAGGCAAATACATCCAAATTAGCTCAGAGAAAGGAGACGAGCGACTCTTCTTATTTAGGATCGATCTTATTTAGGATCGAGTTTTGCTCCGTCAAGTACCTTTAGTGTGGATGCACTAGCATTTTCGGACCCAGACGGAGTTTTGACGCTTTTCGGAGAAGTGTCTTTGTCAAGCGGAACCTCCTTGGTCTGGTCAGAAGGTTTTGGGGCCATCTTTGGTCTCGAGTGCTTGACCTGCGTGGAAGGTGGATTAGTATCCCTTGCCGGAACTTCGTCGACCAGTTCTAGAGATTTCCGATCGCATGCATATGCCATCCTCTATGAGGAACTTTGCCAATGCTGGACGACCAAGGATTCCATTGTATGTAGCTTCCAAATCCACTACATCAAATAGAATCTTTTTTGTTCAGAAGTTATCAGGTCTTCCGAATGTAACCGGTAGGGAAAGTTGCCCTATCAGTTTAGCTTTAGCTATAGATCCTGGAACTATGTCGTGGAGGCATATCTCATAGGCTTTACTTTCGACCAGAGAATTTGCATTTCTTCCAATACTGTCGTAAACAAGATATTTAAAGAACTACCACCATCTATCAGAACTCGATTAACTTTGCAATTATTAATAGTAGGTTCTACAACAACAAGGAACATACCTGGTCGAGTTGAAGGGATGGGGTAGTCTTCTTTGCTGAAGGAGATAACTGTCTCCGACCACTTGGATGTCTTGACAGTGATCGGAGATTCGGCGAGGTTCACTTCTCGCTCCACGGCCTTCAGACAGCGCCTTGATTCGTATAAGGTGGGTCCGCCAAAGATCATATCAACGGTATGTTGTGGCTCCTGGTACTCCATTTCTTCATTGCCATCCTTGTCCTTCTTGGAGCTTGGCTCTCCAAGCTCTTGTATAGAAGGGAAAAGACCTTTACCTAAATAATAATCTTCCAGCTTCTTTTACTAGGCTCGGCAAGTGTGTAGATCATGCCCTGCCGCCTGATGAAGTGGACACCACTTCTTGTTCTTTTTGTATTCATCGGTCGGAGCTTTTGCCTTGTTTTGACTGGAATTGTAACATCCCAAAATCTAAATTTTGGGAAAATGAATTAAATGCAATAGGAAAAATACTTTGATCATTTTTGCATATGAAAATCTACACATGTTTCAACTTTGACTTTTATATAAAAAGCAAATTATGAAATACAAACAAACATGTACTCAAAAGAAATTATCTAAAACAAAGTAAAAATATTAAATGAGAGAATTATTTTGGGCATAATGTCCCAGAATAATTCACCAAAACATTTATGTGAAAACTTGTTAAGAAAAAACAAATACAAAAACATAAGAACAGAAACTTGCAAAAAATTTAGAGAAATTCACAGAAGAGATAAACTCCTAAGAAAATTACCAAAGGAAATACATTTAGTCAGAAGCCTTCACAAAAAATTTCAAAAAATTCTGAGGTCATTTCTTGGTAAATAAAATCAACACAACAATTCGGCCAAAAATCAAAACCTAAAACCTAACTCTCCCTTCCTCTCTCTCTGGGGCAAGCAAGCCCCAACTGCAGGGACCTTCGTCCGCCTTCGCTTGCTGTGCCAGCGCATGTGCCAGCACATGCCCACGAGCTCTCCGTTGCGTGCCCACAGTTTCGCCCCCAGTTTCTATTGTCCAACCGACCCTGTCACCTCACCGGTCTACTCCGCGCCTATCCCTACCCTAATCTTGCCCATGCCTGTCTGTACGTTGTCGAGAGCTACGTCGCCTTGCTCATCGATGCTCGAGCTCCTGCTCGCTCTACCCCACCCCTCCATCTATAAAAAGCCGCCTAGGGCTTCCTTATCTTGTTTCCTTACAAGTGCGCACCTCCCTTCTCCTTTTCTCCTCCTCACCCAAGCTCAAACACCGTAGAGCTCGAGCTCCATTCTCGGCCATGCACCACCAACACTACTTCAACCATTCAGAAGGATTTTTCTTCGTGTTATCTACGTCATATAACGTTCCAGAGTTCCCTGATCCATTCCCCTCACTTCATTCTGTCTTTGATCCACAGGAGACGCCGAATTTGAGCTTCTTCTTCATCTCTGGTCATTTCCGCCGCTGCAGTCGCCTCTGGAGTTTCATTGAGTCTCAGACCAATTGGCTACACCAGGAGCATCATCAGGACATCTCCGAGCTTTTCCAACCTTCCACAAGCCTTTCCATCGTCTCCAGTGACTTCTCCACGTGGAGCACATCGCTGCCACCACGGTTCTTCGTCGCCGATGATACTCCGGCCAACTCCTTCACTCTGCATCGTTCTGGTATAATCCTAGCAGCCCGCAGATGCTTATGCGAAACTTCTTTAGTTGGAAGTGTTGCTCGTTTACGCTTTGGCTCATTGCCGTAGCTGCGCCGCCGCTCAACACCATTGCGCCACCACGTTGGGCCACCCCAGGCCTCGCCGTCGGTACTAGCAGGTTCGCAAGCATGCGGGGAACCCATTTTGGGCATTCCCAGCACCGTCGAGCACCACCACGCTGGCGATGAATGCGGGCGTGAGCGCCATCAAGCTGCTGTCAGGTGTCTCAAGCGACGAGCATCAGAAGCGAGATCATTAATTGTCGGACCCCCGGGCGTCAAATACCCGAAGACCCTATGTGTATACCGTACTACTCTCATGATCAGTGGCTAGTACACACATCAAATATTTTTACATATTCTGGAAGTTCACGATTTTAGACGAATTTAGAAACAAAAATCATTTGATTTGGAGTTTTGTAGCAAAAGTTATTAAGGTTTTAATTCTATTCGGTTGGATAATTCTAAAGAAAGTGAGAAATATGCTGTCTACCAAAGAAAGCATAATCTCGCACATGCACTATTAAGGTTTACGCTTTCCAGTATGGGAAAGCGTATTCTTCTCATAACTGAAAGCGTATTTTTCATTTTGATTTTGATTTTTGATTAATTTGATAAGTGGGGTCCACTTGTCAGTAGGTTGGTGCACGCAACAGTGCGTAGACCAAAGGTCCATACGCTTGGCGCATGGGTTCACCGAGACGGTGCGCTGTGCACTTAAGGTCGTGGGGACCGCATGTCAGTGACTTATTAGAGATACCGATTCATTTTAATTTTTTTTCAATCTACTAGCTCGGTCCCACACGTCAGCAACTCAAACATTTACTTAATCAAAGCTAATGGTTACTTTGTCCTAATTCGACATCAATTTGGCTTAATGATGATGCTACAGTGTTGGTCCGCTCAGGACAGTGTAGAGCCGTGCGATGGCGCTTGCACCCACGCTCGTCACCGGCGCGGTGGCGCTCGGCGGTGCCGGGAAATATCCAAAACGGGTTCCCCGTACCCTTGCGCACCTAGGGGTGCTAATGACGAGGCCTGAGGTGGCTTGACGCGACGGCGCAGCTATGACAACATTCCAACGAGCTATGCATTCATCTAAACAACGTGCATATAAGCATCAAGGGACTACTAGGCTTATACCCTAGCAAGGAGGAAGCTCGGAGGTGGTCGGAGTATAGTCGGCGACAAAGACCAGCGGCGGCGCAGGGAGCTTCGCGTGGAGAAGGAGTTTGTGTGAAGAAGATTGTTGTCTCGTGGTCGGGGAAGGTTGAGGAGGTCTTGGCGATACTCTCGGTGCAAAGAATTAGCTCGGGGCTCAGTGAAACTCCAGCGGAGACTGCGACAGCGTTTTCGGCCGGAGACAAGGAAAAAGATGCGACTCGATGTCTCTTGTGGATCAAAGACGAAATCGAGTGAGGGGAAAGCTTCAAGGTGTTTGGGAACATGATATGACGCGAGAAGAATGACAAGGAACAAGGAACCCTTTTGAAAGGCCAGAGTGGTGGCAGCAGCGCACGGCTGAAATATAGCTCAGAGCGCTTGAGTGTTTGAGCTCGGGTCAGTGGAGAAGAAGGAGAGGGGAAGTACGCATGGGTGAGGAAAAGAAGAGAGGAAGCTCTAAGCATGCTTTTATAGGCAATGGGGCGGAGACGAGCGAGGTACAAGCTCGAGCAACTGTGCCAAGTGATTTGAGCTCCCAAAGATCGCATTTGAAAGGTGTATGGGGCACGCAGACGGCCGGGATGGGCGCGGAGGAGACGGCGACGTGACGGGGTAGGATGGCTGGTGGAGAAAACCGAGGGCAGTGAGGAAAAACCATGGGCACGTAGCGATGCACTCGTGGATGGTGTGCTGGCGTGGCAAGTGCAAGGTGGATGAAGCATCCTACGCACGGGGCCCACCGGTTAGAGAGAGGGAGAGGGTAGATTAGGTTTTAGAGTTTGGATTTTCTGTTGATTTATTTGCCAAATTATTTTACAACCCAAATGACGTCAAAATTTTATGAAATTTTTTGTGCAAGCTTCTGACCTAATATATTTTCTCTTGTAAATTTTTCAGAGGTTTATACCCTCCATGAATTTCTCAAAAATTCATGTAAGTTTTTGTTCTTATGTTTTGGTATTTGTTTTTCTTAACAAGTTTTCGTATAAATGATTTGGTGAATTGTTCCTGGAAGATTACGCCCAAAATAATTCTCTCATTTAATATTTTTGTTTTGTTTTAAGAAATTTATTTTGAGTACATGTTTTTTTGCATTTCATGTTTTGTTGTTGAATCAAAAGTCAAATTGAAACTTGGGTAGAATTTTGAAATGCAAAAATGGTCAAAGCATTTTTCCTAATGCATTTATAATACATATTCCTAGAATTCATATTTTGGGATGTTACCCTTACAAAGAATCTCGTCCCTGAGATTCAGCGGATTCGATAAAGAGTTGGGGAATTTGGCTCTGAGGCGATCTTCTCATTCCCACATAGCTTCGTCTTCAGTCTGGTTGCTCCACTGGATTCTCAACATCTTGACGGCACGACTACACGTATGTCGTATGTTGGGATAATAAAGAAAATTAAATGAAAATAGAAAATACGCTTTTAGTTCTGAGGAGAATACACTTTTGTAAACCTCAATAGTGCATGCGCAAGAATGCGCTTTCTTTGTTGGAAAGCGTATTTCTCTAGATTTTCCAAACTGAACAGAATTCAAACCTTAATAACTTTCGTATAAAAACTCCAAATTAATTGATTTTTGTTTATAAATTCATCTAAAATCATGAACTTCTAAAATATGTAAAAATATTTTATGTTGGTCACTGTTGAATTTATTGGTATTATTTAATTCGTTTTTGGCTCTTTTTGAATTACACGTCGATTGTTCGAGTGATTATTTCGATGACCAACCAACCACACATTCAGAACAGCAAGAGCAAGGCAAGCATCTCCTTTGATCATGTTGATCCCAGTTTTTTACTTATTTTACTTTGTTTTGTAAAATCTATTATGCATGCGTGTATGTTTTGTATGAAAATGCTATCATTGGGAAATTGGTAGTTGTAATCCTATTTGCTACATACATCTCCTTGGAATATTGATCCCTTACTATTTTTTTTCTATTATAATATGGGTTAGACAATATATAATGTCATTTGGGAATTTTTGAGTGCTATCATCGCACAATTGCTACTAGAACGATAGATTTTTCGAAAAACAGATAAAATGACAATATGTTAAATTGTGAATTTGGGATATTTTGAAAAATGTCCAGAGGGGGTACCTCTGTTTTTTTGTATGAAATTAAAATGAAAAGCTTAGTTTTTAGATGCGGACGAGTTATAATGTATTCTGAGAAAGTGAGGATTGTGACTTACTAGTAGTTAGGGTGGAGATCCTCGCCCGTGTCAGTTAAGGACTGAAACCAACAACTTCGGGACTAATACCTAATTGTACAACCGTATGTGCTAGTATGGGATAGTCTTAGCTAACTACGTCAACGAAAAACTAGCCTTGCACGTAGGTAGGCCGTAGAGTGCGGGTATGACGTGGTAGGCATGTTCGAAGGGGCTCCCTTCACCATGATGTTGGGTACAAAGCTTGCTGACACAACTGCGAATGCCTCACTTGATGGATCATATCTGGGTAAGTGAGTGCCTCACTCGACGGAGGGTATCCAGGTGAGTGAGGAAACATTCGGGCTAGTGTAAGGTTAGAACTAGGTGATGTAAAGGCTGCGTCGCGAGCTCTAGACTGCTTACCTACGGTAGTGAGCAGTGATATACAGAATTCTAGGCTAAATGGAATATTCGTGTACTATGGTTAAAGTTGTACACCTCCACATAGTGAAAATCTATTTAAATAGTCGTGCTATAACGTCCCAAAATTTTGGCTTGTCAAAAATCTTTTGAGTAGTTTAGGTCCCTAGAAAATTTCACCAATTTTATTTGAATTAATAAAGCTTAATTGGGACTTTCATAAATCAAAAACAATTTAATATGATTAAGCTCAACATCAACTATTTATCAAAACTAATTTATTTGGATTCTATGTGCTTGGATATATTTTCTAGATTTTTCTAGAATTTTTCCAAGTGCATTTGCTATTTTCTATTTGCCCTTTGTGTTTTCTACTATTTTCTAAAAATAAAACTATTATTAATCTCGGTTAAATCCTTGGGCTCAATTCCTTTCTTGGCCCAGTTCCTTCTCCTTGGCCTGGTCCAGTTGGCCCACATCTTTCTGTTCTCTTTCTTGGGCCCGCACCTCATTTCTTCTACGCATGACCAAGCCCAAAGAAACCAAACTCATTTGCTTTGTTTCAAATTTCCCGCCACCATTCCCGCTTTCTTCCCCAAATTTTCTCCTTTTGGTCTCACTTCACCGCTTCGCCGCTTGACCGGCCGCTTGCAACCGCGCTCAACCTTATCGCCAGGCGCCCGAAGTGTCAACCCGGACACAGGCCCATCCGCTCTTCTTGCCGGGTTTGTCGCTTAGCGCGCGCGACGCTGAAAGCAACGTGGCGCCTCGTCGAACCCTAACGGCCAGACGCTTCGGGCCCATTTGGTACCGTTGCCGCTACTAAGAGCCGTGCCCGATCCGAACGCGCAGCTGCCGTCGCCCTTAGCGTTCGAGCCCTAGCGCGCCTCCCACACGTCGAGGTGCTATAAATAGCGTTGCCCTCCTGCGCGTTGGCTCCCCTCGTGCTACCGCCGCTGTGCCCTAGCGCCGCTGCTTAGAGAGCCGCCTAGTCCTGCCGTCTCGGTCATCTTCTTCGCGGCCGGCGCCGAGCCATCATCACCGTCTCTTCATCGTTGTGCCCTCTCGAGCCACTGTAGCTGCGTCATGGAGATCGCCTCGTCTCCCTCTTCGTGATGCGCCCGCCATATTGAAGTCCCGAACGGCGCACCATCATTGCCACCTCTCCCTTCTTCGTCCTCGGCCGCGCCTGCGACACCCGAACCGCTTCCATCTTGATCCCAACTTCTGTGGTGAGTCTCTCTCAATTCCACTCACGTCATAGCGTGTCTCGCCCTCTAATCTAGGTTTCCCCTCTCTCAATTTGAAGTTTCCTCCATCATGCTCCGAGATTGAGTTCATCTCTCCCAACTACGGCCGCCGCTTTTCGCCGACCAATTTGCCTTCTCCGGTGAACTCCAATGCGCATAGACCTCATCATTGTGATTCCCACGCGACATTCTTCGTCATGTGCGCCTTTCCATCCTCGGAGCTTCACCGCAGCATTGTCGCCGTCGATGGCCAAGCATGCGCCACTGCTCTTTTGTCCGCCGTCGGCGATTGCTGCTGACTACCGCCGCCCTGTCTGCGTCACCAGGATCGCTGTCGTGTCCTCTCTCCGTTGTGCCCATCCTCTCGCGCTGCCGTGGCCGCTGCTACCGGTGAGCCAGCGAGCTTTGAGCACCACGTCCCTGTGCACGTGGCCCTGCCTCTGTGCATTGTCAACGCCACGTCATCCATGCCACGTCAGCCGCTACCTCCTCCTTTTGACCTCTGTGGCCTCCACGTAATTGCCACATAGATGCCTACGTGGACATAACCCTAAAATTGAAACCGTGGACATGGTTCACCATGGATCTAGTCTGTGACACCTAGACCCCACCATGTCAGACCCTATTCCATGAATCCAGTGCACCTTAAACCTTAGATCGTGGACTTGGTCTATGGACCAATGGCCCAGTTGTCATCCACTGTTTCTTTTCGGAAATTAATTTAATTTCTGAAATTTAATTATCCAGTTGGTCCCACATGTCATTCACTACCCTTGTTCTCTCTCACTTACCAGTGGACCCACTTGTAAGTCTCCAATTCATTTTCTTTTATTTAATCCAAAGGAATTTTCTCTGAATATTCTTTTCTCTCTCAATTTCATCATTTCATGTGATTCTTCCGAGAGTCATATCTTTTGAATCCGAACTCCGATTGAGTCCATTCAAATTCTTAAATTCATATAAATTCAAGATCTATTTATCTAAGATTATTATTTAATTTTTGGAGTTTGTTTGATCTCTGTTATTTATTTATTTGGTTTATTTGCTTGTTTGCGAGTAGACGTCGATACTTCGGGAAGCGCTGATCAAGAAGGAGCTGAAGATCAAGGAAGTAGAAGATTAGAGATTAAATAAGATCGTCATTGCTCTATCAAGGCAAGTCATACCTTTGATCATGTTGAATTCCAGTTTTCTAAAATTACTTTGATTCAAATTATTGCATTTACTTTAAGTACTTATTTAAATGCTTTTGGGTGTAGTTATTAATCCCATTTGTTATATCCACCTTGTCTATTTGGTATGTCATAATCTTTTGTCACCCTAGATTGGTCTATTTTGTTGGTAATATCGTAGCACCAACGTGGGTTGGTTAGATACGAGTAGATTGCTTAGCCATGCCACGAGTCATCATCTCATGTGAGTTGCAATTATCAACTTGACTAAGTAGATTATGGAACTATGTGATAAAACTGTGTGTACTATGTGCTATTACTCGTTGATGGCATATGTTGCACTTAACCAACAGGGTGGGAAAAGATTTGGACTGAGGCAAGTAGTGGATACTGGGTGAACTGGTGGCTGTGTGTTTGGGAACAATAATCTGTGTGTCTTAGTTAGAATTTGGAAGTCTTGCCTTGGTCAATTAAGGACTTAACTTTGTGCGTCATTGAACTAAGCCTTACTGTACGACCACATGCCTGGTATGGGACGGGCCTAACTTAGTAAGTTATGAATTCTTGACATTGATTACTCAGGTAGTAGGTTAGGCTATGTTTATGGGTGGAGGTGTACGTGCTACCAAGTAGTTACATCACGGGGCGGTTCGCCGTGTCCCTGTCCAACGGTGTGTGTTGTACCAATCGCTGTGTATGGCTTGGTGTGACGGTTTGTAAGCACACTGGGAGTGTCAATGTTGAGATGAAGTTTCTGAAACGTTTTGTTACGATTGGTGCTAGCTACACTAGTTGTATCGTGTGGGTAAAGTGTACAAACTCTGCAGAGTGTTAATCAATTTATTCAAATAGCTGAGTTCGCGGTCATGGACATGCTCGGGAATTTCACACGAGGGGTAGATTTTTATAAAAACCTTGGGAAGGGAGCTGTGTGATTTAAGTCATATGGCTATGTGAACTTGTTTAGGCTATGTGTCTTTGTGAAATTAACTGATAAATTATTATTGTCTATTTTTTTTTGAATTATGCTTTCAATCTATTATTCATATTCAAATTGCAAATGTTGCATTTCTGCAAAAGAACCACAGAAGCCATTCCTTTGGAATAAGCCATCATGTATAATTGCATTTCTGTGGTATGACTTGCGAGTACGGTTGTGTACTCATGCTTGTTGTAAAACATGCAACAGAAATGGAAGAATCTCCAGTCAATAAGGTCTACTTCAAGGATCGTGGAGAACTAGGTCGCGCTACCCTAGCTGATTGCCTGTGGGCATATGGATGGGCTTCACTGAAGTTATTCCGTTACGTTCCGCTGCAGCTTCATTGAGCTATTTGCCTTCTGGGGCATTAATTGTAAGCTTTGACCTTAATTAAGGTCTTTACTCTGATATTTATTGTTATTTGCCTATTTATTAGTCATCTTTGTATATGGAAATGATATTTCATCGATGTTGCCACTGTGTGCACTAGCGTGATCCTGGACTAGTGCATTATACACAGAGGGTCCAGAATTGCATTTTTCGGTCCCAACACGTGCTCACGGTCATGAGCGTGCTTAGTGCGGCTGGTATGGTTGTAGTTTTGATTTTTCAAAAACTATTTTGTCACAAAACATGGGCAATGACTTGGGGTTTTATTTTATTGAGTTATCTGCCATGTCTATGGCTGAACATGAAATGTGGCTCGTAGCCGAGGAGGGTTGCGAGTTATTGTTATACTTCTTTTTGTGCTCGTAACCGAGAACGGTTGCGAGATGCTGTTATTATTTGTTCCGTTCTTTACTTACTGTCCTGTACAGATTTAAACTGCTCTTTCAAATTCCGTTGCAAATTACTACTTATGAATATTGCAAATAAAAATGACTTTGAGCAGAATAACTTGTAGAGTAGAACCTCATCCTTTAATAGCCTTGTATTTAATATAATTTTGCGATACACTACAAGTCTTGCTGAGTACACAAGTACTCAATCTTGCTTATAATATTGTTCAGAGTTCGAAAATGAGCCGATGCCAGATGACACGTTCTTTGCACCTGGAACCGAAGGGTTCGGTTGCCTACGGGATCGGATGGGCATGCCGCTAGAATTTTGCTACTTCTATCATTTCTTCTGCTGCTATATTTTTACTTTGATGAATGCTTTTATTTGGCCGGTCGGCCATTGATGTAATAACTTGTAATAGCTTAAGTAAGTACCATCCAGTAGCCGCCACCTTCCCTGTTGCTCGCTTCTGCCCAGCGCGCCGCCTAGCACTCTGCCTCACGTGCAGCATGCATGCTACTGCTGCATTGCATCACCTTGCTGCATGCATGTGCCTTGCTACATGTGTGTGCTGTCGGCAAATTGCATGGGTGTTGTTTGCTAGCAGCCAAGGGAGAGAGAAAGAGAGAGAGAAATCAGTGCATGCTACCGAGAGAGAGAAATCAGTGCATGAGGATTCTTTGTAAATTGCTGCTGCTACTACATTTTGCTGCCGAGGAGGATCACCAGGGAGGGCCAGCAAGGAAGGAAGACAAAGAAGAAGGGGAAGAAGGGAAATCTTCGTGAGGACTTCAGTGAAGTCTAGCGGGGAATTTTTTGGGTATAATTGTGTTCCTCTATAGCTATTTCAATTCGTTTATATGCGATTTGTCACCAATAATTAGATTGTATCCTGCTGTTGTAGATCAGTATCTCTGTAGTTTTGTTAATTCATAAGATTGAGATAGTTCCACACTAATCCAGCATTTAGGGTCTCCTAGAGATATGTGCGGAATTGCGATGGCTTTTTGGAAAGTATTAATTCGTAATTTTTGGATGGATAATCAATTAGTTATGATTTTTTTCAAGTCGGGGTTCTTATTCAATCTCTCGATTTGGGCAGCGAGCGTAGTTCTGTGAATTAGGGTTTGGAGATGGACGAATTTGGTCGGTTGATCTGCATGAGTTAGGTAGATAACTTTATTATGATTCCAGGGAGATACAGTTCATAAATTTTGGACGGTTAGAACGAAAGTTATGAATTTTTGAAGTTATTGTTGTAGTCTGCCCTTCTATTGTGGATCGTAGAGAAAGATTAATATGTTAGCAACCTTTGTTGCACTTTGGAAAAAATTGTAATAAATTTATTGAGGAATCTAGTTCTCTGTAGTTTCCAGAATGGCTTAGAACATTAAATTTGGTTGTACCAATTAAGAGATACGAAATTCCTAAGTCGTTAATACCGAAGATGACAGAACGGTCTTTAGAGATAAAAACAAAGGCTTGGATGGAATAATTTTAACGTTCGGTCACCTGAGAAATTGTAGGTATGCGTGTTTAGATTTCAGAGAACCTGGGTTCATGACTTTTGGAGCTACTAATCAAAAGTTATGATTTTTCCTTCAGTGGTTGTTAGTTTAGGATAGACTGGAATTTGGGATTGTATCGATAAAGATTTGGGTTGCGAATAGAAGCGATTGATTCCTTTTTGATCATTGCTATGCTGTGCACTTTTGAATAGCATTCTTAGTGTACTTTACGGTTGCCAGGTGGTGGTGAGAACCGAGGTTAGAGCCTTCTCGTTGTCGCCATCCATCTCGCGGATGAGGCAAGTGCAAGCAGTATAAAAGGAATTGTGATGTTTAATTCATGTTAATTGCCATGGTTTACTTATGAAGATTTATCTTTGATATTGTCGCTAAATATTATACTCTCACGATGGATTGAGAATGTGAAGTTCAAATTGCATCATGGCATTCATTCTTGAACCTTGGACTACGTGGTAGCCAAGGATTGTTTCTTTTGAGGTCCCTGCCATGTATTGGATAGGCTTGGGTTCCCACACTCGTGGAGTGTGGGCTTGAGGTCCCTGTGCCTAAGGGCACAGGCTTGAGTATGCATCGACGGATGCACTACTCCGCATTACCGGTAATTGCAAAGAAGAAAGAAAGAGTATTCTTGACATATGCATTGCATATAAGCATAAGAGATTTATTTATTGTTCCTTGCTGATGTTCATAAGAAGATTGGATATCTTCATTGGCTAGTCGTGAGGTTATGTTTATTATCACTGTTGTACTTTGCTGAGTCGTAGACTCACGCTTGTTGTGTTGTTATTTTTAGGTACCTCTCGAGGCAGCGACATGCATAGGAAGGAGTAGTTTGATGCACTTCCCACTCAATCACTCATGGCAAATAAATTAGCTTATTTATCTAAAACTTCAAGTTCATGCTATTTCCTTTAGTTTCAGACTGTGTCCATCCTTCGTGGTGGTTGTTTTGCTTGTAATCATGGTAGCCAAGTTTTATCGTGGATGGTTCTATCTATGCTTTTAAATCTCATATATTGATTCATTTAATTATATTTGATAGATTAAAATTGAGTAATTTGTTTAGACTTATATCCTCGTAGTTCTGATGAATCTTGATGATTTAGATTTAATTGTTAAAGATCTGCTCTCATTGTGTACCATTAACCGTTTGGTTCGGTTAGTGGTTGAGTAAGAGCAACATCCATGCCAGTTCATAATTAGTTAATTGGTGGTATTCTTTATCTTGTATATTTGTAGACATTGCTAGTTCTTGTTGACTAGAACTATTTCGTTATTATTGAATGTGCTGCTGAAATTGTGTTAGTAAATTGAAGTAAATTGATTCTATAAGGTGGTTAAGTAGCATCCTAGGCTCTATGTTGGGCTAGAGTGTTACAGGGGAGCGGTCAGAGATTACCACCTCCGGTAGGCTTTGTGGTGGACTCAGCCTGATCCAGTGGATTCTTGATCGTATGCTGAGTTTTATCATCCCCACTTGGCCTTCGAATGGTGGCAACTTCATCGACACTCTTACCAGGTGTCGGTTGGCCCTCGGAATACGTTGGAGCCATCGGCAAATACTAGTCGCTCATGTCTATATTGAGAGTACATTGACGCTCTGATTGTAGTGTTGGGCTTTTGTTGCCGTTCTTGCCGGTGAGAAGAATTGGGCTTTCAGAGGCATTCAAAAAATTCGAACTGGTCGAAACGGCCAATTCCTCTGGGAGCGCCACTGATGGTGGCGGTGAATCCTCCTCCATGTGGTCGATCTCGCTGGTCTCAGCGAGTAGCGAGCCTGCAGCGGAAGAGGATGACGACGACATTGTGTCATGTTCTATGACGTGAATGCATGCATCCATGTCGAGGTTTGAGCAGTCCGCCAAGTCGAACCAGTTCTTTTCATCCTAGGTTCCTGCCATGATCGCATAAGCGACAACGAAACAGTAGAAGAATGAAGATTGCTGAACGAAGAAATATTCAAGAAGTCAACACCTTCTTCCCCATGGACGGCGCTAACTGTCGACAATTGAGTCGCTGATCTTATGAAATAAAAAGAAGAAAATGGCTAATAGCTCTTGGATGAGAATGCATGGGATTGCTATTTATTGCATAGGGGTGCCTTGAGTAAGGCGCTAAACTAGCCCTAATTACACTGAGTGTATTGCTTCTGAAGGATCAAATGTGTTGTGGTTCATCTCTCCTGGTTGTCTTTAGATTGCCCTGGGCCTGATCGAATCGAATGTCCTTTCTGCCATTTGTATTCTCCTTTAAATAACTGACGAAGTGGTGGCAGTTACTCTTGGGAAAGGTGCCCCTTAGAAGTGTCGCATTTGGTTGGAGGAATGGTGTCAGTTGGTGAAATGCCAACTGACTATTCGGTTGATGTCAATGAGAGGCTAAACCATATAGTGGTTATTGTTAGTGACTTAGGGCTGAAAACGTCGTGTGGTTTAGAGCAATTAAAGCACATGTTACATTCATCACACGGATGGGATATACTTAGAATCAGGTCCAAGTGCCAGTTCAAAAGCTTCTAAGAGCAGTCATCTGGTCGATCATGCAATGGGTACAGGACCCTCTCCGACCAAGTTACTCATCGGACGACCTTTGGGATTCTAACGACCACAGAGGTCGTTAACCACGAAATGTACGACAACATAAGCTATGTGACTTTTAATTAATATTTAGGAATTTAATCGTCGTCAACCACTGCCTTGGCCGATCAAACCGCCCATTGGTTTGACTACCAACCATTGGCCGGTCAAACCGCTCCATGAGATTAGGAGCATATCATCAATCTCTCTTGAAACGTAAATCTCTATCTAGTTTTGACTAGATGCTCCAAAAACTATGGGACCAAGTGCAAATGAATCCTTTCACTTGTCTATACCCTCTATTTTTGGCTAATTTCCAAAATTCCCATTTTCAATTTTTGATTGGTTAGACCGCCGCCCATGGCCGGTATGACCACCACATGAGGCCGATATGACCGTCGGCCAGCAGGTCATACAAACACCTTGGTCGATCTGACCTCCTGAGGTCTAACAACAAGCTATTTTTTTTTTCCAAAAACGATGGTTTTGCCAAACCCCTCAACGCTATTGCCAGTGTTCATCACACTAATATTAGGAGCATATCGTCATGACATCCACAGTTATGTTGCCATGTGTCATTATTAGTCTTAAGTAATGATGATGTATAAATCCTTAGACCTGAGATCAACATGGTTTCATACATGTGTAACAGTATACTTAGGGGTTACTAAATGCTACTTCCTAACTGTGTAGTTATAAAGGTAGCTTTCGGGTATGCTATGAAACATGCAGATAGGTGTGACTGGTTGGATAAAGGAAGTGTATGGTTGTGCCACAAGTGATCGAAGAGTCAACCACATGAAGGAAGTCCATGGTTGTGCCACAAGTCGTCTCTGGGCCCCTCGATGTGCTTGGATAAAGAAAGTGCATGGCTGTGCCACAAGTAGTCGAAGAGTTGACCAAATAAAGTTATCCATCACTAGATCGATCGAGAAAAGAATGAACAGTCCATGGATGACATATATCTCACTTGGAGTTCCACCAGATATCGTGAGGTAAAAGGAGAATACGCAAGCATGTCGTTTAGTCGGACCAGATACGAACTGGTCGTATGAGGATTCGAACTGGTCGTGACCAAATATGAACTGATCATAAGGAGTTATGAACTGGTCGTGAGTGGTAAGGACCTGGTCGCAGATCATATTGCATAAGGTTCATCCGAGATAATCTTTATGTGTATTCAGGAGTTGTAATGTCCTGCTAGGAACCGCTACCGATTAGTTATCGGAAAGGAGTTTCTGGATCACGGCCGATTACACATGAACCTACAGGGTCACACACTTAACGGGTTAGGTCAAACTAGTTCGGATTTGATCCGTTATACGCTCTTTATAAGGGGAGATGTGGGGCTGTTGGGATCAATAATTGCACCACTCACCGAAACCTAGCTGCCACTTCCCGAAGGCCTTTGTTGTGCATGTTGGTGCTATCATACCGACGTACGGCATCGTTCCACTTCTAGATATGTGGATACCATAGAGACGCTGCTGCGTTGATCGATGATGATCCACGAAGTACGTAGAGAACTTGAGAGGCCGTTGAAGGAGATGATCGGAGGCTAAGGATGTTGGATGATCGACTGCTTCCACTATATTGACGCGTACGACGTTGGACGAGACTACTCTGACTCTTCTTATGATGCACTGCGCATTTAGTTGTAACGATCTGTGATATCTTATCTGCATGACTTCGTGATTTATGTGGTATAATTTTGAATTATGCGCTTGTGTAGCCTGCCGGTATGCCTACATCGATTGGCTGGATCATCGAGCGGCAGACGTTGATCGTTGGCCGCGGTTGGACGGTCGCCTGTCAGGTTTGGTGCTCATGTCGCCTGCGGCTTTGTTGGAGCATCAACGTTGCGTTTATCTCGGGACCTGGGCGTTGATGCGTTGCGTACGTTGCGTTGCATCCTAGTGTGAGGACATATCATCATGTTGTCAATCTGAAGGGACAGAGAATCATCCTTTACTTATTGTATAAGTATAGTTATCTGAGGTTAATAAAGAGGGGCGTTTGGTTTAGGATGTACTTTAATTAGCTCCTTGCTTAGAACTTAGAAGTAATACTAGCAGCTAGCACTCAGGTTTCAGCCTGGAGAAAATGCATTTGGTTACACGGACACTTATGCAGATCATGCATTGGGCTATGGAATATGGATACGTATGTATCCACACACTTGCAAATGACTGCTAGATAGTGCAGCATCACCATCACTCCATCAGTTAGACCAAGAACGCCAGATCCTGAAACAGATGTAACTGTGACTGCGTAATTACTTCTGCATTAGAGGTCGATGTAAAGAAGATACTGATGGTAGATGTGAATAGTGATAAGAAAGGGATACCATCCATCGCCGAGATTGTAGTACGTAGCAGTTTGACGAGAGCGAGAGCAAAGTAGTGATTTAGAATTAAGTTGCACAAAGAGGAGTTGCACAATTAAAGTTGTGCACATATATAGACTAGGAAGCTAAGTTCTTCTAAACACATACCAACGGTACGTGAGCGTTGACTAGATTTGGCATACATGCGTTCAGTTCGCATACATACCTCTCTGTCCTACTACTGTGCTGGCATGAGAAGGACCGTGCTTCAAAGGAACAGAAAGCGCTCACTTGGTTTATTTTTGGGGGTTGTTAGTATGATCCAGCCAATACATGCATTGTGCGTCGTGTGATTGTGCAATGCTTGTTGGATGCCACTGGTTGCTGTGTGGCTGAAGGGGACGACTGACGTGATAATGATGAGATGGGGTGGTAGGAGGCGAGTAGTGCCGACCGCAGCCGACATTCCTTTCTCGAGTCCCCAACCAACGGATCGGATCGGAATCGGATGCCTTCTCTTCTTTTCATTCCTCTCCTCCCTCCACAAGCCAAGAACAATAGTCCCATAGGATCAAGTTTATTATTAACAAAGCACTGTTTTCTTCTTTTAAGGCCACTTACATCTCCAATCTCGAAGAAAAACGGAGTGCTAATTAGAACAGGTACAACAAAGGTCTTCTTGCTCTCTACACCTGCTCTTCTCCTCATGGAATTAATACATTGTGTTATGTCATCACTCCGGTGGTAACGTACATGTATATGAACATTATTTGCGTGCATGCTAGATTCTCAACAAAAGAAATAAACCTTAGAATTAAGTGATGAGAATTGTGCTTACTCATTTGCATTGAAAAATAATGTGAAATTAGGATCATATGGTCGTTGCAGCCAAGTTGTTGATATATATGCTAGTCTGGCTTATGACGACAGCTAAATGACAATTAAGGTCAAGCTTTCTTAATTTAGGAGGCCACCAAATTAGCACTGAATATACATAGTGTGTCGGTTGCATATATTAATTACATGTGCTTGGGAGATAAAATGCTTGGTAAGCGAGTACTGAGTTTAGATAGAAAATGGAATTCAGCTTCAAATTAAGGTGGTCACTCCATATTTTTTTTGAATTTATGTTTTAATATAGAAATTAATTAATGATATTTCATCTGGTAATTTAATTCAGCTCTCAAAATGGTAATTACCTTTAGATACATAGGCAACCTAGACCTTTTTCCATCTTCATGAATAATGGCCAACAATAACACAACAATGATAGAAAGTGCAAAGAGACAAGAACATAATGCTTAACCAAGCACACACAACTCAATGCTGGGATGGCCATGTAACCCTACTCATAATTGGTAGACAGGGCATCCTTCTCCAGGAAGCAAAGCCACAGACAGCAGTCAAGATCAAAATCCCAGAGGAGAGGGCCTTTAAGAAAAGGCTGGTTAGTAGCTACCCCTCTCTTTCTCTCTCTAGAGACTCCTAGAAGACTATGATCTTATACTATACCACACACTAACCACCGCTACTACGACAAGAACAAGACACAAGACACGCATGTGCCCCCCACCCAATTTCATAACTGAATTGCCCATCCTATTCATAGATCTGGTGCCCAGTACTGGGTGGCCAATTCTTCATTTTATTTTTTCCCTGTTATTTCTAGGGCATCTTTGTTTCATCATTAGGCCATGGAGTTGGCATTCCATGTGATGCATGCAAGCATCCAATTATATATGTGTGGCATGCATGAGGGAGTAGCTTAGGGATGCGTGTGAGATTCTTGGCAGCAGGAACCATGTTGGAACAGCTCAAAGATGCACTCAGCCGATCGAAGCACACACGCTCTGCAGAACGTATCTCCAGATGATCGAAACTCACGTATGCTGGAAACTCACAAACGTAAATAGAAGCGAGAACTTTGGTGCTGCACATGGCAGCTTTTATTTCTATTGCTTTGACTCACATAGCTTCTAACATTGCATTGCTAACGTTCTGTTACGACTCACGTTAACACACACCCACTTTATAGGATAGGTACACATACTCGTATACGAACTTGGTTTCCACAAGTATGAGATGAACTCCGACACGATGACACCATAACTCAGACTCAACCTCGTATGCTACTTGGGTACACAAACAAAAAACAAGATTAAATCAAACAATCACCCCCTTAATCTTCTTTCTTCATCTTGATCACGCCAATCTTCTCTCGTTTCTTGCATTTCAAGTCTTTCACTTTTACCTGCACTCCCGTGCGTTGTTCCTTCTTGGGCTGATACTGCCCAACTGCCTGCGCTTACTCCATCCTGAGCTATGCACAAACCAACACATGTCACGCCTCGCACATGGACTGAACTCGTCCTTCCTTGCATGCCCACCTGGGCTAGGGCACCTGCTCCCACAGCCGCCTGGGCTTCACCATTACCTGAGTCTCTCGCTCCTCTCTCTTGGACCAAGTCTGCCCACTTTCCCCCGTATATCTCAGCTGAGGCTACACCGCCTCTAACTCCTGCGTCAACTTCGTGTATGCCTCGCCCTTCATGCGTGTGGGACTCGCCGCCCCTACAGCGCCATGCACGCCTTGCTGTGCACCGTCTGGACCTCCCAAGGCTCCGCCTGCTGCGCCTTCTGCGCTAGCTACGTGCTACTCCTGGGTCCCACCATGTCCTGGTTTAATACTCCAGTTTCACTCTGGCTCCTCCAGACTGTCTTTCACACAAACCGGTTTACAAGTTTTCAGATAAATTTTGTACAACCGGTTTGGAGATTTTTCACCTTCATCAACAGATCTTTGTTCTTGTCATAGACACGCAAGAACTCATCCTGTAGCTCCACCCTACACCCTCATTTTATTATCTGCCCGAGACTAAGCATGTTGTTGCACAAACTCAGTATAAAATAAATTTCAGATAGCAACTTCTGATCACCGTTTTTGCATTGTAGCATCATTGTTCCTTTACCTCTTATCTGCACCGTGGAGCCGTCACCAAACTTGACTTTCCCCGAAATATTCTCGTCGAGCTCATGGAATATAGAACGATCTCCCATCATGTGATTACTTGCTCCATTGTCCAAGTATCATAGATTAGTGTGATCGTGGTTTCCTCCCTTCGTGCGTAGTTTAGGAACTACGTTCTCCACGACACCATAACCGGCGCCTCGTTGACACATCAGAAAAAGAAGCAGGGTCGAGTCATCGTCGGCACTGGCTCGATTGAGGTTTACCTTCTCGTTTTTCTTCTTGTTTCGGCAATCCAAAGCATAGTGCCCATACTCGTCGTAGTCGAAGCATTTTACGTGGCTGTGGCACTCCAACGCGTAGTACCTGTATTTGTCATATTTAAAACACTTGACATGTGACTTATCACGGGATCTGTCACCACTGCCTTGCCTAGCCCAGTCTCCACATCCTCCTCTATTGCCTCTCCCATGCCCATGTCTATGCTTGCGACTTCTTGATGAGCCACGATTGTCCTCCTCCGACGATTCCTTGTGGAACTGCCTACCACCGCCGAGCTTCTGTCCACCAGACGAGCCTTGGCCATGCTCGCGCTGCTTCATGTGCGCAAGCCACTCCTTCTCTCTGAGAAGCATCTGTCCACTAGCGTTGTCGGTGTTGTCTTGTTCGTAGCGCTCTTCTACGGCCTTCAGTCGTCCGGTGAGCTCTTCTACCGAGAACGTCTGCAAGTCAACAAGCGTCTCAATTGAGATCGCTACCTGAGAATACCTCGGCGGGACTACGCGGAGGAATTTTTTAACAACACAATCTTCCTCAATCTTGTCCCCGAGTATCTCCAAGTTGTTGACTAGGCTAGTGAGCCGCATTGCGAAGTCATCCACCGACTCACCGTTCTTGAATTTGATTGCGTCAAATTCTTTGCGCAACGTCTGCGCCTTCGCCTCGCGTACGCGCTAGACGCCCATCCGTAATGTCTTGATGGTGTCCCATGCGTACTTTTCGGGGTCGATCGCCTCCTACAGGCCTTGCGTTTGTAGGTTCACCCTCATCACGAGAGCCCAATCTCTATAGTTGATTCGCAGCAGTATCGGGTAGACGACCGAGCCTCCTGACTCCCTCACTACGCGATGGATCACCACTTCCCCACCGTCGCCGCTGCTGGACCCCGCCCCCGGACGTGCGCCGACGTCATTGGGCATCTGCTGCTGGGAAGGTGAGTGGGAAAATGATTGAGACATCGCTAGATTGAGTGCAAGGCTCTGATACCAACTGTTGGAACAATTCTAAGATGCACTTAGCCGATCGAAGCACACACGCTCTGTAGAACGTATCTCCAGACGATTGGAACTCACGTATGCTGGAAACTCACGAACGTGAATACAAGCGAGAACTTTGGTGCTCCACAAGGCAGCTTTTCTTTCTATCACTTTGACTCACGTAGCTTCTTACATTGCATTGCTCACGTTCTGTTACAACTCACGTTAACACACACGCACTTTTATAGGCTAGGTACACATACTCGTATACGAAGTTGGTTTCCACAAGTACGAGATGAACTCGGACACGATGACACCATAACTCGGACTCAACCTCATATGCTAGCATACTTGGATACGCAAACAAAAAACAAGATTAAATCTAACAAACCAATCCTGGTTTGGGCCATCCATTTTTTGCTTGCAAGATGAGGATGACGCATATATCACTCCCCCTCTAAAGCTCTTGTCAAGTAGATTTGGCTGTCCTCTTAGTGTACTTTTATAATTAAAAACGCATTATGAGTGTATGCGTGGTTTGTTTTCCACACTATTCTAAAGCCCATCCGATAGTGAAAATTAAATTATTGTTAACATGGCGCCTAATGCTGTGCCCTTGCTTCGATATTTCTACAGTAAGAAATATTCAAATCTTTGCTGTTCTACCGACCAAATTGACAACAATCATATTTTTGTTATAGTTTGATGGCTTTTTCATGGTAAGTTTTTGTTTTTTACAACCATTTTCTACATCTGTACTTCTAAGTCAATAGAAACCAAATGGCACACGGAACTGTAAAGATTTATTGTTGAGAACCCACTATATATACATGTAAGTCGTGGTAAGTAAACAAATTTTTTAAGGCCATTTTTATATCTGTGGTTCTAAATAAATATAAACCAAACGACACAAGAAACATTTTATCGTGTTGAAAACCCACCCCACTTATTAAGAACACGCATGTAGGAGTATCAATTAAGTAAGCTGCATATAGACAGTGTACCCCCAGCATTTCCCAAGGACCAAAAATATTCTAAACCCTTCCCCCCTGCATTTCAAGATCACCCAATCTCAGGTGATGGGCCCAAACTGATTGTGATTTGCAATAAACATGCCACCAAAACAAAAAGGAACAACCAAGCATTCCCCTCCCGAGCAAACAAGCAAACAAAGAACAAGTGACCGACATTCCCCTGGGATTCCGTGCCGGTTTTTTCACAATAAGAAAACTATCCGTGCATACAACTTGCACACAGGAACAAACCCTAAACAATCTAATCCGCACAACACATTCCCACGTAAACTAATGGCACGCGTAGGCGCCTCTCAAGTTGTGTGTTTTCTTCCTTCTTGATCCCTACCTAATATTTTTGCTATATTTTGGCTGTCCATTAGTACCCAATGATTTGTATATTGCTTCTCACAGCGCATGCACACTGCCCCAGTACTGATCTATTCTCTGCCAGTGAGAGAGAGAGAGAGAGAGAGAGAGAACATATACTAATTGTGTGAATAAAGAAAGGGGTTTAGTTCGATGATAGCATAGCAGAATGCTTTGTAGGATTTGTGTATGGTGGTTGCGAGGAAGATCCACCTGCTCTTCACCTACACGCCATTCTTTTAGCCTGCTCCGGTTGGCCGCCATGGACTCTTCAGTCCTTGTGTATACTCCTACGTGCTCTGACATTCCGTAGGGCCCACACAGTAACATCTCTCTCTCTCTCTCTCTTTCTCTGATAGCTAGCTCAGGGCCGGCCATGCATGCCGTAGATGATTGGGTTTTCAGCGATGAAATTTGCTATCCACATAGGGGAAAAGTTCGCTAAGGTCGGCTATGTATTTGTGGCGTATTCTTGTGGAAGTTTGTTAACAGAAAAGACTTCTCATATCTAGTTATGCATGGTTCTGAAAAGGAGATTGCCAGTTAATTAGTGGATAAACCTTAGAATTTATGTTAAAGTGGCTTTTTTCAAAGCCACCGCAGACAATAGAGTATGCAAGGTAAACTGTAAGTCTATTGTACAGCGGTGATTGGTTTACATTTCTGAAGGTGCTAGCTAATAATAATTTATGAGCGAGTGACATATTTAGCTTCTAGATGTTCTATTCTTGCATAGGCAATGTTTTGGAAGATGGAGCTATCTCTGATGGATGGCAAGAAGGGACTCGAGTAACTGCATAATGTGCTTCACGAGACATGACATTGGTTTTGACATTTTGTAATTTAACTGCTGTTAACCTTTCCTTTTACCTAAACTTTCAGAATTTACTGCGTCATAGTACGTACCGCCGAGGAAAGATATCGAGCACGGGGTTTCGATTCTTTGCCTCACTTGTAGGATATGAGCGGACAGGCATGAAAGCCACCATTTGACTCGTGCTCCTATTTGTGCCGATATTAGTATATTGAACTATATATTTCACTGAATTATCTAATAGTTCAATCAATTAATATAAGATTATCTATTTGTTGGACCCGGATTCCGAGAATCTAAATCCTCTGTGAAAATACTATGCTATTCGCTGGATCAGTAGCTAGCACTCACAGACACATTGCTGAATCAATTCATACATGGCGTAAATGAGACCATACCATTCATTAATTTAACACAACAGATTTTACATAGACCGCATCGGGTCAATTTTTACAATAAGGGCCGAACAGGCCAAACATTACATTACAAAAGTTACGGAAGTGACAGCGGAAGCAAAAAGGGGAGGCAGGGCTCATCTCACAGAATGAGCACTACTACCGTGCTCGCGAGCCAACACACAATGCAATAGTATACATGCAAGGCTTAACAAGGATGGCTCAGGTTCTTTTATTTGCGAAAACAATCTTTTCAAATATCATACTTACAAAGTCCTATCACTTAGCAATTTAACAAATTGCAATTTAATAAAGAGAGTAAAGTGCAATAATTAATAACAGTAGAGGTTCCATCCGTGAAACTCTACACCATGCATCTTTTCAATTGAGCCGCCTCCAATGACCACACCCATCGAGCTCAAGACTCGTGGAAAATCCAACATGTGGCTAGGTGAGCCCTCCACCATTTTCATACCACCCACAAAGTTGTTGAAATAGAATTAACTCAAGTTATGATTCCCATGTTCGCTTTTGACCAGTAGGCACTACTGCTTAAACAGCTTTTAGACTCTGCAGAGGTTGCACATTTTACCAACAAGAGATAGTCATACCATACCCCATATGATTCCGTAGTCATGTAGTTGGGCGACCGTCACAGTAACCTTTCAAACTATCTTGCCCTTTCTGTCATCTCACCCATATAGGGTTGCGCCCATACGTTGCACGGGATCGTTGTAACCCGAGTGTTGGGTGTAGTTTTGGACTGCCCACAATCACTAGCAACCTCACCCATTCAAGCTGGATGTATCCAAGCTTGTGCGTTCCATTTCTCCACCGTGTGAGACACATTCAGGGTTCAATGGTTTTACTAAGCCAAGTTGCACTTTGCAGACTTATGGTTGTACTTGTTTAACACGGGAGGTCGTGACAAGATTAAGTCCTTAGGATTATCTGGGCGGTTCATTCCACAAACCAACTATCCTCGTGCTCCCCGAGCACCCACCGCCTCACCATCCGCCCAGATAGAACCAGCAAATAGGGTTTTGAGGAGGAAACCAAATTATTCCAAACTTTTTAGTCATTGGTCCACCAATGACTACCCAAATTATTTTATATTTTAAAGGATGATGATTGAGACATTTAATGCCCCAGTACTTAAGCAAGACTAGCATGTCGCTTAAGTACAACCTATAACTAGTATTACCATATAGTTACTAGGGTGACAAGGATTAATGGATTCAAATTATCAAGGATGACATATTAATTAATTAATCAACAAGTGGGTGTTTAAATACCTTAATCTTTAACATACATTTGATAAAGAATTAAAACATGTAATTTTTGCTAATTTAAATGAATATAATTTGCATAAAATGTAGGATCAATATGGTCAAAGTATTGACTCGCCTTGGTTAAAGGCAAGGGGATCTTGATACTCTTGGTCTTGATCAACTTGAGGGTCTCCGGCGTCTTCAAATCCTAATCAGGAGACAATACTGGAAAAAGGCACAACAGCAAAGAGAGCAAATAAATACACAAGAATACACAAATGGACTCCAAATTAATCAAGTCCCGTGCCATTAGCAAGATCTTGATTTAACAAATTTTTAGAAATTTATTTCATAATTTTTGGAGTTATAACGGGGGAGAAATGAATTTCCGAAGATTAAATGAATTGAAAAAGAGAGAGAGAGAGAGAGAGTCATGTCCACAAAGACAAGGTAGACCGGGTTCATGGCATTGGGGGCTCACGCACACAGTGCCGAGGGCCCATCGGGCGAAAGCGGGGTTAAGACATAATTAAATCGGTTAATGATCGGCTTAGGATTAACCACCGCCATTAAGGCTTAATGATGAGGAACAAAGCGGTCCGAATAGGACACGACGGCGCCATGAAGCGCGGGCATGCTGCCGCCGGCCGGAACTAAGGCCAGGCATAAAGGCGAGAGCAGGATGGGGAGCTAGCGGGAGGTGGTGCCGTGTGACGGTGGCGACGCCGAGGAGGCGATGGTCGGCATGGTAGAGCTAGGCGGCGGAAGGGCTCGGCCACGGCGAGTGGGGCTTCCTTGCATGTTGAGCCGGGAGGTGAGAACGGCGAGTCTTGACGAGGTGAAGCCAATGGGCTTAAGGGAGGCCGGAGGGGCTTGTAGGCGACAGCGGTCTTGGTGAAGGCGATGGCGGAGACGGGAAGAACAGCAACACGGCGGCGACAGTGGCTAATCCTCGGGGGAGGTTGAGGGGAAATGATCCTGGGGCCGAGGGCTCACGGTGACGGGTTAGCGGCCAGAAGATGACCGGAGCGGCGAGACGGGGGTGGAGGTGGCGGTGGCCGAAAACGAAATCGGCGGCTTTGTGGGCTTACTGAACAAGGAGGGGGCGGCGTGGGGAGCTCAAGGGGGTGGAGGGGGACCTTTATAGGGGGGGTCAAGGCGTGGGAGCAAGGGGGGGCAATGGGAGGGGTTCTTCGGAGCGGCGCGGTCCCGAGGCGACGACGTGCGCGGCTTCCATGAGGGGGAGACAGGGCGAGGGAGCGGAGGAGGCGCTGCGAGGACGAGGGCAGCTCGAGTGTCCTCATGGTCAAGACGCACATGCTTGCCAAGCAGCAGCAAGACAAGATAAAGGCGAGGATGGTGAAGACGTGCGCGAGTGGCGACAAGACAGGCGAGACACACAAGCTGGTCATGCGACCCGGAGCTCCAGGACGGCGAGATGGCGATGACGTCTTGTGATGTGGCGCGAGAGGAGGGAGGAAGCGAAGCAAGATGTAGCGCCAAGAAGCCTGAGGTGGGAAGGAAGAAAGAAGAAGACGATGGCCTGGGAGGCTCGGGCCAAAAGAAAAGTGGTGGGCCGGATGGCTTGGGCCGGAGCAGGTCGGGAAAAGAAAGGAGAAAAGGAGGCCGAGGCTGGGCTGGACCGGGAGGAAAGCAGGCCGGAGGGGGATGGGCTTGGCCCAGAGAAAAATGGGTTGAGCTCGAAAGAAAGAGGGGGCCCAACTCAAAATGGCCTGGGGATTTCAAAAGAGAGGAGAAACTCCACGCTGCGAAATTGAATTTCAAATGTTACCGACATTACATTTGAAACACACACCGAAAAAGAAAAGAAGTTTTCAGAATTAGCTTGGTAATTTGAATTACGGCGAAAAACAAAAATCAGAACAGCAATTACTATGCGCTGTTCGAAAATGGGCGTTACACTATTGTCATGTAGTAATTTTGTCGGGGCGCGGATGAGTTCCCAATGGTGAGAGCGCGGGAGTATGTAGCTCACTGGCTCTTGACCTGGGTTCGATCTTTGGTAGGCGAGTGCGGAAAATATATCTGAAAACTTGACAAACTGTATCCATGAAAAATTTGAGAAGAATTACCACCAGCATGAGAACATCTATCGCAGTCGTCTGCAGTTATGTATCAACAGTTTGTAAGTAGTTCTCCTCGTACGACATAGGCTTGTCCATATATGCATGCAAGGCCTACAACGAAGGGTGGACCAAGCCAACATTTCTGCGACAAGAGCTAGCTATTCATTCAGGTTTTTTCGCAGTAGAAACATTACCATCAGAAAAACTTCCATCCAAGTATCACCATCCCTACGTACTTACGGTCTTTCCCTTCCATATCTGTGTTAGAATAACATAACCTCTAGTACATACGCCTGCCTCTCTCTCTCTCTCTCGTGGGATAATGTATGCATGTCTGCTAGCTCTAGCTTTGCTAGAGGTGGACCAAGCAACATGTGTCCTACTGAGAGAGAGAGAGAGAGAGAGAGAGAGAGAGAGAGATTCGAAGGAAACAAGCGTGGCAGGGCCGGGGCAAAGGTTTTGTGTGATGTGAGAGAGGGAGAGAGAATAGAGCAAGTAGCTAGGGCATGCATGCATGTGCATATATGCATGTGTGGCCCCATGCACTGGTCCATTCTGGCCATGGAGAGGCTATATGTGGGTGTCCAGTGAGGGTGGAGGGACTATATGTTCAAAATCAGTACAGACAGTTGATCCCCACACAGTACCATTGATTGTCTAAATGCTGGCCATGGATGGATGGACGCGAGAGAGAGAGAGAGGCCTTCAAATTAATCTAATTAAATCAAATGGCATCATGGCTAATGAGAGAATTATTAGCACCTTGACCATGATGACTTTGGAGGAACTAATCCACGTGCGTGCAGCCCCTTGTGAAGAGCATCATGGCAAGGCAGTGCTCTGGGTTGTAGTCCATGGATTGGACTGTTGCAGCATGATTAACTTGCTTTGATTAGCTAGCTCTGACATGCAATTTGACACCTCAACCTAATCAATTATTAATTAATCATGTGGGCCCATTGTATGTGTGTGTGATGTAACACAGGAATAGAATATTGTTCATGTTCGAATGATTCCTCTCTTTTTGAACGGAGGAATTGGAAAACAAATAATGTTAGTAAAAAATCTAGTTAATTAGCATGCATCATACTATATCCTAGTGCAACATCGAAAACAGAGAGGCCATATTTATGAGGAGTACTTTTAAAGGCAAACCCTCTCGTATCCAAAGTGTTGCCATGCACATGAACACATTTCTTTTAAACTAATAACTTGGTTGAACGAAAATGCTTGCCTTGAAGGTTCACTTTGACAATTACCATTCTTCTCTTTGATGCAGTGACGGAGCCACATGCTGAGCTGTGGGGTGATCCCTTTTGTAAATTAGGAGAAGATCAGGCTATGTCGCATGGCCACACATCGATCGTCGCATGCTTGCAGCGCGCAGCGAAAATGCAACGGCCGGACTTATGCGCCGCCGTATACATCACCAAGTTATTTATTTCTTGTGATACTAAGTGATTTTTTTTTAGAAAGAACGTGTGTGCGTGTGTGAGAGAAAGTGCAATGGAAATGGAACATTGGAGTGGAAAGAGATGGACGGAAGCAAGGAATAATCGATGGGGAATGAAGTGGGGGCATAGCCAGGAAATATAGTAGTATAGAATACTTCAGTCTCTAGTTGGAGACTCAGATCGTTGTCGTTGCCCTGTCCATTGGAATATTGCTTGTTGCTTTCTTATGGCCCCGGCCAACCAGTCATAGTCCTGTGATTCCCTCTCTCTCCTATTCATCCACCCATGCGTGTCATACATACATACGAATACCTAGCTTGTTGGCACAATATGCACTGAAAACCAATTCTTTCACATGAAAAGGAACGATATATATTTCGTTCTCACTTGATTAGAGATCGAGTTGGCCACATGGGCGGATTTACTGTAGCGCCCGGGTGTACACCGGCTCTAAAAATTATTTTTTAGATATAATCATGTATGTATAATATGGATACCCCGAACTCAACATGAGAGGACACTCCAAGGCACAGCCCAGCTGAACGTGGCCCATCTTGCCTCAGAGACTCTCGGTCATTTTTGTTCTGGATTCGCCACGGGTACAACTCGTGCCATGTGCATACATCCACTATACACACACACACGTACTCCCAAATCTCATATACCATTTAAATCGTATGACGATACATCTTTATCTATTTGAGCATACTCTAATAATAATTATAAGATACCACAAAGTGAGTTCCATGAAAAATTTCATTAAATTTCACTTTTTATAGCAAAATTTATGTATATACTTCTTTTATATATAAAAAGGGTATATAGCAAAACACAAAGAGCTCCAATTAATTTTTTCAATTAAGTCGCATTGGAGTATCACAACCGAGACTTCTTTTGCCGAAAGTGCCTCGGCACTCTAAGACAGCCGATATACACTCGGCAAAGGCTTTGCCGAAAGTGCTACACTTCGCAAAGGGCGCTCGAAAAGCTTTATCGGCAAGACCCTTTGCCGAAAGTGCACTTTATCGGCACTTCTAAGAAGACTTTGCCGAGTGCTAATCTAACACTCGGCAAAGAAAAGTCGCCGTGACGGCGAAGCGCCACTGCGTCTTTACTTTTGCCGAGTGTCAGGTGAAGCACTCGGCAAAGGTCTCCGCTTTCCGAGTGTCAAGGTCAAACACTCGGCAAAGGTCTCCGATTTGCCGAAAGTGCCATTGAATCAAACACTTTCGGAAGGTGGCGCTCGTGCGAGTGCAACCGGAGGACACTCGGCAACAGCCATCTTTGCCGAGTACTGCCCGTGGCACTTTCGGCAAATCTGTGATGTTTGCCGAGTGTAATGGACTTTGCACTCGGCAAAGTAATGGTCACTTTGCCGAGTGTCATGGTCATTGCACTCGCAAAGTGACCGAAAACAACCTTTTTAATTGTTTTTACATCCCATCCAAACAAACAGAAAATATATATAACAAACATCATCAACATCACATATATATCATCAACATCACATATATATCATCAACAAAGACATATATATCACTTAACACCACATATATATCACAAACGCCACATGTCTCACAATATATCACAAATAACTTCACAAGTAATCCAAGTGCTCCATCATCTACAAACATAATTGCAAATAGAAGTACCATTAACAACCACAAGTAGTATCACCAAGATGGCCAATGAGACCGATTTGGTGAAGGATTCATCAAGCATGAGGATCGCTCGATCCCGCCGATTGATTCTGCACAAAGGAGAAGAGATTGCATGTGTGAGACAAGATAAATATATACCATACATGAATAAAACTTTCATACTCCACTAGGTTTGACCGTAAGCATGAACATACAAACTAAAACATTTATACTCACAGAGTAGAATAGTGAGGAGGTGGAGGTGGAGCGAATAGCGAAGGTGGCGAGCTACACCAGAAGGTGCCAAGACTTTGCATGTATCAAGAATCTCCGCCATCCTCCGCTGCTCGGCCTCCCGCTCGGCCTCCACCCTCTCCATCTGCAACAGATTCGCCTCCCCGTATCCTCCTCTCTTGTTCCAACTGGCCTACAATATATTCACCTCAATGTTACAATAATGCAAAGGAAAGGTATGAAAAACCAATGAACAGCATTTAATAAACCAGAATAACCTCGAGTGCCTCCACCCAGATTGAAGTGTCCCGCCGAGGTCGTATGGTCGGGCTCGTGCTCGTCTTGCCGCTTGCTCGAATCTGGGAGAGATCGAGTAGCGGCCGAGTCGATTGGCGCTGCCGCCAATCTAGTATCGCCCATGCTTCTTGCCTCCTCCCACCCTCATGACGACTTCTCCATCAAGGTCCTCGGTGCTCGGATCGCACTCGCCCATGGACCTCCCTTGCCATCGATGTGTACTCACTAAGGCGGTTGTGGACGGTCGCATTGTCAGACGCCTCGCCCGCCCTCCGGGTTGTAGTCGACGCCGGACGTCGCTTTGCCCTTGTGGGCCATAGCAAATGCCTTGAAGATGGAGTAAGGTGGCCACCATGTGACGCCGATCGCGAGAAAACAAAGAAGATGATTAGAAATCATGCGAAATTGAGCGTTAGAATAAATAAATGAATTCGCGTACCCATGTTTCACAGATCCGCCGAGGTTGCGGCTACCTTGATGGTGTGCTACACTGCATCATCAAACGCCGCCCCAAGCACAAGTTGTCGTCTCCTCCACTCGCGTGAGCACCACTTGTGCACCATCTGTTCCCAGATCTGGGGATGCGCGGCGCACCAATGAGGAATCATCTACACGCCATCAAGTACATGACATATCAAAAGATGAAATTAAGCCTACTTAATCTCAAAAGGAATCAGATAATGTTCGTAGATTTACTGCAGTCTTCGGTCCCGTCGTCATCATGGTTCTTAAGTCCCTTTTGGTGACCTTCGCTCCAAGGACGGTCCGTGGTAAGTTACGACGGCTGGATGCGCGCCGTAATGCATGTCCCGACGAGTTTTTTGCAAAGATTTGGTAGCCACCGCATCCGCCTCGCCTCATGTCCGCCCCGCATCTAAAGAAATCCTCGATACAAACACGATGTATCCATTCATTATTTCAAGAATGTCCAATGAATACGATGTATTGAGCAATGTAGTGCGAGGAAGACTTACCCACAACTCTTGCTTCACCCGCCCCGCCTTTGTTGTTGAATACCTGCGGGCCGATCTGCAAAGATCGGGCAGGCGGCGTAGTGGTCAAACGAGTAGGCCGGCCCGTCACTCCGGCAGACTCAACCAGGCCAGGAAGTGCTCCTTGCACGTAAGACCGAGGATGCCATTGACTTGGCGTGTGTGACCACCTCCACTCGCCACAATCGCCCGCCTCTGCCCAAGTGATTAAGAAAATTATTAATTTCTATTTTGATTTTCAACATATCATATAAAGTAGTGATAACATCTAAAGTTACTTACTTTTCCCCTGTCGAATCAACAAGCGCTCTCAAGAGGTATCGATCACGAGGGAGGCTCATGGGACTCGCAAGTAGACGCTCGGCGAACTAGAGGAAGCGGAACCCCTGCTGCCGCCTCCTCCTCGCCCTCCTCAAGACGTCCTCCTGCGCCTCCTCGCTGCCCTCCTCTGGCGTCCTCCTGCGCCTCCTCGGCCCCCCCTGGGCACTGCTCCTCCTCCTCCTCCTCACGCGACGGGCGGCGGCGACTCCCTCTCTGCTCGCTCCTCCTCCTACTCTCCCGGTTCAGCGGTCCTTGTCCTTCGGTACAAGGACGTTAGCTTCTCATCCCACCGCCCACCATCTTTGTTCAATCACCGCAATTAAAAAGAGTAAACCAATAAGCACAGATAAACAAGAAGTACTTAGAAAGAGATGCAAAATAAACAAAACGTAATTACAAAATAACATAGTATTACATGTATTAGAAATAATCTTCATGATCGGGATTAGCCGGATCATAAGTCTCATCATCACTATCAATCATGTCGAAATAATCAACACTATCCGAATGAGCAATGTTGCCATTGTCATTGTCTAAATGTAATCGCCAAGCATTTGTAAGTCCTTCACATTTTGCACCTCATCTCCGGCGTCCTCTTCAATAACCGCTTTCATTGTCTACTTCCATTCCGATCGCTTTGCTAAGTCTATCTCAAACCTCCCTTCTAGTCCTCTTCTTGAAAGAACTCTCCGTCATATGTGTTTGGGTCTGTTGTAATCTTCATCGTTTGGGGATGCACTTTACCGTGGGCGATACCACATGCACAATATCCCAACCCTTAAGATGCCTTATGGTTTGACACGCATATGGGAGATAATAAACTTGCGTGGCTGTTGGGCCACAATATAGACATCGCTCTCGGTAAGACGGAATCTCGTCAATTTCGACTAGCCCAAGATTAGAATATGTCCGCCTCACATTTCAGGATCAAACCAATGGCATTTGAATATGACGGATTAAAAGGTTTGGAACCATGAAACTTGAGTTCAGATATTTCTTCAATTCTTCCATAATACTCGACCTCATCAACGCCGCGTAAAACTCCGAACTTGTGGTTCTTCGACAATGACTCGCTCAGAGCTTGTTGTGCGAAAGCGATATCCATTCACGCCATAACCGAAAATGACCGACCCTATAGGCAAAGCCATCGCAACTGTCTCAACTCGGACACATAGACGCATCCTCCGCCCCGCAAGCTCAAGTAGGATACATCGTTATATTATTCGCACGCACGAGTAACTTGGAATGTCAAACTAAGTACGAGCTAAATTGACTAAGTACCTTCCGCTTGAACCAAGAAATGAAATCGGCATTCCATTTCCGCACTCGCCTAAGAAGGGTATCTACCGCGTGGGTAGGATCCCTTGATTGACGCCTTGAATTCATGAAGAAATTCTCTGCACTAACGAGAAACAAGGGGTTGGATGCGATTAGTGACTACAGATTTAACAAGTTCGTTGAGAACTTATCGCATGTACTGGTGCCACTTCGTCAAGGTTGGTCAACACGTATAGCATGATATGGCGCCACTCTTCATGATTCAAGGTCTTGGGGTCGATGCACTTGCGCTTCGAGTTGCCCTCGGAAAAGGCCGAGGTTCGATTCATTTTCGCCAAAGATTGTAACGAGGGGTGGATTATGCACGCTAGGAGGTTATTACCATAGTATGTTGTTGTGAAGTTCGCCACCTCCTCCGTAATGTATGCCTCGCAATGGAAGCCTCGATTTTGCATTTATTTCTACATTTCTTTCAAGAACCTTTAGACATCTCTCGATTAGATAGCACCAACGGCTGCAGACGGCCCCCCATTCGTGCCTCGTCAGACGGAGGTGCAAAATCAAATGTCAGATCGGATTGAAGAAGCCGGTGGAAAGATCTTCTCCAACTTACAGAGCAACACAAAGCCATTCTTTCCAAGTCAAGAATCACGGTCCGAGATAACTCCTTGGCACAAAGTCAGGTGAAAGAAATAGCTCAACTCGCCAAAGACTAGCCGACATGCTCAGGACATAGCCTCGAACCATCGCCGAAGAAGCCGCCAATCCATATGTGGTAGTCATGACTCTTCATCCCTAAGACTCGTGATAGTAGATAAGTTCACTCCCTCCTCGATTAGTCGATACCCATCGTGGAACATTAACGTCTCGATCCATTCTAGTACTTCCCTCCTTTGGGGCTTGCTCAAGACAAAATCGCCTTAGGCCTTCTCCATGTCTTGCCGCGCCTAGGAGGCTTCATATGTTGGTTTGGTCTATCGCATATCGCTGCGGATCCACTCTAGCCTTAACGTTGTCCTTGACTTGTCAAGAATGTCCATGATTGTTGCCCAAAGTGCCTCGGCAACATTCTTTTCAGTGTGCATTACATCAATGTTGTGTGGAAGGAGAAGGTCATCAAAATAGGGGAGCCGAGTCAAGCCCGACTTATGAGTCCACATATGTTGCTCACCATATCCCACAAAACCACCTTCCGGATTGACCACGAGACCATCCTATCTGTTCACGAACCGCTGCACTACCATTATCGGTGGTGCAGGGTCTGTCACTACGACACCTTTCGTAAAGTTCTTGATGTCTCGTCTGAATGCATGGTCAAGAGGGAGGAATTGCCGATGTTTGTCGAACGATGAATACTTGCCACCCTTCTGCAACCAAATGAACCTCAGACCTTCCTTGCATACTGGGCATGGGAACTTCCCGTGAACACACCAGGCGCAGAATATCCCATACGCCAGGAAGTCATGCAGGGAGTAGTGGTACCAAACATGCATTTTGAAGTTTTTCTTTGTAGCTCGGTCGTATGTCCATACCCCTTCCTCCCAAGCACGGACCAATTCATCAATCACAGGCTCCATGAACACACCCATATTATTCCCCGGGTGTCCAGGAATTATCAACGACCATCATTCCATAAGGATTGAACCATCATTCCATAAGGATTGCCCATCTGCTGCAAGAACACGCACATTACGAGCCTCTTTAGCTTTCTCATGATGAATGCCATCAAAGTGGGTCCATGCTTCACCATCGGATGCATGTACCATCCTCGTCAGATTGTATCGCTTTGCCATTTTTGTGCCATGTCATCTGCTTTCATGGATTCCTCGGTCATGTATAGCCGTTGGATCCTCAGATGAACGGAAGGTGCCGAGGATTGTCACGGAATGTCAAGTCGCTTCTTCCGCCATCACCGAATCTACCTCCGAGAACCTAGATGATTTACACTTTGGACAAGATTTTGCTTCCACGATTCGCTCCTAAATAGGGACGCACTTTCGCAAGCATGTATCTCGCCATACGGCATCTTAAGTGCACGGCGAGTTTCGTGACTCGCATGCTCTTTGGCGTAGGTGACCTCCGGAAGCGGTACGCTAATAATCACAACATACCATCGGCGCCTCGACTCAAAGCTATATCGACTTTAACGCCATTATGCGTCCAATGGCATCCAGCTTGAGAAACCTTTATGTCGGCCGTGAAGGGGTTTCGTGTCGCTGCAAACATGTCGAGAACGCCTTTGCGTTGCCTCGCTCCTCCTCCGTCGCCCTTCAAATAATCTGCGGCTCGTGATAGTCATTTAACATGTCTGCTACCCCAAGACGAGATCATAATCCTCGACGCGTGGTCTCACCACCTCCTCTCTCATACGATCGGCTTCACCATGGTAGACCCACCGTATAGTCTGCCAGAATCCATTCTTCCAAAGATGTTCCCCATGACCTTCTTCGCTTTGTCTTTTCTCGTTTGCACATTTGTCAGAGGGACAAAGAAATTTTACTTGCTCCTTTAGCGCCCACGCCAAATGCCCGCTCCAAGAAAGCATCGGTCTTGTCGATCCATTCATTGGTGACTGACCGACTTGCGCGTCCGTGTACATCCACTCACGGTCCTCCATCCTCTAACATATATAGCGGCGAGTAATATAAACATCAATTGCATCTACACGACGCTCCTACTATCTAATAGGTGAGGATAGGTCCTAATCTCATCGCGAGATCCGTAGATGAGGTTAGTTTCATGCTCTACTTATTCGAGATGCAATTTCGTGAAGATTTCCCGCCGTTCTCCAAATACACGCCCCGCCAGGAGAGTGTGTATCCGGAGAACAACAGGAGATGATGCCAAACTCGTCTCTGGACGGAGCGCACTATGGAAACTAACCCCACCCACGATCCGCGGCTGTCCAAAAACGTGGACAATTCAAACAGATATGGTTTTAGATTTGGAAATATCGCATATTTCCAACCGTATCTCTTTCGAACGGAGACGCTTAACTAGGTTACGTGATCTACGCACCATGATACGGAAAGAGGGGTTATACCTAGGTGGCGGTGGAGTCGGCTAAGCGGGCGTGGCGGGTCGGTGCAAAGGCGAGGCGACGCGGTGCAGTGCAGCACTCAGACCAGCGCGAGGAAGGCGATCGGGTCGCCGAGATACTCGGCGCCCGATCGCCTCTCGCAAAAAAAGAAACATAAACTCATCAATACAAAATTTGGCACTCTCCTCGCACGGTGAGGTTTCCAAAACCTGCAAGAAAACCAACGGCACGATGGCCGACATGCACATATATATGAACGGCACGATGGCCGACATGCACAAGATTATATCCAACCACATATATATAACAATGTCACAACCACTCCTACGACTACTTAGACTACCACCACTGCTACTCTACCACTACTACTACCGCAACTACTAGTAATACTACGACAACGACGCAGTATGGCATACTACTTATTTACATTAATCAAATTGCATGATCACAATCATAACAGTAAATTGCTATATCTGCTACCTTAAGAAAGAGAAAATGCTTGTCGGAGCTAGTTAGCGCCTAGCACAAGTTTTATCAAAAAAAGTAGCATATATATAGCCCCTAAATGAAATAAACTTGTCAGTGATTTGTTGCCCAACCTTTCTTGTCCATAGAAAATTTAGAAAACTTTAATTCTTTCTTATAAGAGAGTTCGTAACTAAAATGTTGTCTTTTGAAATTCTCAAAACCTTCGTCACCAAAAAAAACAATCAAACCCATCCTTAATTAGAACTAATTTGCGAATCAACAAATAGAAGACTATTTTTAGGATCGCTTATATAAAAATGTCCCTTCGTGTTCAAGACTCTTTACGATACATATTTTTTCAAAAAGAATGTAAAATTATGTCATCATCATATATTATATTGCCACTTTGACATACTTTAAGAACAACAAATTCATTGTTGACAAACATTAATTCAAGAGAAAATTCACAAGATGTCACTCATTGTGTGAGGTCATATGTGGACCCAGTGAGACACCAATGGTATATTATGAAGATTTAAAGTTATTCAATGATATATAACGAATTGCCTTATTCAATTACTAAGTAAAGCATGAGAAACAAAGCACAGGTAATAAAAACAAAAACCAATTTTTACTATGAAACTAACATGCAAATAAATTTTTGACAAGAATAAAAATCCAAATGAAAACGCGTTATATATGCACGTATATATGTAACTCAAATGCTCTCCATTTCAAGTTCTACCACACAAATTGCTTCTTTTTTCCCATTTGTTTCCCTTTCCTTTTCATGATACTCATAGAGGCAAGTGAACATGGCTAGCATCAAAATGCAATACCAAATGGCTACAAGACATGAAGCAAAGAACAAGCTTAAGCGAATGCATATTTTATCTCACCGTAAAACGGAGCATAAAAGATTCTCGATCTCGAAACATGATGGCACAAACTTGAGTACTACTACTGGAATCCTATGATCCTTAACAAAAAGAAAGGCCTAGCAAAATGCACGGAATTCAAAGATCAGATCATGCGCTCAAGATCAAAAAGAGAGCAAAGCTAAAGTCATGCACATCACCAAAAGTGAGGCATCCATCCATGCACTAAAAGTGAAGTAACTAGCATGCATATAGTATCATATACGTAGAAGCATATCTCGAGACTGTGAATCATCATCGTAACAACAAATAGCTTTTAATTTATCATAACTCACAATGTCATATTACAAACAACCATCTATTAGTAAAACTTTCAAATTGTACAATGCAAACCGCCGCTTATCCAAATCTAAAATCGATGTGGTAGGTAAATGTTAGGTTTCAATTCTTTTAACAACCAATCCATGCCGAGGTATATATGCTCATGATGACCATGTCATATGCTATTTATTTATTCATGTAGTTGAGTGGTATTTCACAACTAGAGGCATGCCTCTAGTTGTTCCATCACATTATCTCGATAGTAACAGATGACAAATCCATGTTCTTGTCCTCTCTCATTCTCGAAATCAAACAGGTAACCCAGAAACCTATCAAACAGTCTAACCCAGAAACCTATTGAACAGCCTAAACCAGAAACGAGAAAATGATCCATAGTTCACGATCCTTCGACGCTTGGTAAGTTGTAATTGCAGCTATGAGCATATATAACTCTTAAGAAAAATACTAGCCTCCAAATCCCACTCTCATTACAAAATATTAACAACTCTCATTACAAACCGACAATCCACGTAATGATAGGGATAAGATATATGCACAATAACGCTTAACAAATTCACGTGATAATAGGGATGATAGGCTAATACAAACAACAAATGTAATCACTATCAACTAAAATCATGTACCTATTGCCGCTAACATCAAATGTAATCACTATAACAGCTAATCATCCACGTGATGAGTAGGAACGAGCTCAGAAACATGACTTATGCATTTGCACTATTTCAGCCATTGTTTTTTGGAGTAATCAATCTTATCCCTATCACTTGAACCATCATGCGTGGAGGCGCTGGGCGGTGTGGAGGCGCGCGGCGGCTGGAGCGCCAAGAGAAGAAGGAGGAGACGGAGGCGGCGCCAAGTGAATGTACCTTCTGGATCAAGGAAGGAGGTGAGGGCGGCCGTGGAGGCCGGATTCCGCCAAGGCGAGGCCGAGGAGGCGCCGCAGGGAACGGGAGGTCGCGCGCGGAGGTTGGATCTGCCGCGCGAGGCCGGAGGAGGCGCCGCAGGGAACGGGAGGGCGACGGGCAAGGCGGGAGGGCAACGGACGGCCGAGGCGGCGCGGAGGTGAGGCGCAGGCGTGAGCGACGGCGAACGATGCGCCGCTAGGTTTACGGGCGCGGGCGGCGGCGGGCGGGGCGGCGGCGCGCGAAGGAGGCGCGGCGCGGGCGGCGGCGAGGCGCGGCGGCGGCGGCTACTGGAGCGCGCGGGTGTGCGGTGTAAAGTGGCCGACCGGGCCATGGAAGGGTTAATCTTTTTGCCGAAAGTGCCCCGATCCGCACTCCCGAAAGAGGGTTTTTTAAAAATTTTAATTTTGTCGTTCACTCGCAAAGAGTTGCTTTTTTTGAATTGAGCCTTTCGAAATTTCATTCTTCTTTTAATTTTTTTTGCATCACTAACGAAGTCACAAATGAATTTCAAGATGTCATGATATCATATGTGATAAAATTTGAGAAGGTTTCACGCAGTTGTCACGCATTTATGCTTGCAAACCAAGAATCTCCAAGAAGTTGTCATGTATTCTTCGCTTTTTCTAAGGTTTGCAAGCATCGTGACGTGACAACTTGCGCTAAACCTTTTCAAATTTTTATCACAGCCTCCACATATGATATCATGACATCTTGACAAGTTTCATGATTTTCTGACTTCGCTTGCTTTTTATACAATTTAAAACAACTCGACCGCAAGTTCGTGGTCATGTTTCGTGAACAAGATGTTCAAATTGGTGGTCTGCTCCTCGTTACTACCACATTATACTAAATAACATGAATATCACTTTTCCATTCATTTTTTTCATTATTCAATGACTAGTAGTTATAATTTGAATTATCCAAGAAAATTCAATTAATTGAAATAAATTAAAGAAATATAGAAAAGTCCGAGAAATGTGCCACATTGGAACATGGAGTACTGTATTGTATGAGGACCGCAGAAAAAGTTTGGAGGTCAAAAGTGGAAAAAAATATGATTTGCCGAGTGTTCAGAATGACACTCTAAGAAGCGAGCCTATTTGCCGAAAGTCAGAGAAGACACTCTACAAAGGAGCCTCTTTGCCGAGTGTCATGAGAAGACACTCTAAAGGGTTAACGGCGGCCGCCGACCGCTAATCTGTGGTGCTCTTTTGCCGAGTGTTCTCGTTTGTCGAAGTGCGGCAATTCTAAGAAACCATATCTTTGCCGAGTGTAATTTTTGCCGAGCGCTCTACGCCGAAGAAACCATATCTTTGCCGAAAGTGCGATGTTTGCCGAGTTCTTTCTATCCGCACTCGGCAAGAGAGCCTCTTTGCCGAGTGCCCGATAAAAAGCACTCGGCAAAGTATGGGACACTCGGCAAAAAAGCCGTCTCCGGTAGTGTATCTTATAATTAGTATTTAAGTATACTGAAAATGATAAAGAAGTATAATATGTGCGTTTAAGTGGTGTGGTATATTGGAAGTGGGAGTACATACCCTAGGAGTATGTACTCCCACTCTCTATATAGAGCTTAAATCGTATGATGATACATCTTTTGTTATATATCCTTTTTATATATAAAAGAAGTATATACTGGACTTTCATTAATTTTTTCATAGAACTCATTTTGGGGTATCTTATAATTATTATTGGAGTATGCTCGAATTAATAAACATGTATCGTTATACGATTTAAATGGTATATGAGAAGTGGACTACGTACTCTAATAGTACCTCCCTTAGCATGTACCTGTAATATTCCGGGTACCCTGTAATATTCCGGTTAAGTTTGCGAATCAGCTGTCTCCCAAGAGACATATTCTCCTTGTCTTCACGAGCACGGGCCCCTGCAATAGCTAGCAGCTAGCTAGGAATCTCTCTCATGCGTGCCCACCCACATCCAATCTAATTAGCTACGCTATCTGAGCTAAGCTAATCGCCTACGTGTGCGCGAAACGGACGCGAGCTAGTGGAGGTGGGTGGCGCCGTGGAGTGGAAGACCACTAACGCGCGGTCGCGTCAGCGCACGCGGTTTTGACCAGCTCCATCCATCATCGTCCATCCAGCGCGCGCGCGCGCGACAAGCCAGTCGTGCGTCTCCGGCCGGCGGGTCGATCCCTCAGCGTCTGCGCCCCGGCCACCTCCGGCTGTTGCCATCGCGACGGGATTTCCTCGTCTCCGGCCTTCCTTTCCAGACTCGATTATACACATTAGAGTCGCCATCGTGTTCCGCAGATCCTTTCCTTCCAAGCAAAGACACGGCAGAGATGCTCCATGCCATGCATGCAGTACCCATATCCATCGCCAGACCGATGTCACTGTTGACTAGTCACCGCCGTGTACCTAGGTGCGCAGCGCGTTCAAGGCTGTCTTTTTGGTCGGAACAACGGACGGCTCAAATCGACCTGCCCGATCGAGATGTATGCAGGGCAATTTCTGTCCATGGGAGTCTATAAATTAATTAAAGGCGATGAAATTACACGGCAACAGATCGACTAGTGATCGGAACAGCGGATGGCACCTCGAGATTGACTAGCTAGCCCGGTCGAGAGGGCGATCTGTCCCCATGGAAGTATTTAAAGCATAGTACAAAAAACTGGATCGGACGGCGAGTCAAATCGGAAAAAGTTGGAACCGGCGATCTAGCCAGCTCGGTTCAGCTCAAAGACAGCCCATGCAATTGGACCGGGAAAAACCGGCCGAACCAGAGCCGGTTTTACTGAACCAAGCGGTTTGCGTTCGAGACATAAATACCCTTGTTATTTTTTTTGTTGTTGTGAATTTCAGGGGTATGAGTGGATTGGCTGATTGAGTAGGCATTAGGGCTTTCCTTCCTACATAATCTCTGTGTGTGTGTTCCTCACTTCTTCTACCGCTGCAGCCCCCGTCTGGTTTCTCGATCCCTCCCCACCTCCTGACGGCGTGAGGTGGCGCAGACTCCCGGCGCCGATAGGGCTTCACATAGAGGGCTGAGGGCACTGCACGGCAAGAGCCCTCTCGACGACACGGCCAGCCAGCGAGGAGCCACTATTACAAAACAAGCTATAGTAGACGTCTCATCACAGACGGTTTCTGGAAATCGTTAGTGTTGTAATTATCACAGATGTTTTTACAAGTGTAACCATCTATGCTACTAGCCCTGGCAAGAACCGTCTGTGATACATCATTATCACATACGGTTATTGTTAAGAACCGTTTGTGAAGTAACACAGACGGTTCAGAACCGTCTGTGATAATTGTAATTATCACATACGTTTTTAATTATAACCGTCTATGAAGTATCATAGACGGTTCTTAACACGAACCATCTGTGATAATTGCAATTATCACAGACAGTTTTTAATTATAACCGTCGGTGAAGTATCACAGACGGTTCTTAACACGAACCGTCTGTGATATTATAGTCACCATTGACAGTTTTTGTTTGAAACCGTCTGTGATTCGCAGGCGGGATGGCGAAAATTTTTGAACGCGCGCACGGGAGGAGAAATGTTTTGGCGCTGTCCTTATATATTATAGCCACCCCCGCCTTGTCTTCCATCAGTCTCTCCCTCTCCCCACTCCACGCCGAGCTCTAGCGACCGACCTCGATTCCCCGGTGCGGTTCGGTGAGGAGACACAACTGACGAGGAGGAGAAAGAGGAGAGACCCGTAGGACCGATCGAAGAGGCGCCCCATCCCCCTGATGACGCCGACTACCGCCGTGAGCTTATACGCCTCTGGTTGTGATGCAATGGTTCACTGCATAAGACAATCTTGTCGTAAGAGTGTCTTATGCAGCATCACCGCCGTGACACAACGGTGACGCCGCCGCCGCCTCTCCTTCATTGCCGGTGACACCCTCCATCCAATCTCCTCCCTTCTCTTCCGTGTTGATATCCGCAATGCCAGTAAGTGATCAATCGCTTGTCACTTCCCCCTGCCTTGTTGCTTTTGGTGGCTCTCAGTGGTAATCGTGGTTTTCTTATGAATGAATAGATCAAGATAAGATTATGGATTTTGAGATGAAGTTCATGGACATCGACAGCGAGCACCTCGGCATCCCTGACTTCGAGTACCAGGCCATCGTCCGTATCTTCGTCTCGAACACGTTTTCCTCCTCGGCCACAAATTTGAATCCGAACATATTTCGGTTTCATGTATTGTATGGTAAAACAACCATAATTTTTGTATACGAACTCAGATTCTCTTTGCGAGACCCCAAAAAAGTGAAAACCCCTAAAAAAAGGTCATTTAGGGTCTCAAAACTGCCTCCGAAGTTTCAGCACACGTTTTCGTCATTCGTTCGCCATCCAGTTTGAGTTTTCTTTCATTGCAGATTGTGTAATCAACCATATGCAGATACTCGGATCCAATTGTCTAGCAATTGATTGGTTTGGCTCAAAATCCGATTTTTTTTTTGCTATAGAAAAAACTATCATAGACGGTTCTGAACAAAAACCGTTTGTGATAATTACTATCACAGACGGTTCATGTTCAGAACCGTATGTGAAAATAGACTATCACAGACGGTTCTGAACAAAAACCGTTAGTGATAATTACTATCACAGACGGTTCTCATTCATAACCGTCTGTGATAGCTTTTTTCACAGATAGTTTGAAAACCGTCTGTGATGACCGCCTGTTATCACAAACACATAAATCCAGGCGGTTTAGAAACCGTCTGTGATGATGGTTTAGAACCATCTGAGATGGCCCTTTGTGTAGTAATGAGCTGCTTCACGGCAGCGAGACTGCGGTCACGGGCACCAATGCGCGTGACGCTGGGAGCCTGGGACGCTAGTTCAGGCCTTCAGCCCTTCACTACTGCTTCACACCGGCTTTAAGCCTTTAAGGTCCTTCACTCTTCAGCCCTTCACCAGTACGTCCACCTTGGTCCTCGGCACTCAACAGCTCGGCAGTCGGCTTTAAGGTAATTTGTTCATGAATCACGGCTGGGGATTCTTGTGGTTCATTGCTGAGTTTTGACCATGAGGTGTAGACTGTAGACATTTAGATCTGAGATTGTTGTGGTTGCTTTGCTCCATGTATGCTGACATGAACCGATGAATTGTTGTTCTTGTTCTTGGACAGTCCCACATTGGCAAATTGTTTTTCCAATATTTGGCAAATTGGCAAATCTGCTCCATGTATGGTCCAATATTTGCTATTCTTTTTCTTGGGCAGTCCCAAATTGGCAAATTATTGTTGATAAAGCTTGACACCTTTAATTTATTATTATACATGAACAATTTTGTAGTAGGGTCACAATGTATTGGAGTATTACATAATTGACATTAGCTTTGATGTTGGACTACCAATTGTCAAAACTGAATTTTTTACTATGATTATAAGTATTATATTTGATAGATAAATATCATATTCGTGTATGTAAAAACCCGCGGTTCGACCGGTGAACCAGCGGTTGGACCGGTTGGACCGTTGAACCGATGAACTGGCTGCTTGACCGGTTCGATTGCCGGATGGTTTTTCATACTATGATTTAAAGAGGGTGACATTGCACTACCAGAAACACAGTTTTTCCTGAGTGCCAAAAACACTCGGGAAATGAGGCAAAACACTCGGGAGAGATTTTCCCGAAGGCCAACACTCGGGAAACAGCACTCGGGATAGATTAGTCGGGGTAAAAACATTTTTCCGAGTATTATACTCGGGAAATGAAAACACTTGGGAGAAAACCCTCCTCAACGGCTTCTCCACCCGTAACGAAAATCTTTACCGAGTGTGGACACTTGGGAATATGCTGAAGAAACACTCGGGAATGTTTCCAACGTTTGACGGACAAAACCAGGGAAAATTGACACGCGTCGATTTTTCCCGAGTGCATGGCAAAAATGACACTCGAGAAAGCTTCCGACGAAGCCCAGAGAAAATTGCCACGGGGCATATTTTCTCGAGTGTCGACACTCGGGAATTTCTTGGTCGATTTCCCGAGTGTCGACACTCGGGAAAGTTTTGACACTCGGGAAACAATCCGAACAGCACAAACCCATTTTTCACAAATTCAAGAAAAATTCATTCCACAGCAATCAAATAATCCATCCATCCATTCCACAGCAATCAAATAATCCATCCATCCATCCATTCCACAATATATGTATATATATGTCTAGATCGAACAAAAGACATGATACATATAACAGTTCTCGAGCTCACAACATTCAAGTTCAAGTTCGAAAATGTAAGCATAAGGTATGATACATATAACAGTTCCAAATAGTAATTTCATAGTCTTATATACATCAAACAAAAGCACATATCACTGCTACCATTTGCATGCACATAATTTCCTGCTTCAATCTTTTCTGCACAAAAGCATCATTTTATGAGTTCTGCGCAGATCACAAAGAAAACTTAATATTAGTGCCATCTTACAACAAAAGTAAGGAATTGATATTACATGAAAAGATAATTAACCAAATATTGACAAAGCAAAAAAATTCCTTTAAATCATGATGACCAACATAATAACATGGCAAATCAGTTAAGGGCATGCCTGGGGTGTGGGCTAGCTAGCTTGTGGCCTAATTGATCATTTACTTATGTCATCTACAGCACATGCAAGAGAAATTTTAGTATAATGATGTACTACTGTAAAAAGGAATGAGCTGAAACTATATATGGGCTTAATTAAGAGGTGCGAGGAGTGATATTTTGTTAGATATATAATTACATGCATGGTATCCACTTGTATTATGTACCTTTTAAAAGCTCTGGCAAATTCATATGTTGACGTGCTTATTAGCACCTAACAATATAGAATATGAAAAGCACAGGTGCTAATAATGTTAAACTCCAACTCTCAATATTTTGTCATTGTGAACTACTAATCAAAGTCAAGGCTAATTATCAAAATTTCCAGCATCCAGAAAGGTCAAATGATCCTCTCAAAAAAAAGGGCAAATGACGGCATGCATGTTTGAACGAGGTATGTTTGAAAGATTCATGCAAGAACTAGAATTGCATCCTATTATATCCTCGATCAAAGAGCATGTTGTCACGATTGGAATTAATATTGGACCTAATTAAACTTTATCATCTCTACAATTCGAAAATAGTTATCAATTTCGAACTCAACAAAATTTCAGACATCTCAAACTTGTTTAGGAGAATTGTGAATGTTTTCTAATATTGGTATCCTTTTAGTAAAGGCAACAAAATTTGGTTATTTTCTAATGTATAGATGTTTTTTTTCTTTTTTTAGAAGTTGACTGTTCAATATTTATGTCTCAAGCACTTACCACTAGCATAGCAGCATAAGCAACTGATCCCGCCATTCCCTACATTTTCATAAGAAATCGCATTATAAGAAATTTGCAGTAGCGACCAATAATTACATTGCATGTCATTTCAATGTCTTCTGAATCAAGCACTCATAAGAGACTATAATAATCGATGTCACGATTAACCGAGCAGATAAGTTAGGCGGTGGTTCCCCAGTAGGGCCATTAAGTCGAGTCCGGTCCCGAGTGCTCAGATATTTGTTTGCACATTGCCATACATTAGCCAAGTACTAATATATATATTTTTGCATATTACTTTGTTATTGTACTACCACGCTCCAACTAACCTATAGGAGCATTTGCTCCAATCATTTGCCTAGCTTTGAATTTCCTCTTGCGGCCGCAAGCTCGAAACCTAAGAATATATCACATGTGATGGTCACAGATTGACTTTGAAGGTGTACTTCATCCGTTGATGGAGTACTCGTGGTTCGAACCTCCGAGAGGGTTATCGGTGTGCTAATGTAGCGGCACCCATGAAGAACGACCATGTTTCTTCCCTTTCGAATTTTGTACACGCAAATGCGTGTCTAGTGGTGAATTCATTACGTCGTAGTCCGTGCCATGAATCTCCTTAGCGGCAAGATATGCACCTATTGGACAAAATCATCGAGCGAAAATCATCGTGGACAAAATCATCAAAAATCGTACCAAGTTCTCTCATATGCGTCTTTGGTCGCACAAAGTGCCCTCCTCGATCACCCTCCTAGCTTCTACATATGCCTCTATATCGAGACAGGGCCTCTTCTTCTTCTTTTCCTCGCACCCAAAAAACCACGACGGTCAATAAATATGTATCTGCAACATACAATCAATATGAACATGCTGACCTACCAGGTTCTTCTTGTAACGAGCCATGGAGGAGCTGCCTTGACGATGTGCTTCCCCGTCCATCAATAATCTCCGCTCCCTAACAGCACAAGAGTCCTCTAACCATCGTTCGTTGCACCACCTCTCTTGGGCAATCTGCGCCATGCATCTTCACACTTAAGGGCCCACCAAGGTATTGTCTAAATTAACCAAGTGTTAAATATGAATAAACTAGAATTGATTGTAATCAAGGACATCGTTTGTACAGCTTGGTTACCGCATGTACTCGCCCAAAGTGATATATGCTTGGCAAGCCTCGACCCCACTAATTTGTCAGTCCAAGGACTTGTGTGTAGTAATAATAGATCACCGCTTGGATCGTGTTTCAGAGATCATCTGTGGGATCACTTCTTAACACAATTACGCAAAGACTCTCCTAGAATCGACTTCTGTCCCTCACCCATCTAAACCACCACTACAATCGGCATATATTGGAAACAAATAAATGTGTAAGATTAGCCTTTGTGCATACCAATGTAGTAAAATACCGAAGATCCAAGTAATTAATAATGCTCGGACATACATTTTGTTCACAATATAATAAAATTACAGGGAAGTTACTGTAGTAGTTGTAAATCAAATTCAAAGATGTTAAGGAGACTACTAGTATTTTTGTTATTAGACCAAATGCTATGTTTAGGAGTCAGACACATCTTGGTATGAAAATTGTTCATAAAATTGATCAAATGTTATACAAAATCTAGAGATACACACAATGACCGTGGAGTCGACAAGATCTTCATGATTTCTAACAATAATACTATGCAAGAGAGTGCATTAACACATTACGGAGGTATGGTAATTGCAAATCATATGTTGGCAAAAAGAATGTGTGATTGTGCATGGATTTGAAGTTAGACAAAATATCAACAAGTTTAGCATTGGCTTAAGTAGTTCTCATCATTTCCTTTGGAAATACATTGTTAGTTTCCTTAGTTAATTGTACTCAGGTTTAGTGACTATCTATGTCTTTGTTAAAGTTCCTTTAATTATATATCTTGAGTTTGTCATTGAGATGTGTTTTTGCCCTCTTTCTATTTACTTGGAGAAATAGCTTCATAAACTCTAGAAAATTATTCAAGAATATCATGTTTAGTAATTTTTCCTTTAAATCCTAAGCACTTGTAATACAATCAGAAAAATCGAAATGAACAATTTTGTAGACCATATTTTAATCTTGACATGAGAAATGAACAAAACTATAGGAAAATACCGATTAACCCAACTAAATGTGGAATATATGGAGTGATGGTGGTAGTGGTCTATCTATACATCTGAAGCAATTTTGTAGAACATAGAAGCAAATTTGAATATTCAACACTTACCCAAAAACTTTCCTCCACCAATGCAAAACAGTTGTCAAATTGTATTTCTCCATCAACAAGCAGATCTTCAATGACCTTGTAGTGGCACCATGTCCATGCAGCTCTCCGCCTTCCTCTGAGGTGACCAAGCCAGGAAGTGCCATCGAATCAATACGCCAATTATGTCGTTCGAAAGTCTACATTTCTCACCCCCCGCCTTCTTCTCGCCATTGCCTACATATTAATTTTTTTGAGGTATGCAAGTAAGTGGGCTAAATTAGTGAAAGTGTAAACAGTTACTTACGTGTCGCCAACAGGAACGATGACAGACTTCTCCTCCTCTCGGGTTGGTCATCGTGGCAGGTTCGCAGGTCCTCGCAACCAAAATTCTTGTGCTATAGTACTGCCCTCCGCCTCATGGTGCTCAACCTCCTCACCCTCCGCCTCAGGGTGCTCTTCCTCCTCACCCTCCGCCTCAGGGTGCTCATCCTCCACATCATCAGCACACGAGGGTTGCAGGGTACAGGAGCCTGATCTACTAGAGGTAGACCCCACCCCCTCGAGGGGCATGCTGCCTCTCTCCTCATCGAGTGGCCATGGCCCCTCTGCCTCCTCGAGTGGCCGCGGCTGCCCCTTTGCCTCCTCGAGTGGCTGCGGCTGCCCCTCTGCCTCCATCACATGTTGCTGCCACTTTGGAAAACAAGCGTCTACCTCGACTAGAGTATGCTGCCTCTTTGATGCCACTCATTTTTTGGTGTCCTGAAATGAAATGAAATTAAATAAATCAATTAATATAGCGCAATGAAGTAATCTCATAGAAAGACGTAATATAGCATAATCAAGTGAGCTCATAGAAAAATGTAATATAACGTAATCAAGTAAGCTCATACAAAAATTAAAAACATGCAGCAAATAGATGGAAGACGTACAAGATCATGCTTAGAAGTAGTTGTCTACAATGGGATCCTCCGCAGATGGGCCCTCTAAAAAGTCATCGTCACTATCATGAGGTGTTGACTCAACCTCATCCCCTTCGGTGCCATCAATGTCTAAGCGATTAAGTAGTTCCAAGTCCTCTTGGTTTACAACCTCATCGGCATCGATTAGAATATCATCTATGTGATCGTCCTCTTCCCCAATTATTATCTGAAAAGTCCCTGGTAGCCCATCTTCTTGAAAGAATAGGTCAACACCATTGTTAGTCTCCATGTTGTAGTCCTGCTCACTAGGGGTAGGTAGTTTACCATATGGTTGCACCTTATGTACTACCCACCAATCCACTAGACTACTCATAGTTTTGCATGGGTACTTGATGTAGTATACTTGGGTGGCTTGCTGAGCCACAATAAATGGGTCATTGCCTGGTAGGATTGATTAATGTGCAACTTCAACCAGCCCAAGTGATGTATCCCGTCTGACTCCCATAAACGGATAGAACCAATGACATTTGAATAACATAAGTTTGAGAGGTTTGCTGCCATGGAAATATAGTTCAATTATTTCTTCAATTACTCCATAGTATTCAATAGGTGTATTGCTCCCATCTTGTCCTATAGTCACCAATCCACTATTAATTATTGTTGCATTAGGCCATTCCCTCTCATGTGTCGATGTTCGGAAGCGGTACCCATTCACATCGTAGGTACTATAGGACAGCACCCGAGTGTGGCATCCTTGAGCAACTTGCCTCAATTCATTTGCTCATAGACTTGTCCTTCAAACTCTACAAAGATAAATAGAATGGGTTTCATGTATTAGTTCCTCTTTACTTAGTAAATATTATGTGCAAGGGGGACTAGCTAATAAAGAAGTTACTTTCTGATAGAATCAAATCGGGAAATTCGGTTTGCAATTCCCAGCACCCTTCCTAAGAAGGGTCTCAATTACTCCTAGCAAATACTCGATCCACAAAATCTGTCGACTTTTCCATCCATTCTTGGCTATAGTTACCCATCTCTCTACGCCCAGTGTACATCCAACTACGATCCTCAGCCATCCTGGTGTGCAAAACATAATGCATATTTTAATCCGACTTTTATTTATGTCAAAAATTACAACTACAAAGCTAGCTACAAGCTACCATAGGATGCATGCCCTATATATGTACACTAAAACAGATTGACATGAAGACAATATACATGATCAACGGAGCATAAAAACACTTTCTTTCAATATATATGAATACCATTATAAATGAATATCATTATTTATTAACACGTTAATATAGCATTGTAATGATAGCATATCAATCCACCATAAATGGACAACACAAAAGAAAATAAGCAAACTTTATTTCTTTTTCACTTATCCACTACCTTACAAGATTCTTGGAGCCGAGGGAGTGCGGTGGGAAGATGGTTGCAATTGGTGTGTGTGTGGAGGCAGCGCGAGGAGAGACAAAGAAAGATTGTAGGCAAGCACCGAAAACAATCAAGCCTCAACGAACTCAGTAGTATCTCTTGACTAGGGACTGTATTGAAAACCATGAGCTATATTAGGACGAATCAAGACTTAAGCATCGAAATTTAGATAAAACAAAAAAAATCCTTTAAAATGGACAATATCTATAGCACTGCCACAAATTTTCTGTAGCTTGATAGACTAGTTGACTTCTATTACGAGAGAAGTAAATAAAACACATCTCTTTCTATAAGGAGTTTTTGTTCCTCTAACAGAAACTTCAAATAAATAGAACATATTCTTAGTGAAGTATTTTCTTTCTACCGGTTAGAAGTAAAGGAAAATGCTTGTCATAGAAGCACTAACCATGAAATAGCAATACAGAGTGTCAACTGAAAATAAATAACAAACTTGCATGCATGAGGTTTCTCTGAGAAGAACCAAGACATAAGAGATATTCAAATTACACAATCTACTCCTAGAAACAAGAAATGACATCTTTCATTTGCTTAAAATGGACAATATCTATAGCATCGCCATAGATTTTCTAGTTAAAGATTGACAATGAATCGCACAAAAAAGGTATATAAGAATAGAGTCAAAACAATAGACTAATGCAGGTATCTACACATGGTATCTAAGAGATGTATATATAGCTTTTACTACAAAAAACAGACTATGATATACCTTTAATCATTTCCATGTATTTTGCCAGTGTTGACACTTGACACTGATAACCATTAATCACACAATGGAGCAAAAAGGAAAAATAGGCATTACTATAGTTACCAATTGATAACCCCTACTCAAATTCCAAGGAAGACAAGGATGCTACCAAACGTGCATTGGACTTCATGTATGGATGGTGAGTTTTCATTAAATCCAATACGAGATAGACTTGAGTTCATCCTTCAAGTTTCAAGCTATTACCATTGGAAAAATTCTTGTTAACTTTTTAGACACAACTCAATAACAAATTGAACAGGTTCATGGATCCTTTAACCAAGGAGACTATCCACTCAAAGATGAGGACACCGGTTGGTAATAGATTACCAAGATTCACAAAAGAGCGAGCAAAAGTCAGTAAATGGATCATTCGACTTCATTGGCCTCAATTACTATCTGACAAGATATGCTCGAATACTAAACACAATAGCAATAGTAACAAAAGCTACAATCTCGATTCACTAACCAATCGAGAGGAAATCATGTAAGCTATCGATTTGTGTTCTATATTTGAATAACTTGGGTGAACTAATAGTTTTCTACATGCAACAACAAAGGGAAAGAAATGGAACATATATTGGTCGAAAGGTATGACTTGCTCACAGTGAGATCATCTTGCTACATGTTTGATAGTAGAAAGCGGGTAGATAATTAAAGACCCATTTTATAGTTAATTTAGCATAGAAAGAGATTCCAAAAGCATGCTGAAAATAACACTAATTTACATTTGTATCCAGGCTGGTTCTTCTTGTCTCTACATCTATCCAAAAGGAATAGAAGAACTCTTGCTATACACCAAGAAGACATACAACAACCCTACTATCTACATCATATAAAATGGTACAATGACCTAACCGCAAAGTATGACAATGTATTCCATCGTTGTCAAAGGAGATTTCCCACAAGTTTGAAATCAATTACCTTTTTAAAAGTTAGAAACAGAAGATATCAGATGCACTGAGCAATGAATAAAGAGCATAAACCAACAATGAGCACACACCATCGTCATCACCAGGCTGTACATGGAGTGTGCATACCGTCTGAAACCAGCACCTGGTGTTGCCATCTTTGCTACTTTATCAAGAGTTTAGTTGTCTATATTATGTCTCTTGAATGGTTCACAACCAAGCATCTATTTACAAGGCATTGGGTCTAAAATGGAATCAATGACACCTTGCGTGACAAACAAACCAATGCGAGTCCTATATTTGCGAACTTCACAAGCTAGAAGCTAGTATCTTTGCTAATAATAACGGCAACACAATATGATAGTATTTGTAAGGCACACATCACACAGCCACTCCCTGGCACATACATACGACCAACATACTATTGGTACTAATTCTATGAAATATTCATCGATAAAATCATCTTGCAACCTAATAACCAGAACAGATGACCTGATGCAATCATTCATGCATACCTTAAGAGCAAAAGACTAGTTCACTAACCAGAAGATACTACATGCTGAATGGGAGCAGGAGGAGCGACAGCACCGGAGGCAAGTGGAGGAGTGGGAGACGACGGATCACGGTGGATCGACGAGGAGAAGGAGGATGAGGACGGGAGGCGGGATCTGCAGCGAAGAAGGAGGAGGGGGGCGGGTCGGGTGTGGCGGCAGGAGACGAGGGGTCGCGTGTGGCGGTGAGACGAGGAGGCGGCTGAGGCGGTGGAGGAGGGGAGACGGTGGTGGAGGCGGTGGAGGAAGAGGAGGACGGGAGGCGGCGCCGGCCGCAGAGGTGGGGAGGAGACGAGGGGAGGCGCTGGCAAGGGCAGGCAGACGAGGAGGCAAAGAAGGCGATTCAAGAGCTGAGACGGCTGCAGCAGTGGAGGAGGGGAGGAGACGAGGGGAGGCGGCCGGCCAAGTTGCGGAGGGGAGGAGACGAGGGGAGGCGGCGGGCGGCGGTAGACGAGGAGGCGGCGGCATTCAAGGCCGTCGAGCAGCAGAGGCGCGAGGAGGAGACGGCGGCAGCGGAGGCGGTGGAGGCGACGGAGGACGGGGAGTGGCGCCGGTCGTGGGGGAGGAGAGGGGAGCAGCAGTGGAGCGCGTGGGGGATTGGGGAGAGAGGGGAGCAACAATGGTGGAGGAGAACGGGATTAGGAGTTTGGAAAAAAACGGGCGAAAAAAACGGGCGCGCGGTGTTGGGAAAAAATGGTGTGGCCTATTTTTCGCTCCCGAGTGTCTGTAACGAACGACACTCGGGGAATCAGTTCTCCCCGTTGAGGACGCTTCGGCTCGCCTGCTCCCGTCAAAGTTTCCCGAGTGTCCGATCGGACACTCGGGAAATGTTAATTTCCCGAGTGTTTTATTCGCGCCCCGAGTGTTTTATAAGGCACTCGGAAAGTTACCGAGTGTATTATTTAAAACACTCGGAAAACTTTTGAGCATTTGGGAAAATAGACTATTCTGGTAGTGTTGCACGGCAAACCTGCTGGTGTTGCTATATAAAATCGTGGCTTACGGCGTTGTAGCGTACGTGTCCAAGATCATCTAATCCGAACAACGGACTGCTCAGATCAACGATCCCGATCAATACGGCGATATGCATGCAAAAAAGTAAAGCCCTGAACATTCACCATCCATCTTTCTTCGGGACCAATTGATCAAACAATCAACATAATCGATGGCTCAGACCAGCGCCTAGTTAACGGATGGCTCAGATTGACCAGCCAGACCGAGATAGAGGGCAATTTCTGTCCATGGAAGTATGTATATAAACACAGTGAAAAATAGTACGGCCATAACAATGGATGGCATCTCAAGGTTGACTAACCTTGTCAAGAGAGGGCGATCTGTGTCCATGGAAGTATTAAAAGACGGTGAAACCACGCGGCAAACCGCTGGTTCGTCCATATAAAAATCATGACTTATATATGGTGTTGTAGCGTGTTCAAGGTCGCCTATCGGAACAATAGACGGACCAGATCGACAAGCCCGATCAATAGGACCATCAGCATCCACATGGTTACGAAACCTAGTTATGAGCAAACGACTAAAATATTCTTAGAAAGCTTTCATCCTCACAGGCTATAAATATGAGGACTCTCACGTACAACAGGCATACAGATAAATAAAAATCACGGATCTCCTCTATACATATGTGTTCATATTATTCCTATTGTGTTCATGTGATTGCTCTTGTATGGATTGATCTATGAGTTAAAAACTTGACAACTACCGAAATCTCAACACGTTATCAATACGAATGCTCTTCGTCAGTTCAATCGGGTATGTCATTCTATATTGTTTGACAAATAGATCAATCTGTCCACGTCTTTGATCTTCAGATTTTTATCTGTCATTCCATGGTGCCATGTGCAAACTGAAAATAGGAGGAACCGAAGCTTGTTCGTGGCGATCTCTTTCCATCACTACCAGAAACAGGATTTTTCCCGAGTGCCAAAAACACTCGGGAAAGGGGGATACACACTCGGGAAACATATTTCCCGAGTGTCACACTCGGGATAGATTAGTCGGGATAAAAACGGTTTCCCGAGTGTTACACTCGAATCAGACCTTTCCGAAAGTGCATCTCAGACACTCGGGAAAGTTAGACACTCGGAAAAAAAAACCTGTTTGAACGGCTTCTCCACTGCAGAACGGAAATTCCCGAGTGTGAACACTCGGGAATGTTCCCACCGTTTGACCGACGAACCAGGGAAAATTGACACCTAGCAGTCTTTCCCAAGTGCATGGCGGAAAAGACACTCGGGAAAGCTTCCGACGGATCCGCAGCAAATTGCCACGGGTCACGTTTTCCCTAGTGTCGACACTCGAAAGTTTTTGTCGCTTTCGAGTGTCACTTTACCGAGTGTCGACACTCGGGAAAGTTTTAGTCTATTTCAGTGTTGACACTCGAAAAAGTTTAGTCTATTTCCGAGTGCCAAACACTCTGAAAGCAAGAAGACACTCGAAATCGACAAACCAAATTTGAACCCCAATTTTCACAAATTCATTTAAAATCCATTCCACAAGAATCAAATAATCCATCCATCCATTCCACAATCAAATAATCCATCCATCCATCCATCCATTCCACAAAGAATCAAATAATCCATCCATCCATCCATTCCACAATATATGTATATATATATATATATATAGATCGAACAAAAGACATCATAACAGTTCTCGAGCTCACAACATTCAAGTTCAAGTTCAAAATGTAAGCATAAGGCATTATTATACATATGACAGCTTCCAAATAGCAAGTATCACTACAACCATTTGCATGCATGCAATTTCTGCTTCAATCTTCCGTGCATGAGAGCATCATTTTCAAAGTTCTGCAGATAGAGCAAAACTTAATATTAGTGCCATATTACAACAAAAGTTAGGAATTGATGCATGAAAAGATAATTAACCAAACTATTGAGAAAGCAAAAAATTCCTTTAAATCATGATGAGCAACCTAATAACATGGCAAATCAGTTAAGGGCATGCATGGGGTGTGGGCCAGCTAGCTTGTGGCCTAATTGATCATTTACTTATGTCATCTACAGCACATGCAAGAGAAATTTGAGTATAATGATGTACTACTGTAAAAAGGAATGAGCTGAAACTATATATGGACTTAATTAAGAGGTGCGAGGAGTGATATTTTGTTAGATATATAATTACATGCATGGTATCCACTTGTATGATGTACCTTTTAAAAGCTCTGGCAAATTCATATGTTGACGTGCTTATTAGCACCTAACAATATAGAATATGAAAAGCACAAAAGCTAAAATGTTAAACTCCAACTCTCAATATTTTGTCATTGTGAACTACTAATCAACATTTATGTCTCAAGCACTTATCATCAAATTCATAGAAAGGAGTGTACATACAAATTATTATATGTTGACACATTTCAAAAGAATTTATGATATAGATATAGAGAATTAGTTATATATGAAGCCATTTTTATCCATTTTTAGCAATCACCGATTGTGAATGTTTTTTAATATTGGTATCCTTTTAGTAGATCATGAAAATAGCAAGCACTGTGGTGGCCTCTCGGCGATGGACGTCGTGTGAACATTAGGACCAAAGATCTTCACTTGACAAAGATAGCAGAGAAGCAACCGATCCCGCTGTTCCTATATTTTCAAAAGAAATCGCATTATAAGAAATTTGCGAGAGCGACCAATAATTACATTGCATGTCATTTCAATGTCTTCGAATCAACCACCATAAGAGACTAACAATATAATAATCAAGATGCGCTACTAACCGAGCAGATAAGTGAGGCAAAGGTTCCCCGACGGAGAGACATTAAGTCGAGTCCGGTCCCGAGTGCTCGCATATTTGTTTGCACATTGCCATACATTAGCCAAGTATGAATATATATATATATATATATATATATATATATATATATATATATATGCATATTACTTTGTTATTGTACTACCACGCCCAACTAACTGCAGGAGCATTTGCTCCAAACGCCGCTTAGCCTTAATTTCTGTCATGATTTGCTGAAGCTCGTAAAACCGAGATCGGAAACATGTGATGGTTGTTGCCGACTTTGAAGGTGTACTTCATCCGTTGATGCAAAGACTCGTGGATCGGACCTCCGAGAGGGTTGTCGGTGTGCTAATGTACCCGACACCCATGAAGAAACGACCATGTTTCTTCCCTTCCAAATTTTGTACACAAAGACTCGCGTTTAGTGGTGAATTCATGACGTCGTAGTCCGCCATGAATCTCCTTAGCAAAGATCGAGATATGCGACTGTTGGACAAAATCATCGTGGAGCGAAAATCATCGTAAATCGTACCAAGTTCTCGTCATACTGGCCGCACAAGGTGCCCTCCCGATCACCCTCCTAGTTGCTACATATGCCTCCATATCGGAGACAGCCTCGCCTTTTCCTGCACCCAAAAAACCACGGCGGTCAAAAATATATATCTACAACATACAATCAATATGAACATGTTGACCTACCAGTTCTTCTTGTAACGTGCCATGGAGGAGCCGCCTTGACGATGTGTTGTCCCGCCCATCAACAATCTCCGCTCCCTAGCAAAGATGAGAGTCCTCAGAGCCATCGCTCGTTGCACCACTGCCTTGGGCAATCCGCCGCCATGCATTTTCACACTTAAGGGCCCACCAAGGTATTGCCTAAAATTAACCAAGTGTTAAATATGAATAAACTAGAGTTGATTGTAATCAAGGACATCGTTTGTTCGGTTGGTTACCCGCATGTACTCGTCCAAAGTGATATCGTTTGTGGCGTCGGCCCTCTGAATTTCTTTTCAAGGACTTGTGTGTAGTAACAGATGACCGCTTGATGCATTCTTCAGAGAACATCTGTGGGATCACTTCTTAACACAATTACGCAAAGACTCTCCTAGAATCGACTTCTGTCCCTCAAATTTCATCGAAACCACCACTACAATCCAAGAATAAAGAATTGATAAAGAATAAGATGATTAAGTTAGTTGATGAAAGCGAAAAGGAATTGATAAAGAATAAGATGATTAAGTTAGTTGACATTTATTACTTGGCTACTAAACATCCAAAAGAGGTAAATTAAACATGTTAGACTACTTGAAGTTTTAGTACCAAACAAGTGAGATTAGCCAGGTTAGGTTTGCATAAAAACACAAAATATAATGACTTTGTCCTCAAATGGCTTCTGTGTTCTTCAAAATGTTAGTAGTCCTTGTGCAATTTTATCCTCGGGATGTCTTCCACACGATCTTTACATTGCTTTAGTGATACATCTACCATTACTTTAATATCAACACTTCTATGAGCAAAAGGTTAGTGTGTTGGAAGTCAGAATTTAGATAGGTGATTGAACATTGGGGCCATTGTTTTACCCAAACATTTATGCCTCATCTAGTCATCTAGTCACTAAATTGAGACTCGAGAGTTGTGACCTAATCAACCCTAACATGCATAGGAACACATAGAAGCAGATTTGAATATTCAGTCACTTACCCAAAAACTTTCCTCCACCCACGCAAAACAAATTGTCAAATGGAACCTCTCCTTCAAAGAATGGCAGATCTTCAAGACCTGTGAGTGGCACCATGTCCATGCAGGCTCCGCCTTCCTCAGAGGTGACCAAGCCAGGAAGTGCCATCGAATCAACACGCCAATTATGCCATTTGAAGTCTACATTTGTCACCCCGCCTTCTTCTCGCCATTGCCTCGCATATTAGTTTTTTGAGGTATGCAATTAAGTGGGCTAAATTAGTGAAAGTGTAAACAGCTTTCTTACGTGTCGCCAACAGAACGATGATGATCTTCTCCTCCTCTCGGGTTGGTCGTCGTGGCAGGTTCAGCAGTCCTCGATCCAAAATTCTTGTGCCTCATGGTGCTCATCCTCCTCACCTCCGCCGCCTCGGGGTGCTCTTCCTCCTCACCTCCGCCTCACGGTGCTCATACTCCACATCATCAGCACGCGAGGGTTGCGGGGTACAGGAGCCTGATCTACTAGAGGTAGACCCCCCCGCTACCCCCTCGAGAGGCCGCGGCTGCCCCTCTGCCTTCTCGAGGGGCCATGGCTGCCCCTCTGCCTCGTCGAGTGGCCACGACTGCCCCTGTGCCTCCTGGAGGGGCCGAGGCTACCCCTGATCCTTCTGGAGGGGCCACGGCTGCCCCTCTGCCTCCTGGAGGGGCCGTGGCTGCCCCTCTACCTCCTCGAGTGGTTGCGGCTGCCCCTCTGCCTCCTCGAGTGGAAAACAAGCGTCTGCCTCGACTAGAGTATGCTGCCTCACCACTCATATTTTGGTGTCCTGAAATGAAATAAAATAAAATAAATCAATTAATATAGCGTAATCAAGTAAGCTCATAGAAAAATGTAATATAACGTAATCAAGTAAGCTCATACAAAAAATTAAAAACATGCAAACAAATAAATGGAAGACATACAAGATCATGCTCGAGTAGTCATCTACAATGGGATCCTCCGGATAGGCCCTCCAAAATGTCATCGTCACTATCATGAGGTGTTGACTCAACCTCATCCCCTTCGGTGCCATCAATGTCTAAGCGATTAAGTAGTTCCAAGTCCTCTTGGTTTACAACCTCATCGGCATCGATTTGAATATCATCCATGTGATCGTCCTCTTCCCCAATTATTATTTGAAAAGTCCACGTAGCCCATCTTCTTGAAAGAATAGGTCAACACCATTGTTGGTCTCCATGTTGTAGTCCTGCTCACTAGGGGTAGGTAGTTTACCATATGGTTGCACCTTATGTACTACCCACCAATCCACTAGACTACTCATAGTTTTGCATGGGTACGGATGTAGTATACTTGGGTGGCTTGTCGAGCCACAATAAATGGGTCATTGCTGGTAGGATTGATTGATGTGCAACTTCAACCACCCAAGTGATGTATCCCGTCGACTCCCTAAACGGATGGAACCAATGACATTTGAATAACATAAGTTTGAGAGGTTTGCTACCATGAAAATATAGTTCAATTATTTCTTCAATTACTCCATAGTATTCAACAGTGTATTGCTCCCATCTTGTCCTATAGTCACCAATCCACTTTGTTAATTGTTGTTGCATTAGGCCGTTCCTCTCATGTGTGGATGTTCGGAAGCGGTACCCATTCACATCGTAGGTACTATAGGACAAAGACCCGAGTGTGGCATCCTTGAGCAACTTGCTTCAATTCATTTGCTCATAGACTTGTCCTTCAAACTCTACAAAGATAAATAGAATGGGTTTCATGTATTAGTTCCTCTTTACTTAGTAAATATTACGTGCAAGGGGGAGTAGCTAATAGAGAAGTTACTTTCTGATAGAACCAAGTCGGGAAATTCGGTTTACAATTCCCAGCACCCTTCCTAAGAAGGGTCTCAACTTATTTTTCGGATGGGTCTCGGCGTTGCTTCCACTCGCTCCTAACAAATTCCTATAGACAACAAGACAAGTAGATTAAAACACTCATGCATCAATTATTGGGAAAAAATAATTGTTGCATACCTAATGTAATCATCCGCTTCGGAGAGGTTGGTAAAGACATACAACATCGCAGTCAACCACTCCTCCCGCGATAAAACTTTGGGAGTACCACCGCTTGAAGTGTCACCACTTCGGTGAAGAGGCTAAGTTGGCAATTATTTTGAGGATGCCAATATTGTATCGTGAGGTTTGATTGTGCACCGTATTTAACATTGTCGACAAAGTATATTGATGTGAAATGGGAAATTTCCTCAATTATATGCGCCTCGCTATGGATGCTTCAACACGCGATCGATTTTTTGCTTTGCCTCGTAGTTCCTTTTGTTCCTCTCAATTGATACATCCACCGATTTTGCAATCGTCCCCCATCCTAGCTTCATAGGGTAGATGGAGAATCAAATGTTGCATTGGATTGAAGAAGCCAGGTGGAAAGATCTTTTCCAACTTACAAAGCAACACAGGTACTTCACGCTCCATAGTTGACATTACCATGGGATCTATCTCTTTCGCACATAGCTGTCGATAAAAGAAGCTCAACTCCGCCATCACTTGCCAAACACACTCGGGGACGTAGCCACGGATCATCACAGGTAAAAGGCGTTCCATGAATATGTGGTAGTCATGGCTCTTTAGGCCATTGATGCGCATGGTAGCTAAATTCACTCTTCTCCTTAGATTTGCTGCATACCCATCAGGAAACTTTAGGGTCTGAAACCATTCTAAAATCTCCTTCCTCTGAACCCTAGTTAGGCAATAACTAGCTCTTGGCTTCTCCCACTTGCCAGTAGCTGGCTTATGGATCATATTCAGCGAGGGCCTATTGCAAAGCTCCTCCTGATCAAGGCGAGCCTTCACATTGTCCTTCGTCTTGTCTGGAATGTCAAAGAATGTGCTAAATATGGCCTCTGCAACATTCTTCTCATTATGCATTACATCTATGTTATGGGGAAGAATGAGCTTATGGAAGTATGGCAGCCGCCACAAACTTGAAATGTGAGTCCAATTGTGCTCCTCACCATATTTCTCGAACCCATCACCATCATCAAGAGGCTTCAAAGCATCTAGCCGTGCACGAACCTCCTCACCTGCCAGACGACGTGGTGGTCCACTGCGGACAGCAATATTGGCCCTAAATCCAGTTGTGTCACTTCTGAATTCGTGGTCAATTGGAAGGAATTGACGATGACAATCGAAGAAGGAGTGCTTGCGACCATGCTTTAGCCAATAGCCACGCAACGTCTCCCTACAGATTGGGCATGGCATCTTCCCATGTACGCACCACCCACGAGAATATCCCTGACGGAAGTCATGCATGGATGTGTGATGCGACCCGCATGGTGAAGTTCTGTTTCAATGCCCGATCATATGTCACTATGCCTTGTTCCCAAGCATGTAACAATTCATCCACCACCGCTCCATGAATACACTCATATTCTTCCATGGGTACTCGGGACCGTGGATTATCAAGGAAAGGAATATGTATTTATACAGATGCAAACGCCGGTGGGAGGTTAAGGGAATGACAAACACAAAGCCAACAACAGTATGGCGCAATTTCATACCAAATGGGTTAAACCCATCGCTTGCAATTGCAATTGAACGCTCCGAGGCTCATGACAAACTCTACATAGTCTCGGTCAAATTGCTTCCATGCTTCACCATCGATGGGTGGACCATCTTGTCATTATGGTACCGACGACCATACTTGTGCCATACCATTTGTTTGGCGAAACCTCGAACATGTATAACCGCTTGGATTCGTGGCACAAATGGTAGATAGCGAAGTATTTTTACGCCAATAGGAAGTCGCCTCTTGACCATCACCGAGTCAACCTCAACAAACCTAGACTCACCACACTTATCACAATGATCTTTCTCCACATTCTCATTCCTAAATAGCATGCAATGATTTGGACAAACATCTATCTTCTCATATGGCATATTTAGTGCGCTTATCAATTTCTTGGCCTCATACAAGTTAGCGGGCGTTTGTGACCATCTGGGAGAAGAGTGCTAAACACGCTTAAGAATGCATCAAAGCAAGCAATGCTTGTCTTTGGCCGAGACTTGATAGCAAGTAGTCGTGTGATGGCATCTAGTTGGGACACTGTGTGTGCCCATGAAGTGGTTGACTTCATCATGGACAACATATCAAAGAAAGCCCTTGTTGCGAGCTCCGTTCTTTCTCGTGGTGGCCCATATGCATGACGCACATCATCTAGCATGTCTTCTATCCTACTCTCATTGTGGCCGCCATCGTCCGCTTTCTTCCCTTAGCACATCGATCGCTATGTTGTGACTCGCCGTGATACACCCACACGGTATAGCACCCCTAAATCCGTATTTCTGCACAAAAAGCGATCATTGTTGCCCTCATTTGTGGCCGTGTGTTCAACAACGAGAACAAGGGCACAACACACCCCGCCCATTACGCCTAGCAAATGCTCGATCCACAAAATCATCGACTTTTCCATCCATTCTTGGTACACCACCCATCGCTCTCGCCCAAAGTACATCCAACTACGATCCTCACCATCCTAGTGTACAAAACATAATGCATATTTTAATCCAACTTTTATTTATGTCAAAATTACAACTACAGAGCTAGCTAGAAGCTACCCTATGATGCATGCCCTATATATGTACACTAAAACAGATTGACATGAAGACAATATACATGATCAACGGAGCATAAAAACACTTTCTTTCAAGCAATATGAATACCTTTATTTATTAACACGTTAATGTAGCATTGTAATGACAGCATATCAATCCACCATAAATGGACAACACAAAAGAAAATAAGCAAACTTTATTTCTTTTTGCACTTATCCATTACCTTACAAGACTTCTTGCCGAGGGAGCCGAGGAGGCTGCGGTGGGGAAGATGGTCTGCACTGTGTGTCGGTGGAGGCGTTCATGAGGGGAGGCGGCAGCACTGTATTGAAAACCATGAGCTATATTAGGACAGAATCGACACTTAAGCATTGAAATTTAGACAAAACAAAAAAAAATCGCTACACACAAACTAATTAAGTTTGCACGGGGAATGTGTACGTTGAAAGTGCTACACAACCAATCGTTGTTTCATGTTTGTCCATATTGATATAGCTCAACAAATTGTACGGCAATATCATTTTCTAGTACTATACCCATTAATAACCCGAAAGGGGAAGAAAATATCAGCTCATGAGTACTTAACTTTCTATCTATATTCCAATTCCTACTCAAGTGATCTTTTTCCCTAGAAGAAGATCATGTACAATGCATACTTATTTACTTGGTACACTATACTACTACAAGTGTTAGAAAAGGTCTACCTAACATTCTGAAACTATCTAAATCATCATTTGATCAAAATGATAAAAATAATAATATCAGAAGCTCACACGATGCTAGTTTCAATTAACATGACAGTCTCAAAGGAAACTAGAATGGATAATGACTAATGAGCTAATCAATTGCCGTGCCATTTAAAACATTGAGAGAAAATATCAATCCTAAGTCACCGCCTCTCCACGATCATCAAAATCAAGAACTATGACCCAACCAATAACAACAAATTTTGGACCAACCACATTCAGACATTCCTACAAAGATAATTTCAGACCGACAAGCCCAAATTTCATTTGTTTACAAACCGGCAAGTCAAACAATGCCCTATGCAGATAACAAAAATTTCATCTAAACCACTCAAGAAACCAAAACATAATAGCAATCAACAAGCACATAAAACAAAGAATAATCAAAACATTACATTAAGTAAAAGAGTACTGAGTCATCTATCATAACAACTCCAAATTCAAAACAAGAACATACGTGCATAGCCATGCATAGATACAACTGGATGCTAAGTCCTACCAAGTAAGCTAAAACAAGCGAATCCACTAAAATCTATGGCCATCCAACAAAACTATATTAGGACAGAATCGGCACTTAAGCATCGAAATTTAGACAAAACAAAAAATTTATTGAAGTGAAGTGTAGATGTAAGCATCATGGACATACCTAATCTTATGGACCTTATACAGTACATATAATACAGTAAAAACCCTAGAGCTCATTCTCTCAAGGAACCAGTGAGGAAATTAGGAAGAAGAATATTGTTAATTCTTGTGAGGTATCAGATTAACTATATTGCACCCTTTCTATACGCTCTTTTCATATGATTCTGTGGTGTGTTTCTACTTTCTACTAATAGGCAAAGTGAGAGGCCTTCTTTTTGTGTTGAGTGTTGAGTTTGTCCCCATCCATCGGCTGTTAATTCCCTTTAGGGATCAGGCAAAGTGGGAGAATATTTGATAGCATGGCAGAATAGGGACAGAGATGAGGAGATGGCAAAGAAGAGGCCAAACAAACTCATGGCATGCAATGAGAATATCGCTCATTATGGGGAGGGAAGGCGACAAGGAGGCGCCCAAGACGTGTGAATTTTGTTCTCATTGCAGATTTCGTGAATTATATTCATTGATCAAGTCTCTCTCAGAATATATATATATATATATATATATATATATATATATATATATATATATATATATATATATATATATATATATATATATATATATGCAAGAATTTGATTTCTTACAAATTATTTCTCTTGAGATATTTTCTTGCCTTGGATCAAGAATTTTCAAAATGGTTAAATGTTGTGGTGCATGTCAAAAACAAGGGCATGGCATGGGCACACCAAAATCCAAAAGAGAGGACTAAAAAAAGAAGAGGAAGAAGAAGAAGAAGCAAAAGAAAGTACATACTATATACTTGTCTCTTGAAAAAGAAACAATTGGAGTATGTATACGCATTAATCTCAAATAAAAATCCAAAAGGAGAACATATGTAATCGCTCTCTCAACAAAATGGAATATATATACCATGAAAAACAATACATACTAATCATTGTTTATTACATTAAGTAGAACAGTAAATCCATCGTCATTAGAAAATTCCATTGGAGTTTTTTTAAAAAACATTACATACTACATACTTGTTTCTTGAAAAAGAACCAATTGGAGTATGTATACTAATCTCAAATAAAAATCCAAAAGGAGTACATATGTACGTTTCTCTCAAGAAAATGAAGGATATATACCATGAAAACAATACGCACTACATACTTGTGTACATCTAAAAAAAGCAGGAGTATATCTAGAAAAATAGGAGTATCACCGAAAAAACAGAAATACTACATACTTGTCGCTTGGAAAGAACCTATTGGAGTGTGTATACCATGAAAAATAGTGCATACTACATACTACATACTTGTTTCTTGAAAACGAACCAAGTGGAGTATGTATACGCATACTAATCTCAAATAAAAATATAAAAGGAGTACATATGTACGCTCTCTTAAGAAAATGAAGGATATATACCATGAAAAACAAGACGCACTACATACTTATGTACATCCGAAAAAACAGGAGTATCTCTCAAAAAACAGAAATACTACATACTTGTTGCTTGAAAAAGTACCAATTGGAGTGTGTATACCATGAAAAACAAGGCATACTACATACTTAATATAATGTATTAGAAAGATGTATTATTTACAAGCGCTTTGTAAAAGTCAGATTAGAAAGTTTAAATTTAGTTTGTATTTCCTTAAGCTTTGAAGTAGTATGATACCTTAAGCTTTCCATATGTAGGAACAATACTAAGAACAACCGGGGAAAAATCTCACATGTAAGATAAGAATCGCAGTGGAGGGAGAGAAGAGGCAGAGGCAAAGTCGTCCCTTGACCTTGTTGCAATGCAGGTAGAGTGGAGGGAGAGAAGAATCGCAGAGAGGCAAAGTCCAACTTACCTATCCCAACCTATACACGCACCACCCACAGAGAGCAGCTACAATATTGACAACTACTTCAACGCTTCCCTCATTGACAACTACACAAATAACCAACACAACCTGTGATTGGTCAACGCCAAATACAAGGTACCTCACCGCTAGGCTATCCTCTTGTTGGCATGCAAGAGTGTATTTGAATAACACTATAATGCTTTTTCATCACATAATAAGGTGGATATACGTCTGCTGCACTCATTCATGGTTTTTGTTTTTAATATATGGAGGGCATGGATCCTATTCCTAGCTAGTCGTTCAAGGCAAATATCACCAGATGATTGATATTGTTAGCAAATGGATACATCGCTTTTAGGAGCATTTGTTGGTCCTGTCATGTATGGAAACATACCTTTATTTCTCAGCTCATATAAACCGTAATAATACGGATTATGTATTTGCCTTAGCTTGAATGCCCGATTAGCCTCGATTATACCACTAGCATCATGATTGTTCGTCCTTATCTTTCCACTCATTTTGGTTCTCACACGCAGCAGAAAATGAATGCCACCATTCTTGTACACTCATCAGATGCATTATTTGAATCTAGAATAATATCAAGGATAACGAATCATGGAGGAGGCAGAGCCGGGAGGCGGACACATGGGCAGGCCATGGAGGAGGGAGCCCGGAGGCGGAGTCGGGGCAAGGCGTGGAGGAGGAGGCGGAGCCGGGAGGCGATCAGCGGGGCGGGCCAAGGAGGAGGGAGCCCGGGAGGCAGAGGCTGGGCAGGCCATGAGGAGGGAGCCCTGGAGGCAGAGGCTGGGCAGGCCATGGGAGGAGGGAGCTGGGAGGCGGAGAGTCGGGCGGCCATGGAGGAGGGAGCCCGGGAGGCAGAGTCGGGGCGGCCGAAGGAGGAGGGAGCCGGGAGGCGAGTCAGCAAGGCCAGGCAAGGGCGGGCGCAGGAGGTGACGGAGGATGGGGAGGAGCGCATGGGGATTAGGGGTGAGCAAAGAATGCGCAAGGCGGGGGGGGGGTTAGGGAACGGATAGGAACGGGCGCACATGGAGGAAATTACGCGCTGTTATTTTAGCTCCCGAGTGTTCAGAATGTAAGCGACACTCTGGAGCTAATTTTTCCTTGTTCTCGTCAAAATTTCCCGAGTGTCCGATCGGACACTCGGGAAAGTTTAATTTCCCGAGTGTTTTTCTAGGTTCCCGAGTGTTTCATGAGGCAGTCGGGAAGTTCCCTAGTGTATTATTCAAAACACTCGGGAAACTTCCTAACACTCGGGAATTTCGACGATTCTGGTAGTGCATAGTGATCGGGAACCAACACATTATCATCACGAAGGTGTTGATACGCAGAAGTTGTTCTCAGAGAGAGCATATACTAAACACTGATCATCACACTTGAGCTTTTTGGAAATCTTAGTCCAGCCTAGAAGGTGTTGATACGATTATTACTGTTTAAATTCACCTTGAAGGTTTTACCACTTGACAATTTAGATCTAGTTGGTCGACAATGCAAAGATCATGTCTAGATCCTGATGATCATTACTAAATCCTGAAGATGTGCTAACAATCTGTCAAATCTCTATAGTGCAAAATCCCATAATAGATTTATATTAGTTTGTGCTGGTGTATCCATCTATTGGTGATCATCTAAGCATACCTTGATAGTTACTTCTACCAACCACTCAAAAATTATAGCAATATATGAAGCCCCATTTGAAGGTGTTTGGCTCAGATATGTGATTAACCACATCCAGAAAATATTGTGGCATTAATACCTGACGAGGATTAAAGTCTCTAAATATTACTTTAATATTTAATTAAAAACTGCATGTCCTTCGTGGTCGTAATCTCTAAGGTTAATGGCCCATGTGGTCGAAAGAACTCCAGAGGTTACACTATGGGTACCCTAGTCGGAGAGGTTCTCTATCTACTGTCCGACCAGATGACTGCTCGTAGAAGCTTTGAACTAGCATTTGGATATGATTCCAAGTATTTCTCTCCCGTGTGATGAATGGAGCACATGTCTAATTTGTTCCAAACCACACGACGTTTATAGCCCTGAGTCACTGACAATAACCACTACATAGTTTTATCTCCCGTTGACATTAACCAGTGATCAATTACAGTCTCATCGGCTACAACTGCCTCCCTGACCTGATGCATCACTTCTAACAGGTATCTGCTCCAGAAGTAACTGCCACCTCTTCGTCAGTTATTTAAAGGAAGATCGAGAGGCATTGGAGGGAGATCGAAAGACACAAGACCTAGCGATCTGAAGACTATTGAAGCAATATCATAGCAATCAATACACCAAGTGTAATTAGGGCTAGTCTGTCGCCTTATTCAGGGCATTCTCTTGTAAAGATCCAGTTCATTGCAATAAAGAGCAACCCCATTCTCATCCAAGAACTCTTTGCCATTTTCCTCTTTTTATTTCGTAAGATCGACGACTCGATCATTGATAATACCGTTAATACTCCCTTAATTATCTATGAAGATAATGATGCTTGTATTATGCAAATGCAAATGGCTATGTCAAGAGCAACATCACAAAGCACACTTCTCCTAAATTTTTCTATACTCATGAAATCCAGAAGAATAGTGAGGTAAAGATCCTACAAACAAAGTCTTGTAAAAAATCAGTTGATTTATTCACTAAGTCTCGGCCTGTATCCAGCTTTCAAAGATGCATTCATGGCATTAGAACGAGACAGTTTAAAGAGTTGTAGATATCAAGGGGAATAAATCCCTATATCACAACCCTTATCAAATCCTGAAGATTTATCCAAAATTTTCAAAATTAGATTTGAAGATTAAACGTTGTACTCTTTTTCTTAGCGAATTTTCCTGAAGTTTTCTCACATGAAGGTTTTTAGTGAGGCAACAAGTATAATGAAACTTACGAATATAATGTACTATTTTCTCCATTCTTTTTTTTTCCCAATGGGTTTTTTGAAGGAGTTTTTTATGGGATGTTGTCTATTGCCCAAAGAGAGTGTTACAAAACCTAGTTATGAGCAAACGACTAAACCGCGTCTGGAGGGCTTTCGCCCATATGAACTATAAATATAAGGACCCTATGTACAATAGGTATACAGATAAATAAAGATCACGGATCTCTCTATATACTTGTGTTCATCTTACGCCTATTAGATTCATATGATTACTAATTGATCTACGAGTCAGGTAATGTAACAACTACCCAAATCTCAACACATGTAAGAAAACAGCGAGCCTAAATGACACGGCCGCATGTCAATGTCACCGGCATTTCGGCCTAGCTACATCCGCCCGTCTACTTCGCGACCGCTCGATCAAACAACCAATATAATCGACCGCTCAAACCAGCCTAGGAGCCGTACAGCAGGTAAGCGCACTAAATATCGGTAAGGGGTGTGTCAACCCGAGTAGGAATGGAACCAGTCGAATGGTGAAATTTTTGTCGAAACGGCGTAAATTCGTCTTGTGTCCGTAAAAATGATCGTTTACACGTAGAATTTATAAAAATGATGCTCTGTCGTACGGTGATGTAAATTCGCTTTGTACTTGCAAAAATGATCGTCCACACACGGAATTTGCAAAAATGATGCCATACCGTACGGCCACTGTACGGTAGGCCCTCCCCTCTCGACATGTGAGGGCACGTGTTAGGAGAGGAGGGACTGCCGCACGATGAACGCACGGCAGGACGCCATTTTTGTAAAAAAAAAAAAAATCCGACGACGATCAGTCTTATAAATACGAGACGAAAACGCATCAATACGGCAAAAAAATCTCGAACGCTGGTCTTTCGTATTTGTATTTATATTTTCTAAATAAATATAAATATGAATTCGAATATTGTCGAATATGAATGGAGGGTTGTAATGCATATGAATATGAATCGAATACGGATGCAAATACAAATAAAGAATAAATTGTTAATCGAATGAAAAAATATAAACTATATTTATATCGTATCGAATAGGGTAGTCAAATAAAACAGATAATTCTTATTCGATTGGCACACCCCGTATCAATAAGGTGGCCGTGTGCGGCACGGGGCAAGGACTGCGGTCGCTGGCTATATATCGAGGGACCAGTGACGAGCGGCGTACAAAATTACGTGGTACGCGCGGGCAGTCGGGCACTGTGCGAGTGTACGTCCGTACGCGTGCATTTGACAGCCTTGATGTAGAGCGCACCAAGTACGAGCGTACGTACTGATCGATGTATGTCGTTCCAACGAAGCCAGGCCTTTTGCGCGTGAATTTCATGCATGGGTTTCGGTTTGGCTCCTGGCTAACCGGCTGCATGTAGAATTTTTGGCAGTTTTACCATATTTATAGAAATAGTGGTGTTTTATTTTATTTTTTTGCAAAATTAACGCCGCGTCCGCGCGGTTACCATGTGGAGACGCCCCACACCCGCCACACACTGCTGCCACACGACCGTCGTGCGGTGGCCCCGCAGCCATGCCACGTGCCCCCTCGGTGCCGATTAGGGTTAGGGTTTCGCAGATTTCGTAGCATTTTAAAAATATAGCAAATTAGTTCAAAAAATTATGAAATTTTACGTAAATGTAACACGGTCTACTTTCTTGTGTAATTTTTTTCATAATTTTTCTCGCAATTTCATATAAGTGTATTGTTTGTACGAATTTGTAAATGTAGAAAATAAGGTCCAAAAATTATGGATTTTTTAGGCTCCTCACACAGTGGACTTGATTGCGTACTGTTTCGATAATTTTATATGTCTAAAAAATGAATGATTTAGGTCGCGAAGATTACGGATTTAGGTTTCAGAAATTAGAGTTTCATGATTTCATGTGACTTAGAATGTATGGAAAAAAAGCTACGTTAAACTCCGTTGGAAACATCGATATACAATATGTTGCTTTCTGGAGACGTGCATGGCATATTAGGGTTTGCAATGAATTAGGGTTTGGAATGAAGTTGCAATGTACATTTTCATACAGATAATTGTCGATATTTCAAATGTTACAAGCATTACATGAAACACGCGTGGGTTTATTACAATCGAGATGTAGAATGAGGGGTATTATTAACCCGATCAAATAGGATACTCTTTGTTTATTTATCGGTTTAATGTGGATGATGTTCTTTAATACTGTATTGTACGATAGGCTAGACATGGTTGTGCATGAACCGATTGAAGGAAATATGTGGCATGCGGATCATATAACGATGTACCGTAACCTCCGACTCGTGTGCGTTTCGAAGGCTATGGTACATCGTTATATGATCTGCACACCACATATTTCTCTTAGTTGGTTCATGCGCAATGTTATCTAGCTCGTGGTACAATACAATATTAAAGAATGTCATCCACAGAAAACTGATAAATTAATAAAGAGCGTGCTATAGCATAAAAAAAATAGGTGTGTGCAACTAGTCTCCGCGACAATATCCTTTCTTGCTGACCTCACCTCATCACATAGTAGCACCTTCGATACATGTTCAAGGCACAAAACATGACCATTATCTTATAGCATTAAAAATAGGCATGTTAGAACATTACAATAGTGATGAGAAATAGGGAATTTTGAAGCACGATTGATTTCTAACTCTAAGTTCATAACAGTAAGAACTAAGAAGACTTCAACAAATCACCTCTGACTTGATAGATGAAATTGATTCGATTGTATTACCTGACTGATTCTAAATGAATGGCAGAAAGCACATTCATCTTCAAATAAGTTTATTGGTGTTTGCAGTCTCTTCAAGCCAGTAGCACCTTCGTTGTCTTCCTACGATATAACAAAAACTTAGTAAGGATGTCAGTGCATCGTATAGTGAAGAATGTAGCAAGGATGCAAATTATGCATAACTCATATAAGTTTCGCTGTACATAAGAAAACAAGGCCGAGAAAATATTACATTATGACACCAAATAACGACCAAACAAGCTCGGTATGTTGGGACAATCCTTCGCTAAGTGCCCAGGGGTCTTGCATATCCTGCACTTGCTTGTGCGGTAATACTAGTACGTTGGCTGGCATCCACGTCATTCCGGAAGCGCCGCGTCTGCTGTCACCCCTTCGTTGTTGTCTTCAAGTTCTTGTCCAGGCCCCATTGCACCATGTTTGGCCAAAGATCCTTGTAATTCATTTCCGAGCCGTACGAGTGAAACTCTGCACTCCATGTACCGAAAAGGTGCTGCACATTGTAGTACTCAGATATGTACGGCGTACACATCTGCTTCATTTGCGCACACGCCTTGTACACGTGCGAGCATGGCTTGTGCAGGAGCTTCGACTTGTTGAAGGTGCATGTCGCCACATCACCCAAGGTGCATGCCTGTTTTCTTTCCCGCTAGCATGACTATTGACGTATTTATGTCGAAGCCTGATCTCGTACTTCCTCTTGAGGCCATCGATCACCCGGATGTTATGCATCTGGGCCTTCTCCATATTCTGGTCCATGTGCCCCTGCTTGCTCTCGAACCACTGCTTACCTTCCTCCATCTATCGCTTGGCTGTGGTGGCTCTATTAACGAAATAACCAACAATGCGAGTCCATGTCTCCTCGACGATCGCAGTGATAGAGAGGCACCGCACACCTTTGAGGACGCTGTTGTACACCTTGGACTTGTTGGTCACTATAATCCCATACCTGGCACCGTTTGTGTCATACAGAAGGGACCATTTCTCCAATTCAGGAGCGTGGTCATTAATCCACTCTTAGAAACTTATGGCACTATAAGGTAGCTCTCCCTCTAGTATCTCCGGAGTAGACTCCCTTGTATGCCACGTAGTCCGGTGTTTGATGTCTCTCCAGACGGAGTCAAACTTTCGCCTCTGGTTCTGCAGACATAATGCCTTGAACGTCTTCATAATGTCCTGACTACGGAACCTCTTGAACAAGAACAAGTTAGATGCAAGATGCCTCATGCACCACCAAGATTGCACGTCATTCCACTGGTAGGGGGCATCCCATGCTGCATGGTGTTGATGGCCACCAACAACCCAGCATTACAGTCTGTGATAAGGCATACATTGGGTTGGTCTCCCACCACTACCGTCTTCACGTTCGACAGGAACCATAGCCAACTGGATGTGTTCTTGCTCTCCACAATGCCAAATGCCATAGGGAGAAGCTGGTCCTTCGCGTCGGGTGCCACCGTGATGAGAATGGTGCCCTTGTACCTTCCCGTGAGGAAAGTGTCATCCATCGTCATCATGGGACGATAGAACTGGAAGCCCCCGATAGCTTGAGCGAAAGCCTAGAACACCTGGTCCAGTATGAAGCAGTTGAGCCCTTTCTCAACATCTTCATGCTCAAGCTTGTTTATGTGCATGCCGGGGTTTGATTCGGTAATCTGGTAAAGCAATCTCGGCACAAGGTTGTACGCCTCTTCGTATGTCCCGTACATGGACTTGATGACCTTCTGCTTGGCTCGTCGGATCTTGTTGTAGTTGACAGGATAGCCAACCAGATTGGTGACTTCCGACATCAGCAGCTTGGGGGAGACGGACACGTCCGCTGCAACTAGGTGCTTGATGAGGTTCGCCACATATGCAGAAGTCACGTTCCGATGCTGCCGCAGGGGCTTGCTAAGCTAGCAAGTGTGGTCGGTCACCGCCTTGACCACAAATATCGAGCCGAAGATCTTTTCTCGGTGAGCGCTGATCTTGCCAGGGCAGCCTTCCACTACGCACCTCACTGCGTAATGTCCAGGGTTGGACTGGTGCACTCGATACACACGGCTGATGGACAAGGCGTATCGTGCTATAGCTTGTTGCACGGCCCCCTTGCTAGGGAAGTGCTGCCCTACTAAGAGGGTCTCGGCATCAAATCCCCAGTGGGAGCCTTCTTCTTGCGGCAATACGAGCGAACACACTGCGACATCATCAAGTCTTGATGCCATGTAAGGCACCTCCAATGACACAATTCCCCCGGTTGGGCCACTGGCCTGGTGTGCGTCATCGTCGCAACCATCTGAGCTTAGGTCGGCATCCTCATCAGACTCCAACCCGAGAGCCTGGTCTGGTAGATACTCGTGGCAGTCAATACGGGCCGACCACCACTATTCTGCTCCCTCATTTTGCACAAAATTATGCGCGGGACAATCCTCTGAGGTAGCACATTCCGTGTTGCCGTCTTCAAGCTCGGGCTACGCTTGCTTGCATATAGAGGCCTTGGCATCATCAAGTTGGCCTAGTGCCCTGGGTACGAAATTCATGTACGCCATTGGCCTCTCGTAAATGACCGCCTCGGGCTAGGAGGCATTGTGCATGTACTGGCTCCATGCTACGCTTCCAGCCACCTTGACGAGCTCCCACACATCATTCGTGCATGCGATCCCCTCAATCACAACTTTCTTCCTCATTGCCTCCGTGACGAACTCCCTCCGGATGTGTAGAACCAGAAAGGCGCCTAGAGGGGGGGGTGAATAGACGCATTCTCTATTTTTCACCTCGATCGAACTCAACACTACTTTCACTCCAATAGCTATAAAAGCTATGAAGATCTGCATATAAGCACAGTGGATGACCTGTGTTGAATCCGATCAAACCCCGAAGCAAAAGACCCAAAACACGGAGATCAAACCCATGGGCCTGGTCTGACCAACGGCTATCGCGACGGCCGCATCGGGCGGCGGCCCGATCGGTGGCTTACATGCGTCTAACCGACCTCACTGTAAACAAGGCCGATCTTGGCGGCCAAATCCAAAACGAAAATCGGTCTAACTTTTGATCTACATGATGAAACTTGACCAAACTTGAGACACACCTTCCTAAGGATATCAGAAACCTATTACAAGTAACGATCGTCTAGATCTGTGCAAAAGTCCTGACCTTTTTCCATTTGAACGAAGGTGGTTTCAAAACCAGGCAAAAATGAAAACGTGATCTAGAAACTTGTTTATGGTTGAATGATGATCTAGATGATCCTAGATAGGTTCCCACATGTCACAGCAAGTAAGATCAAAATAAGAAACCAAGCAAAAACTCGTGGATCAAAGGATGACTCAAAATGACCAAATAGAGATGAAGAACACAAGAAAACTCATCTTTGAGAAATCATGCATAGATTGATTTGAGATTGAGAGGGTTTACAGCCACTCCATCCATGGAGGACAAGAGCTCAATCCATGAGCACTCACTCAACTCATCTCTCTAAAACCCTAAGCCTCTCCTTTCCTCTCTAAGCCCTAAGACAAACTAGGGTTTTACAAATGAAGTGCTTAGGGGCTGCTTGATAGCACCCCCTCCTATTTATAGAGAGGCCTAGCTTCTAGAAGAGTTAACCCTAATGGGCTCCTGTTAAGGCCCACACACAAATGGGACACATTCACGCATTTTAAAGCGCTGTCTTCATCTTCTCTTGACCTAAACCACTTCTCTATACGTCGTCTCGCGCCGTGGTTTAGCCAAAAGGATCACCAAGGCAGTATTTGGTGAAATTACCAAAATACCCCTTCTCGGTCCTTCTCCGAAGACCGAGTCCAATCTTGGTGAGCAATCGCCTGTTTCGCCACTTGTAGGTAGATCAACGGCTCTCATCATGTCGGCAAGTCTCTTCCGTCCGGTTCCCGCCGAAGCCACCATGGCACTTGCACCGACTCAGCCGCTGATCCAACCAACGACCAATCGCCTGCTCGGTCACCTTTGTCCATTCTACGCCATGCTTGAGTCCATGGACCTCACCTAGCATCCTTAATCGTTCTGGACCTCAGCTCTCCAATCTTAGTCCCGATCATCCTCGCCGTTGACCGTTGTTGACCTCCAAGCGTCCTGCACAACAAATAGACAAAGAAATCGAATCCGGGAACAAGTTCTTCACAACTTGACCCACGTTAGTAAAAACATGCATCATGCAACACATATGCACTGAATCCCAAGTCTTTAACTTAACGAAAAACTCATCGCAACAATTTGGACGATGAACAGCACAAATTCGGTCAAACTGCCACTCTTGTTGGTCTGACCGATCCATTGCTGGTCTGACCGCTAACTGAAAGCCGGTCTGACCGCCCCCTGGGACTCAGCCAAAATTCCACTCGAGGCATGGCCGGTCTGACCGCCAAAGTGGCCGGTCAGACCGCCAGTGACCTGACAGAACTGACACTTTGCCGAAAATGCTTGACTCGACAAACCGCAAAAGCCATTGCCAATTGTATCATCATCCTAAGATCATGCACATATCCCCATGATATCCACAGATGCAACTCCAAAGCTCATGAATATTCATTGCGTCGCTGGACCACCTTGTACTGGCATCTCGACAGGTCCAACCCGCCGGGTCCAGCCCGTAGAGACCATCACCATAAAAAACATACAAATCTTGCATGTTCGACATTACCTAAAGCCACAACAACCCCATCCATGGTACCTTTGTGTAATTAGATACAACAAATTGCATGCAAGTGATGGATTACAAATGTGTAATTAGATACAACTAATTATGACTAATTATTTACTGCTAAACTAATTAACAAAGACTAAACTAACTAATTACAACTATTTAATTACCACTAAACTAACTAATTGTAATTGATTAATTACCACTACATAAATTACGAGTAGTTTATTCGCACTAATTTAATATGCGGGGCTGATAACCACTAAACCAATTTCAACTAATTAATTAATTACCAATGAACTAACTAATTACCTCTAAACTAATTAATTATCAATAAACTAACTAATTAATAACCAGTACACTAACTAATTACGGTAATAACGACAAAAGCATCCGACAGATTACCGCTTTCTTCGGGTATGCTATAAAAACCGAGCGCAAGTTTACGGCGAGCAATGAGCAAATACTTGATCTCCAAAAAAAATAATTATGTTAAGTTCTCTAAGTTCTCAGCGACGAGCGCCATAATGAGAAGCGAAATGCAATTGGGGATGAGCGAAGAGCAACTTGCCAGATCTCGGTATTTATAGCCGAGCGAAGGAGAAGCCGCTACGTTGGTGTCGGGAATTTCAGATGTGTTATCTATGCGCAGCGCTACGGGCAAGGAGGGACACCCGTGAGGAGTCGACCGATGTGCAAAGGAGGGAGGATGGACGGTTCAAAATATGGCCACTGGAGGGCGGCCGTGTGGGAGGGGGAGAGCAGGGCTGGTGGGAGGGGGGCCATGCATGTAGGAGGGGGAAGGGGTAACACATGACGAGATAAAATGAGTACACTTAAATGGAATTGCGAGGTAAAATTAGAATGAGAAAAATTATGGAAAAATTACACAAGAAAGTACACTGTGTTTGGTCGAAACTCTAAACCTAACATGCGAACCCCTAACCTAACACGCAAACCTGACATGTGGCGACGGGGGACCACCGCACGGTGGCTGTGCGGTAGCGGCGATGTGGCGAGATGGGGCAGCCATCGCACAGCAACCGTGCGGTCGGGGTGTCAATTTTGTAAAAAAAAGTCCCTTGCGGCTATTTTTGTAAATAGGAAACGGAATCACAGTAATACGGCCAAAAACTCCTGCATGTCCCGGCCGGTCATATATACGTAATATCTCTCAAGTATATAGAGATAAAAAAAATCATACAGTAACATCCCCAAATTTGTAGCGAGAAATCCCATGAATAAAAATGTGGGATTTTTAAAAGTTTTGTGCAACGATGCCCCATTTGAATTTTTGGGGAGTTATTTAGAGTTTGCCGTATTTTGAAATTCTCAAAAGCAATTGTTGAAGTACAAATTGGCTAAAGACAAGAAATCCGAAGTAAATTTAAATGCATAATTTAATTCTAAAACATCAAATCAGAAATAAAAATATGAATTTGAATTTAAATGCACAAGAAACAAAATAGGGAAATTAAAATCCCCAAAAGCAGTTTGGGCCTAAACCTAGTCGACCCAGCCCTTCTCTTTCTTTTCTCTTTTCTTTTCTCTTCCTTTTCTTTCTTTCCCACGGGCCGGCCAGCCTTTTCCTTTCTTCTCCCTGGCTTGGACGCAACCCACCCGACATTTCCTTTCTACCAGCCCAGCCGGCTGCCCCCACCCTTTCTCCTTTCTCGCTCCCGCGGGCCACATCGCCCAATCACTAGCACCACATCGCCGCCACTGTCACCACACCGCCGCTGTGCCGAGTGTCATCACCACATCATCGGCAAGTGGGCAGCTAACTCTCATCCCTCGGCCACGCCAGCATCACGTTCGGGACATTGTTTTCTCCCGCGTCACCCATTGCTCTGCACGCCGTCGTCGCTTCTGTTGCCCCGTAAGACCCAGCCGCCTTGACCGACCTCCTCACTCCTGCTCTTACTTAAGCCGGCGCGTTGAGTTTGCCCTCACCCCCATTTCTTCCTCTCAACTTCTTCTCCTCCATTCGAGCATTAGAGAGTGAGAGCGAGCAGCGAAGCCATAAGGTCTGTTTTGGAAGTCGTCATCACCGCCATGACCTTGCAAGCACCTAGGTGAGCCCCCGCCTTTCCAATTCAGCATTTCGGGCTTTCAACGCCCCCTCTAACTCGTGCTCACCTCTACTTGTCTTCTTCTCCATAGAATCGATGTCGTCCGCCCGTCTTCTTCCTCCCTGTCAACCGAGCCAACCGCGCCAGCCCTTCGGGGCCTTGGAGCCTTGTCCTCTGGCTTCACCTCGGCCTCCTCCATCAAGTGCTCATCTTCTTCTTCTTTTATTCCCACAGAAATGCCCAGAACGGCTCCGCTCCATCTTCTTCCTAGGTGTCGTCGACCCCGAGCTGCGTCCCCTCCCTCCTCCACCACCGAACTTTGTCACCCCAGCCACCCCAAAGCTATTAACCGTGCCATCATGGGTTCTACAGGTAGGCAGAGCTAGTGTGCTAATCGATTAGGGTTGTAGAGTAGCACAGGGCTGTCGCACCGCAATCCCTTTGTCCTCAGTGCCGACCACCATGGACAGCCACACACGGAGCGCCGATCGATTTTTGGAGTTTATTTGCTTTTTCTTTGAGCTCGGTTTGCTTTAATCCTTTTTTGAAATTAAAAAAATTCCTTTTTCCGGAATTTTTCCTTTGGGCTGATTTTTTTTCCTTCTTGGGTTTTTCTCTTTTTCCTTGGCCCAATCCCTTTTCCCGCCTTTCTTTCGCCCGACTCATTTCCGCTTTTGCCTCGCCCAACTAGTCAAGAACCCACCTCCCACGACGCATTCACGCTTAGCCCAGCCTAGCCGCTCCTCCTATCGCAGTCGGGTGGACTCATCCTATCAGCCGCGTGTCCTTCTTCTTCCTATACCCGACTTTGGATTGGTGTCTCGAAACCACCGTCATCCCGAATGCAAACTCCTAATTCTCGAGCTTATAAAGGTGCAGCTACCGCATCATATCTTTCACCTCATCCTCCTCGTTTGAAGCCCCAAGCTGTCGGCCTCGATTCCATCCTTGTGCACCGGATTTCGCCAAATAAATCGAGTGTCGCCGAAGCCTTCCTCGATGGATTCCACCGTCGTCGTTGCATATCCAACCGTGCCTCCGCAACTGTTGGATTCGAGCCTCCGCGTTCTAGCCGAGGCCCACCTCCTTGTCCCTGGATCATCGCCGAGTCGCCACTACCCTTTTCTTCCCCAAAACTAGTCGTGTCGTCGCCACTTGATCTCCTCGCCGGTGAGCTCTCTCACTTTCCTGAGCGCATCACCTCATGTTCCAACTTTTCCTCCTTTGATCCCTACCCTTCCCATAGTCGCTCCGTCATCGTGTTGAGTCGCCGACACCAACCTTTCTCCTCCGCTGCCGATCGCCGTTGCACCGTCGCTCTAGCCATCCTTCTGTCACCCCGAGCTATCATCATGTTCCTTGTGCCGCTGCCAAGCCCATGCTCCCTCTGTTTTCCTTCGGGCGCCACTATGTCACCATAGCTGCCGCTGAGCCAGAGCCGCCTTCCGCCATTGTTGCTGCCATTGTCGCTTTGTCAACGCTCTTGCCACGTTGCCACCGCCCAAAGGTCCACCTTGTTGAGAGGAACCCATTTTTGCCCTTGGCCAGAGCTTCCTTGCTACCATGCGCAAGCCTCGCTGGAGCTGCTTCTCTGTTCCTCTCTCTCTCTCTCTCTCCTAGCTTCCACCTAACCGCCACGCCAAGACTCGGCACCAGATCACTACCTACGTGTCGTCTCCTTGTGCACCCAGTCCACTGTGAACCTGAACCGACACGTGGACTTGGTCCATAGACCAGGGGCCGCTTGTGAGCCTCCATAACCTTTTTTTAGAAATTTGGAAATTCGGAAATTTCAGTAGGTCCCACTTGTCAGCTTTTAAGGATTTTCTTTAATTTAAATTCGAAGGAATATTCTTTGAAATGTTCTTTTCTCTCTCTTTTTCCTTTCCGGCAAATCTTCCAAGAGTCCGTTCTCCTCCGTCTGAACTCCGAGTCACCCATTGAAATTTCAAAATTCATCTAAAATCGAGATATTTCTTTTAGAGTTGGTTTTTATGTTTTTGGATTTTATTTTAATTTATTTTGGATTTATTTGTGCTTCGTCTGTTGTTTTCTCTCTTGTTAGACAATCTATTACAAGGAGCAAGAACAAAAGCAAGCTTTGAAGATCAAGTGTGAGAACTGAGCAAAGCCAAGGAAAGTGGTAGTTTTTTTTATTATATTGAACCTATGATTTCAAAATTATATTGTTTTATATTAAATTGCATGCTATGTTTATATCAACTGCTTTTGGGAATAGTTAATAATCTATTTGTCACTACACTTCCATTAATTATTTGAATAACATGAATCATTTGTCACCATAGGATGGTCATTATTAGTTGGACATATTTGTGTCACCAACATGGGTTATCGTAGAGATGCTTAGTTACGATGGGCTCATGATCACATATTCAATAATGTTGAATTTGACTTGATGATATATGGAATTATGGTGTGATGCCATTGTTGTGCAACTATGGCGTGATGTCATGGTTGTATTAATTGTGGTGTGATGCCGCCATTATAAAATTATGTGTCATGATAGGGATTGTCATTGATTTGGTTAAACAAAATGATTTATGCTCAGGTGAGTGATCGTGCAGTAAAGGTGGTGTGTGTGGCACATTGTTTTGGATAAGGTAGTCTCGCTTGGATAACTGGTCAAGGACTTAATCTTATGTGCTATTAAATTGGGCCATATCGTACAACCACATATCCAGTATGGGATGGACTTGACTAACTAATTAGCAATGGCTTAGCTTAGTTCTATTTTTGGAAGTGTGAGTTGCGGGATGGACGTATACTCACAATAGCACAAGAGGGGGCCCAGTTTGGTTGTGGTGACATTCAGTGTTGAAACTTGAGCAAGCAGAACTAGGTTGAGAAGGAGCTTTGTAAATGCCTTGTGATAATCACTTAGCCGCACGCCTACGGAAGCGAGTCATGGCTGGCATTAATTATAAGTTGATTTATCTCTTGTGGGTAAAGCCGCATAACCATCAGAGAGTTAAAACTGCTTAAACAAATGTGTTCTTGCTATGAACAACGCCGATTTCACATGAGAGGTAGATATTCTTTATAAAAATGTGTCAGAAGGTGAATGGGAGATTCACTTGGTGAATGTGATGTTCATTTGGTGGATGGGATATTCACTTGTTGGTGGTTTGGTTGGGAAATGAATAGGAAGTTCACCGGTTGTTTCAATGAAATGGTTTACTCTATATTTATTATGCTTTTCAATTATGCATTGTAATCTATTTACTGTATTTACTCTCAATACTGCTTTCTGCAAAAGAACTATACAAATTCCTTTGTTCAAGCCTTTCATGAATATTAATTGCATATTGTTTCTCTACGACTTATTGAGTACTTTATGTACTCATGGCTTTAAACTTTGCTTCTCAATTGAAGAATATCAAGTAGCTCAAGAATTTTTCGAGAAGGAGTACTACGAAGACTTTGCGAATTAGGATGTGTACGTTCTCCACTCGATTGCATGTGGGCATGTTGAATGGTCTCTCCAAGTTTCCCGTTCCGCTACTATGCTAGAGTTTATTTGTTTCTTTAGCCCTGCATGACAAGTTAAGTAAACGTTGACCATATGGTCCAGTTATTATTACTATATGTTATTTTGAGATCTTTTTAGTTAAATCGATAAATTGATGGTATTTCATCGATGTTTTCTGTGTGAACTAGCTAATAATATAGGATTAGTTCAGAATGCGTAGAGGGTTTTGGATATGTAAATCTGGGTCCCGACAGCTGTTCCCATAGACCATGTCCGTACGGACAGTGGCCCCACATGTCAGTGTTTGTAGCCCTTTTTAATTAGAAAATAAATGGTAAAAAATTAAATTATCCTAGGACCAACCTATCCGTCACAGTAGGGTTTTATAATTGAAAAATAAATTAAAATCCAGTGGGCCCAGCTGTTAGTGAGAGACACCCGCTCTCCTGTTTTATTGTTAGGGTTTTTTTGGATTTAAAACTTCGGAGAGCTCGTTCTCTCTCGTTTTAAATCCGAATTCAATGATTCTTGTTTCTAAATTCATATAAATTCAAAACCCTACCTAACAAAACCCAAAAACATGGATTTTAGAGTTAATTTGGAATTTTGAATGCAATTTGAATTCATTCAGATTTATTAGAGTTTGGTCATTTTTTGCGTACATAGATTCCAAAGCTCTAGGAGAGCAACAAATCGAACATGACCAAGACCAACAAGATATTGAGCAAGGCGAGTCAACACTTTGATCATATTGCACCTACATTTTGAATGCAAATTATATTGTTTTAAATTATGCAATTGCATTGCTATGTTTTATACAATTATGTTGTCTTAGCTCATAGTTAATACCTTAATGTTAATTGAGCTATTAAATTCCAATCCTTGAAGTTGGACACTACCTTTTGTCGCCCTAGGAACAATGGTATACTTAATTAGTTACTAAGTCCATATGTAAGTGCCATGCTTAGCCTTGCTTAAATACATTAACATGTGTGCGTTAATTTGCCCCGACATCATTCAAACTTCAAAACTAGATTTGGGCAGCGGAGGTTGGGGCATGGCTAGTATGTTGAACCTAGAAAGGATTTTCAAAATGAAAACTCAAAAACTGTTTTAGACTTGGGCAAATGGTAAGTCAGACAAGTGCGGTAAAGAGCGCAAGAATGGGTAATGTGAAAGCACCGCCCAAGTCAATTAAGGATCGATTCCTGTGATGACTTCTCGTGCACTAACAGTGCAACCACAAGTGTATAATAGGTATGACCTAGCTAATTAATTTACTTCGCCTCGACGTTAGCTTCACCATCCAATGGAATGTGGTGTGGTTATAGTCACAGGTAAACCACCTGGAGGGTGGCGTGGGCACAGGTAAACCACATGACGCAAGAGGTGGTCTTCGGCTTGGCTACAGTTGCCCTAGTGGGTGAAACCTTAGCGGGTGGAGTTGCGTTGGGGTAGGGCATTGTAAAGTCCTTATTACGATTTTTCTTACCCTCACGCCTACGGTAGCGTGTTGACATTACAAGATAATTGTCTCTTATGGATAAAGTTGTGCGACCTCTACAGAGTGAAAATTGTTCGAATTGTTGTGCCCACGGTCATGGGTGATGCCGAGAACTTTCTTTATTAGTCTTAACTTTTATAAAACAATTTGTGGGTGTGATGAAATGTCGGGTTGGAGCCTGAGGATTTGATTTGTCCTGGTTGTAGCCAGTGAAAAGTGCGGGTTGTAACCTGAGAAAAACATGGCATTGGATGGATGGAGCCACCCAGTGATATATGGAGGATGGAGCCTTCACTAACATTTCACAACCATTGTTAATTTAATTAAAACCTACGTTAGTTAAAATGCTAGGTCTAAGCTTACTTACTATTTAATGTAATTCAACTATAGCTTTGTGCAAATAAAATAACCACAAGCCTTACTTTGAAAAACCTTGCATCTATTATAATTGTATTTTATGTGTTGGCTCACGGAGTACGGTTGTGTACTCACACTTGCTTATCATAACAAAGTCAGAGTCATTTGACCAAGACCCCTATGCCTACTTTGTTGCATCTGGACTAGATAGTGAAGACGATGGAGGGATGTAGGCCGAGACCCCTAGTCACTTGACTGTGGGCAACGCGGATACATCAACCTTTTGTTCTTTGCTTTCGCTTATGCCTCTACTCTCTATGCTGAACTCTATTTTAATATTTGGCTTGTTTGGCCCGTATTATAAAACAGACGATCGTGCGGTCCAATTATCTAATGTCGTATTATAAAATAGACGATCGTACAATCTAATTATGTAATGTAATATTAATTGTAGTATGGATATATGTGATGTATGTGTATGATCTAACAATGTATATGTATGCACTATCTACTGATCCATATAAAGATGTTGTTTACGCAGAGGGTTCCGGATTAAAAATTCGGGTCCCAACACATATAAATAGTGGTTTAAATCTTATAACTTGCGTAATCGCGCTTCACAAGGTGTGACCTTATGATAAGATTCGGAAATAATCAATACTAGCCGAATTTTTCGTGCAATTACACGGCTAGATACTATATTGTGTGTATTATTTATATCGTAGCATAGAGTCATATTTGTTATAAAACTCTAATGACATATGACAAAAATATGGTGTATTCCTTATACACTTCTAACATCTTATCTTTCTCTTTTTTTTCCCCACCTACTAACGTGCGAATTTTTCTTGCCGAATGCCCCGCATAATTACACGACTAGCTATCAATACATCTAAAAATATTATTGTATTTCTTATCCAACTGCAATACTTATATACGACTGAAAATATAATTGTATTTTCATACTACTTTGATATCTCCCATATACATTTGATTAATACACATGTTACAATATGGACTCACCACAATCGATGGTGTGGATCTTTCTCTTTTTCCTCTAATTAACGTGGTAATTTCTAGCCCTTGAGAGCAAATGTGGTGGCTTCTTTTTCCTCTGTCGTAAGAATACAACTAGCCGAATTACTGGCTCAATTGTGCGGCTAGATACTATAATACATTCATTTACATCTAAGCATAGAGTTGTACTTGTTTTAGAACTCTAAGCTTATCACAAAAATATGTTTGTATTCTTTATACAATTATAGCATATCTCATATCTACACCTGTTTAATCTGCAGTATTACAATCTAGACCCCAGAACGCAATGGAAGGTGTAGATAATTCTCTAGACCCACAACGCAATGGACGGTGTAGATGATTCTCCTTTTTACCTAATTAACGTAAGAATTTCTAGCCCTTGAGAGCAAACATGGTGGCTTATTTTGTCTTTCTTTTAATAAGATGATAGATAGATTGGAAATGACAAACCGCATGTACACGCGGTGACCTTGGATGGGCTTTGATATTGGTGCACATGGTGGGGGTCGGGGAATACAACCCAAAAAAAATTGTGAAGTGAAATACATATCTCTCTCTCTCCTCTCCACTGACTGTCTCTCTCCTTCGCCTCCGACATGAGCCAATAACCAAGAAATTTTGTGATTCAAGGTTTTCAACTTCGAAAAATCGGACGAACCAAGATTTGGTCGGATTTTGGAACCAAGATTTCACGAACAAAGAAATTGCACAAACCAAGGGCTGTCAGCTTTTGAATTTTTGCAAGGAAAAAATTACAAGAACCAAGAAACTTATAAGAAATTGTTGGATCTCATGAACGAAGAAATCGTACGGAGGAAGTGATATCGAATTTTTGCAAGGACAAAAATTTAATGAACCAAGATTCAAGATGATCCATCTTCCTTTCGCACGAACCGGAGCTGAAGGGGATGAGTGGATCCGGGCGGGATTACACGAACAAAAAAAATCACGCTAGCAACGTCGAGCCGGGAAGCCATGGAGTCATCGTCGCGGAGCCGCGAGCCAGGGGTGGAGGAAGAAGGGGAAGGATGCAAGATCCTGTAGATACCATGTGGTTTGGTCCTCGATTAGGTGATGGACAATTGGCATCATTATCCAAGAGTTTGGGGAGTTAGCCCTTTGTTTTGAAAAGGCTGGCCTGCTGTCAGGAGACAGACGGTCTGACCAGCCGTGTAGTGTGGTCTGACCAGCTGTGCATCTTTGGGGAAATGGACACCAAAAACTTGTGTGGGAGTGTTTTGGGATGTGTTTGCACCAAGTGCCATTGAAAATTGAAACTGGACGTGAAACTAGATAGAGTTTAACTGAAAAAGTCTAGAGAGGGTTGTTTTCTTGTATTGGGAAGCGGTCTGATCGACCACTACATGTGGGTCAGAATGGCGGCGGTCAAACCGGTCCCCTATAACAAGGGAGCACGGTCAGACCAGCTAGGGCGGTCAAACCAGCCAGTGATTGATGGTCTGACCGGCCTGGTGGTTGCAGTCTGACAGACCATGGCAGTTTTAGCACAGTGAGTTGTGCTTAAGTTTTGTGAATTTGCTAAAGTCATGGGATTAGTGCATATGTATTGCATGTTTCATGTTTTGGCTAATGTGGGTCAAGTTGCAAAGAATCTGTGGTTGAAATCAATTTCTTTATCTATTGTTGTGCAGGGACGCTTGGAGTTAACTGTGGTCAACGATGAGGTTGATCGAGAATTGGTTTGGTGAAATGAAGGTCTGGAACGATCGAGGATGTCGGGTAAAGTGGTTGGTCTCAATCAAGGCGCAAGATGGACAAGAACGAGAAGTTTGGTGCAGCTGGTTGCATCAAGTTGCTTGAGCCGGTGCAAGTGTTGAGGCGGTCTGGTGGGAACTGGCATGAGGAAAGCCATTGATGAATTTACGCGTGGCGAAGCATGGGATTGTTTCACAACATTGGACTCAGTCAAGGATGGAAGGATCGAGAAGGGGTATTTTGGTATCTTCACAAAAAATATCAGGTTGGCTACCTTAGAGAAACCGCGGCATATGACGGCGCACAGGAGAAGCAGTTTAGGTCATGAGGAGAACAAGATCACGAAGAGACGGATTCGGGAGCACTGATTGCATCCGCTTTAAGAAGCATGCGTGATTGTGAGACCCGTTTTTGTGTAAGCTTAACGGGTGCCCGTTAAGATTTCTCTCTAGGCTTAGCCTCCACTATATAAGGGGTGGTGCATGATTTACACAAAAAGACACCAAGCCAACGAACTCTAATGTGAAAATTTGGAGGAAAGTGGAGAGAGGAGGAGGCTAGGGTTTGAGAGATGTATTGAGAGAGATGAGAGCACTTTTGTGTGCTTCCCTAGTGGTTTTGTCCTCCCAAGGGAGTGGATGTAAACATTCATCTCCAAGTAGAAATCAAATCTTCAAATTCGTCCAAGTCTTCCTCTCATATGCTCAAGTATTGATTTCGTGATTTGACTTGATTTTTGGTGTTTCTTCCTCTACTATTGATCTTGCTTTGTACTTAGGGATGTGTAAGTGATGGAGATATCTCTTGGATACCTATTCATCTAAGCACTTTCTATTGCAAGTTTTTGAGTTTGCGTGTTTTAGTGGGAAAATGGTGATTTTGGTGGTTTTTCTATTGAGGGCTTTGATAGGACATATGGGAAACCATCCTTAATCATCTTGGATTGATCCCTCCCACGAGCTCCTCTCTATCATCATTTTTGTATTTGGTCTGGTTTCTATGCAGTTGCTCTGTCATGAGGCGAGGTCGACCGCCATGAGAGAAGTCGATTACTACAAAACAAAGTTATAGTAGACGCCCATCACGCACGGTTCCTTTGGAACCATCTCGTGTTGGGTCATTCAACTCAAGTGTCGGCGCGAATAACTATCACAGACGGTATTTTTAGGACCGCTCAGGATAGTCATCTATCACGAGCGGTTGAGAATAGAACCATCAGGAATTATCACGACGGTTCTATTCACAAACCGTCTCGTGATAATCTCTAATCACGCAGCGGTTTTACGTTACAACCGCTCGTAGTATCATAGACGGTTCTTATTTAGAACCGCTCAGGATATTTATTATCACTGAGCACGTTCTTATTAAGAACCGCTCGTGATATCCCCAAGACATCGATCCTTCGCCAAGATCGCGCTCGTCGTGTCCACCGCCGCCTTCGCCGCAATGGACGCCGCCTCCGCCATCGCCGCAGAGTGGAACAACCTTGCCGCCCCGCCGGCTCCAGATCAACATACCTACACACTTCAAGATCGATGGGATGAGGAGCTCTTACTATGGGCAAATAGATATAGTAACTTCACCTCCAAACTTTTTTTTTCATTTTGGAATTTTCATATATATAGCCAAACAACGTGGCGATCTCTTACAAAAGATTAAAAACTAGAAACCTATCTAGTGGCGGAGGTAGGTCGCTATCTCCGCCTTCAATACTTCAGAGGCGGCGGCGTCGGGGTAGAGCGGTTCATGATCGAACGAAGCTCGAAATGCGCCCACTCACGACGCCATTGCTCGAGTGTGTCCCAAGACCATCGGATCGTTGAACTAAGAAGAATTGAGCCCATAGGCTCTCTTCTTGCTTGAGGGTCTCGGCCCGGTCGACTCGATCGCTTCTTTGCCTCGATTAAGCGATCCAAGTGACGACAAGCCTCTTGGAGACGGCAACGTCGTTTTGGAGGACCACGCCGACGACACGGTAAACTCGCCGAAAGTGGGAGATCACCGAAGACACGGCGGAGGAGAATGTCAAGACGGCGGAAGGTGGCCGTCACCCGCCCGCAAATTCTCGACAGATCAGAGTGAAGACATTGTTGAAATAGTGTTCTTCCGCAAGACGATTCAACGTCTGGCGAGAGAGGTGTGCGACAAAGGCGTGCTGAAGAAGAGGCAGCCATTTCTGTTTTTGTGGAGAAAGGGATCAAGGAGGTTGTGTGAAATACATTGTAGAATGGGACACATCTATATATAGAAAAAGTTCTAAAGCCGGAACGGGAGACGAAGAGATATTTGGGGAGCTGTAGCGACGTTGGAAAATGAAGAGATGAAGCCGCGCCGTGTGATCGTGAGACGAAGAGACACATGTAGGAAAATGAAGAAGAAGAGACACGCGGGAAAATGAAGAGAGTTATCATAGACGGTTCCGTTGTATAACCGTCTGTGAAAAGGAATCACAGACGGTTCTATTTAAAAACCATCTGTGATACGTCCATATCACAAACGGTTGTAGTTAAAAACATGCAGGATACGTTTCCATATCACGATGGTTCTTTTATAGAACCGTCGTGATATTATTATCCTGCATTTGCTCGTTAGAAACCGCTCGTGATATACTTTTTATAAGGCGGAAACGCTAGGGTTTTGCTCTCACTTGTCACTTCTCTCCGCGCCCCTTAGGCTCTCGCGCTCGTTCGCCTCCTCTAGGGTTTAGGGCTCGCCAGTAGTTCACCGTCGACTACGACCTCGGCGCCGCCGCCCGACCTCGGTGCGCCGCCCCAACCTCGGCGCCCCGACCTCGGCGCCTTCAACCTCGGTGCCGCCTCCCGACCTCGGCGCCTTGACCTCGTGCTGCCGCCCCGGCCACGGCGTCCCGTTCACCTCCTCGTCAGAAGCCCGGCGTCGCCGCCTCGACCTCGGCGCCGTCCTCCTCCCGTGTGGGCCTCCTCCCTCTGCACTGCCTTCTCCCGCGCCCTCCTCCTCCTCCTCTGACTGCCTTCTCCCAAGACCGTCCTCCTCCCGTGTCGGCCTCCTCCTTGCACCGTGAGTTCTTGTGCGGCATCCTCTCTGTGAGTATTGCTCCTCTGTGGCGCTTCGGCTTTGTTGATCGCTGGGCTTTGTTGACATGCTCGTGATTAACTCGTCTTATAATTGAGATTGAATGTGATAGTTAGTTCATACTTGAGCTCTATTGTATTACTTGCTATTGTCAATATGATCTATCGTTAATTGGTTACTTTCGGTTGAGCTCATCATTCATTGCAAATTGATCGATGGGCTTTATTGACATGCTCGTGATGAACTCGCCTTATATCGAGATTGAATGTGATAGTTAGTTCATACTTGAGCTCTATTGTATTACTTGCTACCGTCAATATGATGTATTTGTTAATTGGTTACTTTCGCTGAAATCTAGTTATTCGATTCTTCATGTTCGATTCTGTTGAGAGTATTCGCCAGTTGGTAATCTAATGACTAGTTTGTGATTCTTCTAGTAGTCTCAGATGAGCTCATTCAACTTTTCATTTGCCATCTTGATCTCTATAGTCAACCTCTGCTTGATCGAAGTTTAATCTGTTTTTAGTTAACAGCTTGAGATCGTTTGACGCTTAAGCAAAGTATTGTTTAGAGTTGATAGTTTGAATTTATATTATCATATTCATTTAATGAAGAGTATAGACAATAGGATTGAGATGGCAAAGACTTGTTCTTTAGCTACTCTCCTTCGAGAGCACATAATATCATCAATCCGTAAAGAAAGTTTTACTTGATTCTATTTTGTTTCTATGTCTTCATTAAAGGCTAGTCTTACGTACATGAAGTATTAAACCTTTGCTTAGCATTTTCTTAAATCGATCTCGACACACTTGAGTGTACCTTTGCTTCTTGCCAATCCTCCAAGGCAAAAAGCAAATGGTACACTCCAAAGGTGTCGTGGTCGATGAAGTAGGCTCTGCAAAGATAGGCTCGCAAAAGATTTGTATCAAGAGTTTCTATCTATGCAAAGATCACAAGATCGAGGGCTTTGTTGACATGCTATGTGATGAACTCGCCTTATAATGAGATTGAATGTGATTGTTAGTTCATACTTGAGCTCTATTGTATTACTTGCTACTGTCAATATGATCTACTGTTAATTGGTTACTTTCGGTTGAGCTCATAGTTCTATTGCAAATTGATCAATTCTATTGACTAGTTTGTGATTCTTCTAGTTGTCTGTATGAGCTCATTCAACTTTTCATTTGCCATCTTGATCTCTCGTAGTCAACCTCTGCTTGATCGAAGTTTAATCTGTTTTAGATTAGCTTGAGATCGTTTGACAGCTTAAGCAAAGTATTGTTTAGAGCTCATAGTTTGAATTTATATTATCATATTCATTTAATGAAGAGTATAGACAATAGGATTGAGATGGCAAAGACTTGTTCTTTAGCTACTCTCCTTCTGAGAGCACATAATATCATCAATCCAGAAAGAAAGTTTTACTTGATTCTATTTTGTTTCTATGTCTTCATTAAAGGCTAGTCTTCTGTACATGAAGCATTAAACCTTTGTTTAGCATTTTCTTAAAGCGATCTCGACACACTTGAGTGTACCTTTACTTCTTGCCAATCCTCCAAGGCAAGAAGCATATGGTACACTCCAAAGGTGTCGTGGTCGATGAAGAGTATAGACAATAGGATTGAGATGGCAAAGACTTGTTCTTTAGCTACTCTCCTTCCGAGAGCACATAATAGGAGCAGGAGGCGGCGAGCCCTACAGATTAAACCTTTGCTTAGCATTTCCTTCGTCGATCCTGACACACTTGAGTGTACCTTTGTTTCATGCCACCCTCCACGGCATGAAACAAATGGCAAACTCCAAAGGTGTCGTGGTCGATGAAGAGTATAGACAATAGGATTGAGATGGCAAAGACTTGTTCTTTAGCTACTCTCCTTCCGAGAGCACATAATAGGAGCAGGAGGCGGCGAGCCCTACAGATTAAACCTTTGCTTAGCATTTCCTTCGTCGATCTCGACACACTTGAGTGTACCTTTGTTTCATGCCGGTCCTCCACGGCATGAAACAAATGGCACACTCCAAAGTGTGTCGGCCTCGACAAGTAGGCTTCCTTAGAGAAGCTAGTGGATTAAGGAATGTTAGTACTCTGTATGAGCTCATTCAACTTTTCATTTGCCATCTTGATCTCTATAGTCAACCTCTGTACTTCTTCCTGAGATTAATTGTTTCATATTTATGCTGGAATTATTTATGATTATTTGCTAATATTGCACATGTTGAGCATATTATTAAGTTTAAATGTATATGTTAATTTGGGACACTTGCAATCCATTTTATTGCATATGTAACTTATATAGATAGCAAGTAAGCGAGATGGCAGAGGCACTGTCTTCGCCACCACACCGACGCCAAGAATGGAAGAGGCGCCGACGAGGTCACGACACCGACGCCAGATGGAAGAGGCGCCGACGAGGCCGCCACCACCGTCGATTTATAATGACATGGAAGCGAGATGGCGGAGGACAATCGAAAATGCATACGGGCCGATCGTCATCACGGAGGTCGAGGATTTTGGGGTCCCTCTGAGTCCCAAGAGATCGAGGCGAGATTCCTGACCATCTGCGGGATACTTGCAAGGAACGGGTCCTCATCACCACACCAACGTGGAAGGACTCGACGAAGAAGCGAAAGCGCTACTGTGGATGTAACTTTCAGAGAAGTTCACTATTCCGTAGCACATGTGGCACGCGTGCGACGGACGGCGATGCTCATGATGGGTAAATCGTGGAGGACCTTCAAGAGCATTCTTGTCACGGCACGTGAACACGGTCAAACGCCTTCGCAAGAAGACAAATTCTTGACGCGGAAGCATGGGACACCTTTGTGGCTATGAAAACGACGGCGAATTTAAGGAGCAAAGTGCGGCGCCAAAGCTCTCCAGACACGAAACACTCACCCAAGACAGACTTCGCACTTGGCCGGGTACGCGGATAAATACGAGGAATGGGCGGCGGAGAAGGAGAACCCGCTTCCTAATGTCACGCACCAGCGCTCCCTAAGCCGGTTAAAAGCGAGGGCACAAGTCTCGCTCTTCGGCAAAGATCTCCTTCACAAACTCGGCAGACCAGGAAGTGTCCCAACGTGTGGTAAATATGTCGAACTACTAAGTTGTTAATAAGTCCATAACTTCATAGTGCCTATAATAACATGATGACCTCTTGCAGCGTGACTTGACTGCCCAAGCTTCCCAAGGCTCCTTCCATGCAGACAGGGAGAATGATATAATATCTACGGCCTTGGGAAACAAGGAGCACCCGGGTCGCACACGAGGCCTTGGGGTTAACGTGCCTTGGAGTCATGGATTCGCGGACGACTCATCGCACGATAGGACTAGGAAGAGATCCAAGGCCGAGCACGACAACCGGTTGGTACAGATGATTACTAACCAATTTCAAGTAGAGATGACAAAGATTATGAGTCAAATGGATATACTCATGAGCCACGGATGCAGCCGCCCGCTAATTCGGGAGGCGCCCTCCTCGACGTCGAAGTAGCGTCGCGTCACAAGATAATTGTGAACATGACGACGTCCGACACCGATAGACAACATCAAGGTAATGTACATCTATGGAATGCACCAAAGATAGACCTATAGGACGCCTTAGCTAATTGCGTGTCGTTTTGTAGGAGCCGACGCCTACTGTAAGCTCCAAGTGAGGATGGATGGGTCCCTTTGTATTGAGGTCACAGCAGGGATGGTGTATCCATACGAGGAAGGGCGGTCAAACCACGGTGCCCGGTGGCGCACAGTTACGCCAGGTCCAGTGGATATAGTACATGTCAATTTCCGAGCCGCCCGCCAAGATTTGCCCGAACGAAGAGATCACAACACTAGGGATGCCGTCCTCTCTTTATCCAAAGGCCCAAGAAGGACATCGCCTCGACCCAACAAAGGCCGCGATCCGACATGACCATTCCTCTCCAACGGACCTCAATGACTCCACCTCATGTTTCACCTCATAAGGCCACCTCTTCGATTCCCGTGGAGAAGACGCCAAGGAACAAAGAAAAGCGTGCCGTCAGATCCGCTCCCGAAGTCGTCTCACAAGAAGACGCCGCCAATCGCTAAGGCCAAATCGAAATCCACAAACGTTAAGGCGCCTCCCAAGTCCGGAAGTCCGCGATACCCGAACTACATCATCGGAAAACCATTGTGCTCCGACGCAGATAATGCACGCCGATATGCTTGTCGCTTTGCATGCACGGTACTTGGCGAAGACCCAAAAGAAGGGTGCGATCATCGAATCACCGCCGATACGAGGACAAGCATTTCTTCAACGGACGAGGTACTTCGTCGTGGGCTTCAATGACTTATTTGAACTATTCAACCTCGTTGGCCTCGACGCCTCGCTTCTACGATGTTGGACAACGTAAGTGCGTATAATCAAGTTCTACATTCATGTAATACCAATAAATATCACAACTCATTGCTTATGTATAGATACATGCCAAAAATGTCCGGAATGGAAAGAACCAAAGGGTTTCCTCGACCCACATGTGGTATCGCTGCAAACCATCCAACAAGACTCATCCTTCGTCGAGAAATACATAACGAGGTCATTGCTTCGTCGATTTAACATGAAGTACATAGTGGTGCCCTACAACCGTGGGTAAGTGTCACTACTTGCTATACAAATTTCATTTGTACTTTATACGCAAAGACGAACTTAGGTTTAATGACTATAACGACATACATGAGTAGGTACCATCGATCCTTTTAGTTATTATACCCAAGAGGAACCATGTGATATACCTTGATTCCCTAAACCGCAACAAGCACAACTTCAAAGACTCTAAGAGGAATACTCGAGAGGTATGCTCATTTCCTCCTTACATAACTCTATTGTAGTCTTCATTCGCTTGAAATGGCCGAGGATAACCTTTTGAATCATGTAGGTCGCTTCATCAATTATGTTGCCAACAAAGGAATATACAATGGAAAGAGCGCCTAACTAACACACAGGATGGATTTTCCTAAGACGCGCTACAACACGATAATCCTATATCATACTTCATAATAACGCGTCTCGAACCGACTATACCTATATATGTAATTCTATTTTTGCAAAGCCACCAAAGAAAAAGATGATGAGTTATGTGCACTTTACGCCTGCTATCATATGCGACTAATCCTTACTGACTAGGAAGAAGGATCCCGAGGTTTGTCAATCTCAAATAATTATTTCCTAATTATAAATTTAAATATATATATCTTACCACTTTACTCTTACTAGCGATGTGCCTTGAATTTACAATGTGATTCACTTTCGTTGCGGAAGAGATCAAGGACATTCGAGGAAGCTCTACGCCTTTATCAACACGAAATCATTAACGACAACGGAGAGTTTCACTCGTCGCCAACCCGAGCATCACCCCACTAAAACCTCTCAACGCAAACAATTGTAATCTAGTTGTAACTATAGCGACAATACTTGAACAAATGCGATCTTTTGTAATTTATTTTGAGTAATGATCACTTTGAGTTGTCATGGTCGCTTGAATCTGTTTTGTGAATGCTTGAATCTGCTTTTGTGAATACTTGAATCATTTTACGTGAATGCTTGTTTTCAGAGGGCATGGCTAGCAATTCACGAGGCTAGCCAGAAAACAAAGAAATTGTGGGCGAGGGCACGAGCTATCACAAACAGCTTTTTGGTTAAAACCGCTCAGTGAAGACAAGTATCACCGACGGTTTCAATCGCAAACCGCTCGTGATAGGAGAATATCACGACGGTTCTACACAAAAGCCGTCTCAGATATTCGAAAATCACGACGGTTTTATTTAGAACCGCTCGTGATATTCTCCTATCACGACGGTTTTTCTTTAGAACCGCTCAGTGATATTCTCGATCACGAGCGGTTTTCGCTGAAACCGCTCAGTGATACTTGACTTCCTGAGCGGTTTTTGAATAAAACCGCTCGTGATATTTCGTATCACGACGGTTTTGTACCGCCTGTGATAATATCCTGTTATCACATACCAACAAACATAGACGGTTCGGAAACCGTCTGTGATGACGGTTCCGAACCGTCTGTGATGTCGGTTCCTGTAGTAGTGAGTCAAACCGCCCACTAGTTGAAGATCAGTATGCCCTAGCAAGTTTGATGCATTTTGTCCTTTTTTTCTTGGAGATTTCATTGTGAGAGTTTAGGCTTTGATCTTCATAGCTCCGCATAGCTATTGGAGTGAAAGAACCTTGAACACCTTAAGGCAAAAGATTTTGAAGAGGCCGTTGTTTGTGTGACGCTTATTTAAACCCCTCTTCTAGTCGTCTCCTCAGTCCAACAAATCCGGATGCCGGATCCAAAGAGGACGCACTCCACCCTATCTGATCTAGCCACTCCCGCCGTCCTCCACCACGCTGGATCTGGCCCCTACCGGCCTCGTTGTTCACTGGACCTTGCGTCGTTGCCACTGGGAGAGAGAGGAGAGATGAAGACTTGAGAGATACAAGAGAGTATACCGTGCGGTGGGGTGAGAGACAGAGAGGAGAGGTGAGGAGAGACGAAGGTAGTATACAGTTGGGTGGTATAATACATGCATACGCACTTAGCCAGCACAAATCTCGGAACAAGATCAACGGTGCACAATGTACATCTAACTCCTTGTATACGTAGGAAACTACTTTCATAGACAGATAATAGAAAGATACAATAGATAGATAGAGAGGAAAGCGTCCATCTGCAGGATCTCGATATTGATCACATCCTTGTTCTGAGCTGATCGGACAGCTTCAAATGTGAGTTTGCAGGTTTGGCCTAGCTGATAGCCCCCGGCTGGTTAATAATCTGGTGGTACCTATTAATGGATGTTCTGTTGGAAATATGCCCTACAAACAATCATAGAGATGATTATATTTCGTTATGTTCATAATTTATTAGATAATATGTTGTCTTGTTCCAAGAATAATATCGTTAATATTTATTATCAAGTATGTGACTTGATTGTGAAACTCTATATTTATCTTTGCAATGATTATTCTAAAGCGGTCCCTAGTCGGAAACATATGAGGACACATATGAATAGACTAGCATATGTATTGGTCGATGACCATGTTTCATAGATCATGGATATGGAGATATCAAACCAATAATATGGACACATGTTAGCAAACATGGGGTTGGATCGACCCACCATGAGACACTACGAGAACATTGTACTCTTATATGTCATCAGTTGGTCTCATTTACCATGCGTATGCTATATCATTAGACTTGAGATTGTCACACATACTCGAGATGTGTAGTGACTTTCTTAGGGGTTGCCAAACGCTACTCCGTAACTGGGTAGTTATAATGGTAGCTGTCGGGTTTGTCACGATACATGCGTCGAGGCATGGTCGATCAAGATAGGATTTGCCCCTCCATATAACGGAAGAAATATCTCTAGGCCTCTCGAGTGATCGGATTCCAGAAATGCATGGCCATGCTACTCGCGGTTAAAGAGTTAACCATAGTAGGGGAATTCAAGTCATGTGATCGAGAAAGAGTGGTCAAGCTAACCAACAAGGATGGCACGTACTCGCCTTGAGTTTGACCGATATCATGAGGCAAAGGGAAATACATATGAGATTTGTCATGGTTCGTCCGATGTGATCTTTACATATACTCGGGAGTCGGCATGTCCTGCTAGGGGCCACTACTGATTAGTGGACGAATAGGAGTACTCGAGCCATGTCCAAGTGTACGTGAACCTATAGGGTCGCACGCTTAAAGGGCTGGGACACGTTTTGGATGGTGATCCAAATTCTTATGGGCCACGAGTTCCTAATGGGCCTCAAAGTTCGAGACCCATCGTGGATGCCTATATATAGAGGGGTGGTGACATAGGGTTAATATGATTTTGGAATTCCCGAAATCCTAGTCACCACACCTCCCTCGCCCAAAACCGTGCAGCCGGCGCTAGCACTCTAACGCGTAGTGTCCCTACCCCATATGTGTGGATACCTTGGAGGCGTTGCTGCGAGGTTTCAACACTAGGACGATCTGCAAATTGTGACGGTCATGAGGAGCAGTTAGAGGAGGCGCGAGGCTAGTACGACTACAACCGCACCAACACGCTACATCGACTCTTCTTCCGCTGTGGGTCTGCGCGTCTAGTGATAATCCCGTGATCTATTACTAGCGGAGATTCCTTAGTTGCGCGGTAGATTTTTCAAACTGCGCTAGTGTAGCCTACACGTGTTCCTTCAGTGGTATCAGAGCCATCCCGTCTAGTTTTAGATTCGAATTAGATACATATTGTGACATGTGGGAGTCATGGATATGATCTATTATTGTCTCTGTTGGTTGTTATATATGATAGATTATTTTTGGCGATGGTCGATATGATCGTCCATGTGTGGTGTTCTCAAGATGGGTTCATGATCGTTATTCTGTGATCGTGTTTTCATGGTTGAATCACGACTTGCCACTACCAGTCGGTTTCTGCCATCGAGGCAGATAGTGATTGTAAATCCATGGAGTACACGAAGATTAATCTGATTGATCGAATCGGAGTTGCGATCGAAAAGGGTTAATATTATTAATCTAATGCGAATTACATGGATGGAACAGTAGATTGGATCTGCGTGAGTCCTGGAAATTAAACAGGCTGCCATCCTCAGTGACCCGCTCAACTCACCGTGGCGGAACCACCGAAAAGGACATTGGTATATGGAGAGGGCTTCGCCCTTCTAGTGAGGGTTGCCCCTCCCCCTGTGGACTAGGATCTTAACTTGGTATTTGGTATTGCTAGTTTGCGTCATCCATTAGATAGAATGTGATTCTATGCCTAACTTGTTTTTGCAGGATTTTGTGAATAGTATGGCCCATGATGTATGAGATGCATGTATGTGTGTAATGTTTGTGACCCATGTGTCATGCTTATTGCAGCCCAAGGCTGTCTATATTTGTATAACGGCCTGCATGTCGACTTGTGATGCTTCTTCACTCCTTGTAATTTATTATTAGTGTTATTAGGAGCAGGCCCTACCGGGAGGGGCGGAGGCAGCAAATCCCCTGTGCCCAAAGACATTGATGGGCCCTCCCAGTACGCCAAGACACGGTACTAAGGTCTAAGTAGAGTAGAAAAGAAACGACGTGACTTCTCCGCTTCGCAATCCGCTTTGCGGATAGAGAAATGACAACTATGGAGATTTTTGAGTTTGTTACTGACGGTGATTGTTATCCTAGTACTTCCATTGCTTATCGCATCTTGTTTACTATGCTGGATCGTGGCATCACCGAAAGAAGCTTCTCAAAATTAAAATTGTCAAGAACTATTTGAGATCTACAATGTCACAAGAGAGGTTAAATGGATTGACAACATTATGCATTGAGAAGCGATTGTTGGATGAGATTGATATTGACACCATCATCGATGACTTCGCATCAAGGAATGTTAGAAGAAAATTTTGAGGTAATTTAATATGTATACAAATTATTTCATATGAATATTGCTTTTGCATTCAGTTAACTGCTTATTAGTAACATTTTATATATGTGTGTATATATACTACCAATGGGTAGTACTAGTAGTATTATCATGTTTATATAAAAAGGCCCAAAATTTTAGCTTCGTTCTAGGTCAAAAAAAACTCAGGACCGGCACTGATTAGGAGTAATGGTTTAGTAGGAGTACTTGGGGGAATTAGCCACTTGGAGACATGGCGAACAGGAAGCACGGCGATGGAGATCACCATGTGGAAGGGTCATACTATATCACGATGCAATGTGATTGTCTGTGAATGCCTTTAAATTCCTATTTATTTCTATGCATGTTATTTAGTTGCTCTGAATACATTTAAATAGGTAGAGGTAAAATTCTCTCACATAATATTAAGCTAAATTAATGCACTCCCAATTAGTCGCACCATCCAAAGTCATGCATTTTAATGGTAGGTCTTGCTAAAGCAGAGTGCCATTAACTTTCCTTGACTAGATGGGTTTGTGTCGGACACTTACGTGCATAGCATTGGTTAAACTTGACAATGTCATTATAATGGTTATAGACATTGGGGCATAGGGTTGGCCGTCGGGGCATAGAGATGCTGCTCAACAACAAGAGTCACATAGAGATATGATCAGTAAAGGGTTGCTTACCAATTTCACTAATCTTCTAGCAGTGATATGCCAAGGCTCACTAGTACATTAACTGATTGTGGGTCATGAATCACTAAATGTCATATGAGGGATATGGAATTTAGTGGGAGTATTTTTATAAAAATTATTTAATAGAAGTTACTTTTCTTGAATGTATGTCTTAGTTTTTGCATATTTTATGTTGTAGATCATGGCACCAATTTTTGTACCTACCTTCAATTTTGCTTTACGTTTGATACTTGATAAAGAAAAACTGAATGGAACAAATTTTGCGGATTGGTCCCACAAACAAAGAATTGTTTTTAGGCAAGATAAAAAGGAACATGTTCGAGAGGAACCAATTCCAGAAGTGCCTATTGAAAATGCTACTGTTGCTCTGAAAAACGCCTATAAAAAGGCATGTGATGAGTCCCTTGATGTTAGCTGTCTCATGCTTGCTGCCATGAACTCAGACCTTCAGAAGCAGTTTGAGAACATAGAGACCTATGATATGATCATGGCGCTCAAATGCATGTTTGAGACACAAGCAAGAACAGAGAGATATGAGATCTCAAAGAATTTGTTTGAGTGTAAGCTAGTTGAGGGTAGTCCGGTGAGCCCTCATGTGATTAAGATGGTTGGTTACACATAGAGCTTGGAAAAACTTTTTTTTCCCTTAGCCAAGAGTTGGCTACTGACTTGATTCTTACATCGCTTCCTACAAGCTATGGGCAATTCATTCTGAACTTCCATGTGAATAGCTTAGACAAGAATCTCACCGAGCTGCATATGGTGCTCAAGACTACAAAGGACATCATTAAGAAAAGCAACAGTCATGTGATGATGGTGCAAAAGAGTACAAGCTTCAAGAAAAAGGCTAAGACTTGGGTCAAAGGAAAGGGCAAGGCTAAAGCTTTGAATGAGATCCATACTAACAACCTAAGCCCAAGACTAAGTCCGACCCGACTTCGGAGAATGAATGTTTTTACTGCAAAGAGCGAGGCCATTGGAAGAGGAACTGCAAGAAATACCTAGCTGATCTGAAAAATAATGGTTGGACTAAGTCTTCCACTTCAGGTATTAATGTTACATATGTTTTTCTTACCGGTTCTTCTGTTAACTCTTGGGTATTTGATACTGGATCGGTTGCTCATATTTACAATTCGATGTAGAGTCTAACAAGGAGTAGGAGCATTGCAAGAGGCGAGATGGATCTTCGTGTCTGGAATAAAGCAAGGGTTGCTATATTAGCCGTCGGGACCTTCCCATTACATTTGCCTTTAGGATTTATTATGGAATTAAATAATTGTTGTTGTGTTCCAGCCATGAGTAGAAACATTATCTCTGCCTCATGTTTGTTGGCGAAGGGTTATAAGTTCATTGTTGAGGACAATGATTGTTCTATATTTTTAATAAAATATTTTATGGCTATGCTCCTGTTATGAATGGGTTGTTTATTTTAAATCTTGATGATGCACCTATCTATAATATTAATACGAAGAGGCTTTGGCCTAATGATATGAATTCCACTTTTATTTGGCATTGTTGTTTGGGTCACATAAGTGAGAAACGTATGAAAAGGCTCCATGATGATGGACTTCTAAACTCATTTGATTTGAAATTATTTGAAACGTGTGAATCTTGTCTACTTGGAAAGATGACCCAGGCGCCTTTCACTAGACGAACTGATAGGGCATCTGACTTGCTGGCACTCGTACATACAGATGTGTGTGGGCCAATGAGCACGATAGTTAGAGGTGGTTTTTGTTGGAAATATGCCCTAGAGGCAATCATAGGAACAACCGAACGCCGGTGTGCTAGCACCAAGTCGCACGGCAGAGCTCTCAGGGAGATGGCGGCTAGGGTTTCGGTGGTGTTTTCACGCATGCTCCCAACAGCCTCATGCACCTCCTTATATAGAGCTCGTGACGGATCCTATCCGGACATCGCCATTTAATCGATTCGTATTGGTTTGTTCCAACCCGTTAAGTGTGTGACCAGAGGTTCATGTGTAGTTCGGTTGTGACTCGTAAACCGCTTTCCGATCACGAGTCGTAGCGGCTCCTAGCGTAACATATCGATTCCTGATACACACAAATTATATCGGACGAACCTTAATGCAATATGATCTACGACTAGGTCCTCATCACTTCACGATCGGGTCCTATCTCTATACGACGGTTTGTATTTGATCACGACCAACTCGTAACTCCTTACGACTTGGTTTCACCACTCTGTGATTACGTTCGACCGATCTACGACTTGCTTGTATCTCCATACGACCAATCAGAATCGTCGAATCTTGAACTAACCTACTCGTGTATACTCCCTTTGCCTCACGATGTCCGGTCGAACTCGGGTGAGATGTTGTGTCATCCATGGACTATTCAATACTTTCTCGACGAGTGTCGATAACTTTACGTGGTCGAACACTTCGACTACTAGTGGCATGGCCATGCACTTTTTTATCCGATCACAACGAGGGCCCAGACATCTTCTCTGTTATGTTAGGAGGGCAAATCCCATATTCGACCAAATACATTCCTCTCCATGTTTCGAGCATACCCAAAGCTACCTTTATAACTACCCGATTCACGGTGTAGCGTTTGGCAACCCCTAAGAGTGCTCTTACACATGTAGGAAACCATGCTGATCTCAGGTCTAAGGATTATACATCATCATTGCTTGAGACCAACTAATGACACATAGATTCATAACAATCTCAATAGTGCCTCAAGGTGGGTTCCCTGGACGTGTGGATACCGTAGAGGCGCTACTACGATTGTTGCGCTTGAGGACGATCCGCGATCTTCACAAGGAACCGCAGACGTTGCTGGAGGAGACGATCGACTACGACCACTACATCGACGCGCTCTTCGTTGGACCAGGCTGCTCCAACCCTTTTTCCGCTGTTCTGCGCGTCTAGTGGTAACGATCTGTGATCATCTACTTGCTTGGCATCCTGGTTCGCATGGTAGAATTTTTGTTTGTAGCTATCGTAGCCTACCCCGTGACCCAACAGTTTTCAGTACTTCATTACTTTCACTGATGACTTTAGTAGATATGGATATATCTACTTAATGAGACATAAGTTGGAATCCTTGAAAAGTTCAAGGAGTTTCAAAGTGAGGTACAAAATCAACTTGGCAAGACAATCAAATTTTTACGATCTGATCGTGGAGGTGAATATTTGAGCCATGAAGTTGGTGATCATTTGAAGCAATGTGGAATTGTCCCACAGCTTACACCACCGGGCACTCCACAGTGGAATGGGGTGTCCGAGCGGCGTAATCGGACCTTGTTGGACATGGTCTGGTCAATAATGAGACAATTGGATCTGCCATTATGTTTTTGAGGTTACGCTCTAGAAACTGCCGCTTTCACTTTAAATAGGGTACCATCTAAATCAGTGGATAAGACACCATATGAGATGTGGACTAGGAAGAGTCCTAATTGTCTTTTCTAAAGATTTGAGGATGTGATGTCTATGTTAAACATTTGACGTCTAATAAACTCACATCGAAGTTAGATAAATGCTTCTTTGTAGGATATTCTAGGGAAACCAAAGGATATTACTTCTAAAACCGAGAAGATGGCAAAGTATTTGTCTCTCAAAACGGTGTCTTTCTAGAGGAAGAGTTTCTCTTGAGAAGAGCAAGTGGGAGAACCGTGCAACTCGAAGAAGTTCGAGAAACTCCAGTTGGGGAGGACCTGGTTGCAAACGCCCCAATAAGGAAAAATGTGGTTGGGGAACCCACAATCGGAGATACCCTGGCCGGGGAATCACCAAATCTATGAAGGTCGAACAGGACGCGCAAAGTACCTGCTCAGTATTCGCGTGATATATTGTTGTTGGATAGCGATGAGCCTGTGACTTATAAGGAAGTGATGATAGACCCAGACTCTGAGAAATGGCTTGGAGCCATGAAATCCGAGATAGACTTTATGGCAGATAATCAGGTTTGGAACCTAATCGATCCACCTGATAGTATTAAAACCATTGAGTGCAAATGGGTCTATAAGAAAAAGATTGACATGGATGGAAATGTTCGCATTCATAAAGCTCGACTTGTCGCAAAAGGGTTTTCACAAGTTCAAGGGGTTGACTACGATGAGACTTTCTCGCCGGTAGTGATGCATAAATCTGTACAGATCATTCTAGCTATTACTACATATTTGGATTATGAGATATAGCAAATGGATGTCAAAACGGCTTTCCTTAATGGAAACCTAAGTGAGGATGTGTACATGACATAGCCTCACTACTACAAAAAGGCTAATACTAGACGCCTCATTACAGATGGTTGCACAAACCCGCCTGTATTACATGCATTCATATTCGGTTTTTGTTTTGCGACCGTTTGTGTTACTGGCTGCGCTAAAAACCGTCTGTGAAGAGTAATATCACAGACGGTTCATATTGAAAACCGTCTGTGAAGTATCACAAACGGTTCTGAATAAGAACCGTCTGTGATATTACTTAGTATGCGGTGCCGAGTCTGTACTTTTTGTTGAAAACCGTCCGTGATATGTAGTAATATCACAGACGGTTCATGTTTAAAATCGTCAGAAGTATCACGAGCGGTTACGATAAAAACGGTGCGTGATATTGGGTAATATCACAGACGGTTTTTGGTCAGAACCGTTTGTGATACTTCACATACGATTTTAAACATGAACCGTCTGTGATATGACCTCTTCACGGACGGTTTTAGCGCTGAAAAATAACACGACGGTCGGTAAACAAAAACCGCTCGAGATTGTGTTTATCTGAGCGGTTTCGGCGAACCGCTCGTGATCAGCGTCTAGTATTAGCATTTTTGTAGTAGTCACGAGAAGGACTTGGAGGAGGCGTGAGGCTAGTACGACTACAACCGCACCAACGCGCTACATCGATTTTTTTTCCGCTGTGGGTCTACGCGTCTAGTGATAATTCCATGATCTATTATTAACGGATGTTCCGTAGTTGCGCAGTAAATTTTTGAAATTGCGCTAGTGTGGTCATGTTCCTTCATGTTCATCGATGAGATCGGCGTGGTGCATGCGTGTGTCTATATATATATATACACCTGCTATCTCGCAGCTCGCTGGCTGTACGGGTGTGTGCCCGTGCTGCCCGGCCTGGTAGCTAGCTAGCTTCTGCAGTGTGCAGCGGCAGCGTGTGTGTTTGTGCTTAGCTTAGCTCGATCGTGTTTGTTGGGTTAGTGGTGGTGCAGCGCGTGTTTGCTTCCTCCTTGTCCGCGCGTTAGCTGGATTTATTCCGCCTCCTAGGAGCGCGCTTGATGGCCTTGTCGGCTGCCTCTCTGGGCATCCATAACTCTCTCTCTCTCTCTCTCTCTCTCTCGTAGTGGAACAAATGATTGTGGGTTGGTGAGTGTGCGCTTGTTCCTCTCGATCGGGCTGCGACATGCAAAATCCATTTCTCTCTCCAACTTCGATCGATCTCTTTCTCTCTCTACATTGCTAAGCAACCTATTCTGGTGCTTTGCTTAACTTGCTCCACTGTGTTTTGCGGCTTTAGCTTCTTCTTTTTTAAGAGCTAGGAAGGTACCGGGGCCGGCTTTAGCTCTATCTTTTGAAACTTTACTTTGTTGCCACATATATTAAGCTAGCAACCAATGATGGATTAGCTTAAGTTGCTACCGGGGCCGGCTTTAGCTATATCTTTTGAAACTTTACCTTGTTGCCACATATACTAAGCTAGCAACCATTGATGGATTAGCTTAAGTTGCTCTTAAAACATACTACACAAGGTATAAGCTGGGTGTCAAACAACGACGAGTATATGTACTGGATAGTGGGCAAAGTAACTTACTATGTAAGTCTTATGTATAATAATTGTATCTTTCGAATGGATTGGGATTTAAAGTGAGATACGCTTGGATTTAGACATATGGATCATGTGATTACTGTGCATGACTTTGCACAGATTAGTACTCCATTTAATATGGAGTCAATGCTAGGTTCCTTGTCTTGCATCGAATTGATCTGCATGCATGTACCTCGAATTGATAATTTCCATGTTTCCTTTTTATTTTACGCCGTCCTAATTTATACATCGCCACTCGTCACTCATGTACTTGCCAGGGTTTGATCACATTACAGACAATAGCAAGTTTTCTAGCTAAAGCCATACATATGTACCCAAGGTTAATTAAGGATAAAAAAACTTATGGAGAAAAAAAAAAGAAAAGAACCATAAGGTACATGGTAAACAAATAGATCGGTAACTTGACTAAATACAACTTTTACAGTAGGTTGTCTCTATAGGACGACACAATCTTTTAATTTTTGTATGAAAAAAATTGTTAGAGACGTCAATTCATACCATGGTGTTGGTGTTTTGTGCTGTCTACGTGAACTTATTTCAAAGACTATAAATATGTCAAGCATTTCCTTATAATACATATTAATTATGAATACACAAGGACTACACAGTAGTTTTGAGGGTCGTGCGCATGGTATGTATGGTGTAAACGAGACACTAGCTTCTGAATTGAACCGAAGCATCAGATGTAGTAAGTACATCGCCGAATAGCGGGGCAAGAAAACAAACTACGTACGTACCCGTCGAGGCCGGCGGAGGCACATGAAAGAGACGAATCACTCTATTTTGTCAGTGCAACGATCGAAATCTGGTCATACACCAACCAACCAACCACACGCACAGTAGTTCGTCACAGTACCAGTACTAAGCTTGCTAGCGCACACACTATCTCTCTCTCTCACTGGGTTAGTTTCTCTCTCTAGGGCTCATACAACAAGACTTCCACGCACCAGGTGCGTCAACAGGACGAGAGAGAGAGAGAGAGAGGAGGGATCAATCGATATATCGGTCCCAAGTTTCTTACAATCTGTCAGCGACAATACTGGTAGATACCAAACTCGCTGCTCCTCTTCTCTCTCTCTAGGATGGCTGGCAGCAGTGAGATAGAGCTGCGTGTACTAGAGAGAGAAGAGAAGGTTAATTGGTTAGAGAGAGAGGAGAGAAGAGGTTACTTGGAGAGAGAGAGAGAGAGCTATGTGGTGTAGTTCGGTAGAGGTGAGTGAGCTGCCCACATGCGCTGTCGTGCCAAAGCACTGACCCACGCCTGTTACTTGCATGCACCACCACCCCCCGCACCAGCTGCTCTGCACCACACTCCCTATAGGCCTAACGGCTTCTCACTCCCTCACTGCTCCTGGAAGCACCTTGCGCGAGGATCATCATCACGTGAGGACTCGGTGCCTGCTTAGTAGTCGTTAGATCGTGTGTGCGCTTGACCTTGCACGCGTAGAGTTGTCTGCGAATTAGTTTTTTCTTTGCTTAAAGTTATCTGCGGCGCGCGGTGACGCACGTAGACCGTCCAATTGCGCGGAAGAATAATTAACGGTGGCACGGTGGAGAAACAAGAGTGGTTTCTCTTTCGCTCCAAGCTAGCCTTGCGTGATTCGACGATGTTGATCCATCGGACGGTTCCAATCAATCCGCTACAGCAAGTGCACTGCGGTGGGTCCCGCCAACATGTGGGTCCCACGTGCCAGTCTGCCGACCGATGAACAGCGGATGGCGATGTGCTGTCGTCTTCCCTCCAGGGAATTCTCATTTCCCACTGCTTCCGTGCATTTTTTTGGACCGTCTCCACTCCACGGGTCCCTCGAGGAAGAGAAAAACAATATGAAATAAGAACAAAGACAGATAGAAAAGAAGTGACTGCAACAGTGAGGAATTGTTCTCCGGAGCCGCGAAAAACTTCTGGGCCCAGGGATCCGGTTCAGAGGATTACTGCGTGAACGCAGTATATTAATGTGTGAACACAGTACACTGTAGTAATACCGGAAGCAACAGCAAAACATGTGCAGTAAGGATTTTACTTTACCGAAAACACTGTAGCTTTAGTTTGGATTTTTGGTTTTTCATCGGTCGGTGAAGATCGCTTTAAAATACAGCGCACTACAGATCCTCTGCATTAAAACCTTCCAGCCTAGAGAAGAGCTATGTTAGCAAAGAATGGTTTTTCCAACACAAATAATTAAATCTCCCATAAAGAAATAATTAATAATTTGGACTACAAAGATGTGTAATTCAGGATTTACTACTCCATATGTCTATGATATGTGGGTCTCTGGGTCCCGGAGACCCACATATCATAGACACATGGAGTGATAAATCCCGGGACTCACATATCATAGACATATAGAGTGGTAAATTCTGAATTACACATCTTTAGTAGTGGCAAATAATCAAATCTTCCAAAAATAAATCCCTTACTAAAATGGTAGTGGTCACAACCCTCTTCCGTATACAATTGAAAACATTAACAACACGAAAGCAACGATCACCATTTATACTGGGAATGCCTTCCTGAACACCGTCCACTAACTTCTTTTTATTCTTGTCTTGTTGCTAGGTCGATCGATCGATCGGGTGTACTATTCTACGAGTACATGCTTTACTATTTAGAGACTTGTCTATATCAGGAGTGCCGTGGTCCGACTTGAATTGTAGATCTCATAGGACAATTATGAACATGTAAGATCGATTCAACAACTTTATAATCAAGATATGCTGGTTAAACAACATAGCTAGCACAGGAGTCGTCATTCAGTCTGAAATATCAAATGTGTACAGATGATGAGTTTTGTTGGCTTAATGCTATGATATATTTCCTTGTATTTGTAGTATTTTTTTTATTAAAATAACTATGGTACATGTTTATGTAATTTATGTATTTAATATATTTTTTTCGTCATTCACTAACCATTCTACGAGTGTGAGTAAAGTGGGAGTGGAAAAATGTTGAGGAAGGAAAATGTTGAAAAACTTCCTGCAACTAAACGTTTCATGTAGCATAGCAATCCTTTTTATTTTATTTCATGAAAAGGAACAATATTACTCACTTCTAATCCAACTTTTATTTTAGAAAATTTTAATCTATAACAGGTTTGTATATATCACAAGTTTGCACTACCAGAATCTGCTATTTTCCCGAGTGCTCGAAACACTCGGGAAAGTTCAAAAAACACTTGGGAAATTAATTCCCGAAGGTCGGCCGTCGGGAAAAACCACTCGGGACAATTTAGTCAGGGAAATAACTGGTTTCCCGAGTGTTTTGAGATTTACACTTGGGAAACATACCCGAGTGTAATCTCGAACACTCGGGAAACATACAAACACTCGGGAGAAAAAACTTTTCTGAGTGTTCAGATTTACACTCGGGAAAGTAGGGAAATTGTCCCAAGTGTTTGTCAGTAAGGACACTCAGGAAATCTAGCCACATGGCAACCCAGCACATATGCAGATTCGTGATTTTCCCGAGTGTTTGTCAACAATGACACTCGGTAAATACCTGGGTTGTGGCGAGGGGGAGGGGTACCGGTGGACCTCGTCACTGATGGGATCGGTCTACTAGGCGAAAATATGTCAACTAGTAGCTACAAATTAGAGGGAAACAATCGAAGAAGTCTTTTCAGTTCATCAGCCAACAAGCGATTACTCTTTAACACTGAAACAGGTAACAATCCAGAAACTCTATTACCAAATATGTATACACAGAGATACATTAGCATATAGCATATGGTAAAAAAGCTTGCGGGTAAAGAAAATAAAGGAGCTATCTAAATCCTAAAGGGAGGAGATGAACACCATAAAACAAACACCATAAAACACACACCATTATACAGTTCATTTAGCAAGCAGGCAACATCAATCTAAACTGCCATGCTCGATCCTCGTACATAGGACACACGACCGGCTACTCATTTACCCGTGTCGTGTACAAAATTTTCACATGGAACAATTTGGATGGTTGATGACTTGATTCATCGGTTTCATGATCCGGCGAGGGTATACCAATCGGGATATCTTCCCATTCTTCTCAAGAGCCTTGTATAAGGAGATTCCCAGGCATTAGAGCCTCCTCTTCTTCGTCAAGCTCTTCCTGCGTTTTTGGCGACCCATCGTGACGAGGAAAGGTCTTGGCTTTGCCGCTTGCCCCTGTGGAGTGCTTCTGTACTCATTGTAAGTTGAAATAGTCCCGTAACTAATATAGTAATAACTAGCAATCCTTCCTGTGTTAGTAACCCGAAGTATCCTGCTTTTTCCTATCATACTTTATCAAATTGTTCCTATCCAATGATTTGCGAGAGTGTACCTACAAAGAAGACGTAAGTACAAGAATCAAGAGTGCAACAGAGCGAGGAGTCAAACAAACTATGCAAGATCAAGAGAGCATCTAGAGAACCATATTAACAATATGAAGATAAAATAATTGCCGACTAGATTGCTTTGATATTTCTCAAAGATTTTGTGCCAGTATCAAGATGCAAATTGAATACTTTCAATTAAACCAATATGGAACTCATTCAACAAAAGCCAAATAGCAGTGAGTTTTTTTTTACCCCAAAAAAACCCCTACATTCAACAAAAGCCTAATACTGCCCCCTTCTTCATTTTTACATAACTCTTAAATTTATACAAATCTTAAGCAAATGTTTCTCACAATAAAACTAGAACATGTCTAGACTACAACATAATTTGTGTATCTATAAAAAAAAGTTTTTAAAAAATGCACAATTCTTTCCTGCCTACCCATACCACATTGTTAGTACTTCTAGAATATACCTTACCAATGCAAGTGCTACATTTTGGTATGAATGTATGATGCTGTACAAAACTGTCAAGAAATGGAACAGATATTCTCACCAATTGTGTACAAAAATACTTTTGTTGAAGTTGAAAAATCACTACCGGAAAAACATCAAGTAGAGGCATTTTTATTGTATGGCAGAGACATACTTTTTAGTCTGTACGATTTTTAATATATTTTTCAAAATGTCACAATGGTGCCTCAACATGCACCATCGCTACGGCCGAAGAGACACTTGCTAAAATGACTTTACATTCTATAAGATATTTTGTAAAGGTGCTATAATGTGTCTCTATACTCTCTAGTACCCTCTGGCAGAACAAAAATATATATTCTAAAAATATGTTGGAACCAATCCTCAAACTCAAGACCTTATGGAAAACAAGTAACCCCACTAAGCAACTCAACCTCACACACAACTTGCTTATACTCATATTGTAATTATTATGAGTACTACACAACATGTCTCAAACATCTAAAAAATATCTCTAGAGAATCAAAAGTGTCTCAAATAATGTCTCTACAACATAAAGTCGATCTAAGAAGTGTCCCGAAAAAATGTCTCTACATGATTGTTTTTTTTTACAATTTACACAATGCCTCAAAAAGACGCCTCTACAATTCACATTCTTTATTCTTTATCCAAACCGTCTCAAACAGTGTGTTTACATTTAAGGCACCTTCTAAAGTGCCGCAAAAAGTGTCTTTACAAGATGATATGGCAATATATAGAGACGAATAAAAAAGTGTCTATAGGAAAGTGCATCTACGTGAGGTGTTTGTTGTAATGAAGGTAGATGGTATTAAAGCCTATTTATCCAAGTGTTTACGTTAAAATTAATTTGTGCGCAATTCATAGCTGTTTTAGGATTTATGCGTAACTTTAGTTGTCATAATTTTGTGCGACTTGATCACAGTTTTTCAACACAAATACTTTGATTTAACTTGTGTGCAGCTCATAGTTGTTTTAAGTGCCAACTTTTCAAAACAAATTTCTTTTGCGAAATTTGAGAAAGATACTTGGATAAATAGGCTTAATTTAAATACAATCTACATTCTTTTACTTCAGTAGAGCAATTAAACAGTTCCTGTAATTGATTTAATTGTAGCATATATGCAATTCCTATGATATCATCGAAGCAATACCCTAGTGTAAGCTTACCTTAGAACATCTGAATCTTAGCACAAGGACTATATATGCATATGATAGTTCAGTTGTTAATATTTCTCATTCTCATACAAGTGGGTATCAGTTCCATTTTTGACACTTACTCCCTCTGTCCACAAATATAAGCCACAATGAGATCCGTGCGATCAACCTTTTGAAACATTGACCATTGATACACATGAAAGTATATAGACTGACTGCACACTACTCCAAAACAGGCTATCCTGGATGCCTCATTACAGACGATTCCCTGGAACCGTCTGTATTAAATACAATCACAGATGGTTTTGGTTTAGTGCACGTCTATCTTACTGGCTACTGTAAAAACCATCTGTGAAGATATAATATCACAGACGGTTCATGTTTAAAACCGTTTGTGAAATTATTACAGATGGTTCGAATTAAAAACCGTCTGTGATACTTATATGTGATAATTCACAGACGGTTCTTATTAAGAACCGTCTATGATAATTTTGTATCTCGGACGGTTTGTGGTTGAAAGTGTCTATGATATGTTCAATGCTGCTTCGCCTCCCGCGCGATGCGTCTCTTCGTCTCCCGCACCGACGTTACTCCTTGCATGTTTTATAAGAATGATCATTCGCCACCATACTCCTCACACATCGCTCTACTCTTAAGCACAAATGAGATCATCCGCCACCGTACTCCTCACACATCGTTCTACTCTCAAGCACAAACAAAATGGCTCCCCACTCTTCTCCCCTGACACTGGCATTGATGGCCTACCTAACCATCCTGTACAAGCACCTCACCAACCGTACGCTGGCGGAAGCTACGGAAGGATACTATGATTACAGTGACCTCCCTCCTCCGGTGGATGTTATGCCTAGACACGTGACAGTGACGTTGCGCTGTCTAGACGACCTCCTCTGTCGTGTCTTCCGAGTGGTCTGCAGCTTCCGACGAGCTAACCTCGCCATCGGTGTAGCCCTCTTGCAAGAGGTTGCACGTCTGTAGGAGGATTACCATCGCTTGGAATGCGACATCGAGGAGGTGAGCGACTGAGTCGACCAAGCCGAGACCCCTCAAGCAAGAGAAGACGTCCTATGGGTGCTTTTCTACTTGGCTCCTCGGGATGAGCTTCTTTGGGTGAGTATGGAACGATCGCGTCAACGGTTGGAAGTGTTTCAGGCTACCTGCGTTGATCCTGAACCCTTCGATGCCGATGACGTCGCCTATGAAGCTTTGATAACGAAGATAGCAGGCTACTTGGGCCACTAGAAAAAAAACTTGGTCTTTTATTATTTCTACTTTTTTTAAATCCTTTGTACGAAGTGATTGGCCACGCTGTTTGGCCATATGTAAATACAAAAAATGGTATAAAAAAAATTCCAGTTTGAAGTTAAGTTACTGTCTATGCTAAACTTGTCTACTATCACAGATGGTTTTGTGAAAAAACCGTCTGTGATATATAATTATCACAGACGGTTATTAACAAGAATCGTCTGTGATAATGAATACTTCACAGACGGTTTTTTAAATATAACCGTCTGTGATATGTATCACCGACGGTTGTGGTTGGAACTGTCTGTGAAATATTGACATCCTCCAGCCTACAGAACCGTACAAATGCCAAAACAGCACACACATTTCATAACTACTGGAGAAACATCCAAACTACAAGAAATCAAACTCAAGTTTACTTACTGAGAAATAAGAACATTTGTAAAACACCCGACCGGTATTTCCCTCGGTGTTGGCGTAGAACACATTTGCTTGCACACGACAGTCAGGGCAATCCACCGCCTAGTAGTGGCTAGCGCTAGGGCCCTTCGATTCGGTTTGCTCGATGCCTCAGACATATGGCCCTCACTCAAGAGGAGGAGATGAGGTGAGGTGAGACCAGAAGGAGAAAGAGCTAAGCTCAAGTACTAGAAGAAGATGAGAAAGCTCAGGATTGGCCTTACTTATGCTGGTGTGTGAATATTTTTTGGCTATAGAACTATCATAGGCGGTTTAGTGGAATAAACCGTCTGTGATATGTATCACAGACGGTTATAAACTACAATAGTCTGTGATATATAATTATCACAAACGGTTAGTAACAAGAACCGTCTGTGATGTTTATTGATCACAGACGGTTCTAATTAACAAATGTCTATGATGTGTATCATAGACAGTTGTTAATAAGAACCGTCTCTAATAAGCACGACTGCTTTGAAGAAGACGGTGAGTACGCCTTAGAAAGCAACCAAGCCCACCACGAAGCATGATTTTTTTCAGGGGGTCGTCCACGCAGCATAAGGAGGATGAGATAGCAGCCACGGCCAACCTCATTGAACACACACTCTCTGGCGGCAGGGCTTCTCATACTCGCGAGTATGACCATCGCGAGTTCAAGAAGCATGGCTGCCAGGAGAGTGTGTCAACTTCGATGAAGTAGGCCGCGAGTACCGTCTCATCACCTGATGCTGCGTGGACGACAACCGAAAATAATATCATGCTTCATGGGGGGCTTGGTTGCTTTCTTAGCCGTACTCGCCATCTTCTTCAAAGCAGCCGCATCAGAGACAAAGAAATACTAACCTTAGATCACCAAGAACAAATAGAAATACAAGCACACTTGACAATCTACAGTATTTCTTTCACCAAACACGCCCCAGAGCCGGCTGCCTCCTTCAAAGCGGCCGCATATATATCAGAGACATTTCTCACTACATATAGATCTAGATCTGAGGGGACGACCAGATATTTAATGGCGAATATCACAGACGTTTTTGAATAAATATTGTCTATGATAATTCAGAGACATGGCACAGACGGTTCTTGTTAATAACTATTTGTGATATGTATCACAGACGGTTCTTAACTAAAATGGTCTATAAAGGTTCTTCACAAGAACCGTGTGAGGCCTACGATTATCACAGACGGTAGTTATTTAAAACCATCTGTGATACGTATCACAGACGGTTCTTAACTAGAATGGTCTGTGAAGGTTCTTTACAAGAACCGTGTGAGGCCTACGATTATCACAGACGGTGGTTATTTAAAATCGTCTATGATATGTATATCACAGACGGTTATTAACAAGAACCGTCTCTGATAAGCGTTTTTACGGAGGTTCGTCCACGCAGCATGAGGAGGATGAGATAGCAGCCACAGCCAACCTCATCGAGCCTGCAAGTTCAAGAAGCATGGTTTCCAGGAGAGCGCATGAGGAGGCTATTCCGCTGGCATTCCTCCAAACACAACTGCAGGCCTCGGATGTGCCCAAGTAGCATGAGGAGGAGGATTCTACAAGCTGCGTGGCACATCTGAGGCCTACAGTTGTGTCAGGAGGAATGCTAGTGAAATAGCCTCCTGATGCACTCTCCTGCCAGCCATGCTTCTTGAACTTGTAGGCTCGATGAAGTATGATGTGGTTGCTGTCTCATCCTTCTCATGCTGCGTGGACGAACCCCCGAAAAAAAGATCATGCAGCCACATCAGAGACAAAAGAATACTAACCTTTGATCACCAAGAACAAATAGCAGATCTACAAGCACACTTGAAAATCTATGGTATTTCTTTCACCAAACGCGCCCTAGAGCCATCCGTCTCCTTCAAAGCAGCCGCATATATATCAAAGACATTTCTCACTACAGATAGATCTAGATCTGAGGAGACGACCAGATAAATACTATCTGTGATAATTCAGAGGTCGTCGGTGAGGTCTCTAAATTTCACAGACAGTTCTTGTTAAGAACCGTCTATGATACGTTTCACAGACGGTTCCTAATTAGAACCGTCTATGAAGGTTCTTAACAAGAACCATGTGAGGCCTATTATCACAGATGGTGGTTATTTAAAACCGTCTATGATACGTATGAAAGACAGTTTTCTTTAAGAACGGCATGTGATATGCGCAATTAAATATCTTGTCATCCCGACTCTAGACATATCTGTCTATAGTGAGATCTGTCTCTAATATGCGGCTGCTTTGAAGGAGGCAGCCGGCTCTGGGGCATTTGGTGAAAGAATTAAATATCGAAGATTTGCAAGTGTGCTTGTAGATCTATTTATTCTTGGTGGTCTAATGTTAGTATTTGCTTCTAATTATATGCATTATAATCTAGATACATGGATGATAGCTAGGTTTATCATCCAAGGAGGTTATTGGCAGTTAAAATTTACAATAAAACAATGAGCAGCATGTATATATATACATTCACTTGTCCTGTATTGTGTAAAATAATACTGTTTACATCATAGTAAGCCTTAGTTCTGACTATGTCAAAATGAAGGAGGAAGGGGGGAGAAGGAAAAGAGGAAGAAAGAGAGGTTGGTCAATAGTAACAAATTTCGCAGGATATTTGGGATCTTCGTGGTGAGCTCCAAGGGTAACGATCTGTAATCCTTAAATTTATATTTACCCTGGGTTAATCGCTATTCAATTTGTAGCATGTTTGGTCAATAGGAAGAATAGTTGTGTGCATTAATCTAATTTGTTATGTGCGTAGTGCAGATGGACCGAAGTTGGATGTACGTTAAGAACTGTGTGAGTGAAGAGTACATTGATGGCTTGTTTGCTTTTAAAAGACCTACGGAGCAGGATTGTTGAAGAAGGGGATAAAATTTAGGTATTGCCAATGCATTGATTGCGATAATCTGAAGATGTTTACCAACCCGGCGCAGATCGAATGGCACTTGATTTGAAGGGGTTTCAAAAAGGAGTAAACATGTTGGACCAGTCGTGGTGAAGAGAAGATTATACCGGAAGGTAGTAACATCATCGAGGGAGACAACGATATGCCGGATGTGGATTGTGCTTTCCATGAGGGTAGGTCGCACGAATGACAATCTGGATCAGATGCTACATGATACAGAAGGGGACTATAGTGAGAGAGAGTTTGGTAGATTCAGGCCTTAATGGAGGACTCGGGGAAACCTTTGTTCCCGGGCTGCAAGCTAAAATACACAAGGTTGTCATCCACACTTGAACTGTTGAAATTGAAAGCAAGCAATGGTTGGTCCGACAAGAGTTTCATGGCGTTACTAGGTCTCCGAGCGGACATCATTCCAAAGGAAAACGTGTTGCCCAGAACCACCTACCAAGCCAAGAAGGTTCTTTGTCCATTGGGAATGGAAGTAGAAAGAATACATGAATGCCCGAACGATTTTGTCCTCTACCGTAAAGAGTTTACAGACATGCATGTATGTCCGGTGTGCAAAGCATCCCGATACAAGTGTAAGAATCACTCCGATGACAGCCAGGGCATCGAGGTGAAGCAAGGGCCTCTTGCAAGGTATTGTGGTATCTGCCTATAATTCCCCGTTTGAAGCGTTTATTTGTGAACCGAAAGGAGGCAAGATTGCTGCGTTGGCACTCAGAGGAGCGTAAGAAAGATGGAAAGATAAGACACCCTGCTAATTCTGCCTAGTGGAGAAACTTTGATAGGAACTTCGAAGACTTTGGTGCAAAACAGAGGAATATAAGGTTTGGTTGAGTACAGATGGAATGAATCCTTTCGGTAAAATAAGCAGCTGACATAGCACCTGGCCCGTGAATCTTTGTATGTACAACCTTCCTCCTTGGCTGTGTATGAAGCGGAAGTACATTTTGATGTCACTATTTATCCAAGGGCCGAAGCAACCTGGAAACGATATTGATGTGTACCTAGCCCCATTGTTGGAAAGTCTTGTAACACTATGGAACGAAGGGGTACAAGTATGGGATGCGTACAAACGAGAGAACTTCACTTTACGTGCCATGTTGTTCTACACTATTAATGATTTTCCTGCCCTTGGTAACCTGTCGGGGTTCAGTACAAAAGGAGCCAAAGCATGTCTGCACTGCTTACATGATACCAAGAGTGTGTGGCTGAACAACTCGCGCAAAACTGTGTACATGCGTCACCGTAGGTTCCTTTCCAGGTATCACCCATACTCACGCAAGTAAGCGAGATGGCATTCGCACCATCTTCGCCGCCGTCATCGACGTCGCTGAATGCATCTGGATCTCTGAGGAAAGTGGTACCTAAGCGACATGCTAGAGGAATATCAAAAATGCCTATGGGCCAAATGACCATCACGACCGTCAGTACCGCTGGGGTCCCTCTGCTTCCCGAGAAAGCAGCGGCAGCATTCTGGACCACCTCTGGTATACCTACAAGGGAACGGGTCCCCATCACCACACAGAAATAGAAGGATCTGACGGTCGTAGAGAAAGCGTAGCTGTGGACTGAAATTACAACGTCGTTCGATATCCCAGCAGAAGTCTGCGAACTTGTGCGACGACAGGCGTTCCTCTCGATGGGACACGCTTTGAAGACCTTCAAGAGCAAACTTGTCACAGAGTACGTGAATAAGGATCGGACGCCCTACACGAAGTATCATTTCCTGTCATCGGATATATGGGACACCTTTGTGCGGATGAAGACGACAGAAGGATTTCAGCAGCAAAGTACGGCGTACAAGGCTATCTAGGCACAAAACATTCACCCCCACAGACTCAGCACCGCTAGGTACACAGGTAAACTCCAGGGATGGATAAGTGAGGACGATGTGGCAATCCAGTCGCAGGTCTCCCTGCCATTTCCCGAGATCACAAACGAGCGCGCCCGAAACTAGTTAAGAGGGAGGGCCATAATCACGTCGTCGGGCGCCATCTCTTTCACAAACCCAGCAGACAAGGAAGTGTCCCAACACCTGGTAAGATATGTCAAACTACCTAGTTGTTAATAAGTCCATAACTTCATAGGGTCTAAAATAACATGATGGCTTCTTGCAGCAAACATTGAGTACCCAATCTTTTCAAGACTCCTTCGAAGCAGTAAGAGATAAGGATATACTATCCACAGCCCTGGGAAACAAGGAGTACCCGAGTCGCACACAAGACCTTGGGGTTTATGTACTTGGAGGCATGGATTCTCACACGACTCCGAGGTGTATAGGAGTCAGAAGAGATCAAAGGTCGAATGTGAGGAACAGTTGAAAGAGGAGATTAGTGCACAAATTAATGCATAATTTCAAGAACAAATAACATCATTGTAGGAATAAATGAATCAACTCATCAACCAGTCGCAAGCCGTCCTCGTGATTTTGGGAGCCAGTCCTCCTCAACATTGGAGTAGCGTCGCGTCTACACCTGCACTTTCTGAACTTGTTGACGTCCAATTACCTATCGATGCCATCTAGGTAATGTACACCTCTGGAATGCTCTAAAGATAGACATGTAGGACGTCTTAGCTAATTGTGTATTGTTTTGTAGGTGCCCACACCCTGTAGGGTCGAAGTGAGGCTGGTTGGGTCTATTTCTGTTGAGGCTAGGTAGGGGGGTGGTGTATCCATGCCAGGACGAGATAGTGGTGCACGGTGCCAGCTGACGTAGGGTTACGCCAAGGTCCAAGTGGACATGGTACATGATAATTTGATGGTCGTCCCGCTGGAGAAGTGCCTGAACGAAGAGATCATAACACTAGAGGATGACTTGCACACTTATGTCCAGTGGCCCAAGAGGGACATCGCCCTTGACACTACAGTGTTGCGATCTCCACACGACGACCATGCCTCTCCAACAGTACCCTCGATGACTCCACCTCAACCCCCGCTTCAGAAGACCTCCGTATCAGCTACCGTGGAGATGGCGCCCAAGAAACAAGAAAAGTATGTCGAGTCTTCTTCTAGGAAGACAAATAGCACACGAGGAGTTAAGGACAAATCGAAGAAGATTAAGGCGCCTCACAAGCCCAACACATGCTCCCTCGGAATGCTGTTGGTCTCTGACACAATATTACGCCACACTGGTTTGGCTCGCGGGACTTTGCATGCCTGGTACATGCGGCATCGACGGCGAGGGAAGACCGCCATCGATTTCTGAAATCGGCACGAAGAACCATTTCCACCACAAGGCGGGCTACTTCATCGTGGGCTTCGAAGACTTATTTGATCTATTCAACCTCGGCGCCCTCGACACCTCACTTCTACGATGCTGGACACTGTAAGTGTGTACAATCAAGTTCTATATTCACGTAATACCGATAAATGTCATAACTCATTGCTTATATATAGATACATGATGCAAGAAGCCTGACGATCACGACAACCGGTGGGTTTCCTCGACCCACAGTTGATCTCTGAGCAATGCATCACCCAAGATGCATCCTATGTCGAGAAGTACATAATGAGGGGATTGCTTACTCACTGCAACAAGGACTACATACTAGTGCCCTACAACCAGGGGTAAGTGCTTAGTGACTTGCTATACAAATTCCATTTGTTCTTTATACGCAACATGAACTTAGGTTTAATGACTATAGCAACATACTCATAGGTTCCACTGGATCCTTTTAGTCATTGTACCAAAGTGGAACAAGGTAATATAACTTGATTCCCTAGTCAATAAAAACTACGACTTCACCATTATGCAAAAAATTACTCGATAGGTATGCTCATTTCCTCCATATGTAACTCTATTGTAGTCTTCCTTCGTTTGAAATGTCCGAGGATAACGTTTTGGAATCACGTAGGTTGTTTAGCGCCTATGTTGCCGGGGGAGGGACACACAAGGAACGGAGCGGTACACTGTGACACAAAACGAAATTTTCGGTACTCGCTACAGCACAATAATACTATATCATACTTCGTAACCTGGCCTCTCGAACTGACTATACATATATCCTATATCACACTTCTATTTTTGCAGTACCACCAGCAACTACTACAAGGCAATGTATATGCATTCTACGTTTGTCGTCATATGCTGGGAATCCTGAGTGCTAAGACGAAAGATCCAGAGGTTTGTCAGTCAATCCCATATAATTATGAATTTAAATATATATTCTTACTACTTTACTCTTGCTAGCGATAAGGCATGACAATCGAAGAAAGTGCCTTCCATCTGGACTTACTCGCGGACGTTCGAGGACAACTCGCCAACTTCATCACGGGGGAGATCATTCACCAGAATGGAGAGTTTCACCCCGGCGACACTGATTTATTGTAATTCACTTTGAATTGTAATTCAAATCACTTTGAGTTGCTCTATATAAAATCAATTGTGATATATCAGTTTTCTGCTTGCTTGTTTTCAAAGGACATGGCTATACCTGAGGCTAGCCGAAAAACCAAAAAACCATTTGTGAATACATACTATCATAGACGATTACCACAAAAAACTGTCTGTGATATGTATCCAATCACAAACAACTAACACCAACAAACCGTCTGTGATATATCGGAAATCACAGACAACTGTTTTTACTAACCGTCTGCGATATATATACAATCACAGACGGCTACTACTAACAACCGTCTGTGATATGTATACAATCACAGACGGCTACTACTAACACCCATCTGTAATATGTATCCAATCACAGACGACTACCACCAACTATTGGATATCACATACGGCTACTACAAAAAACCGTCCGTGATATTTATGATATCACAGACGGTTATTTTTACTAACCGTCTGCGTTATATATCTAATCACAGACGGTTGGTACATATAACCATCTGTGATAGTTGGTCTTCACAGACGGTTTATACTAAAAAACCGCCTGTGTTGTTACTTATCACAGACGGCTCAACAACCGTCTATAATAACCGTCTGTTATCATAGACGCATAAAGTCGGACGGTTCAGAAACCGTCTGTGATGACGGTTTAGAACCGTCTGTGATGACCCTTTCTGTAGTAGTGACATGAAACTATTATCATTAGATTAATCTTGCAAAACGCTTTCATAACACCTAATTTGTATTAGTTTTGCCAATATATCAGGACAAAAAAGCATAGATGAAGTCCTGCACTAGAGACTACGAAAAGTCGAAAAAAAAAAAGGGCCTAGATTTGTGGAGGGGGTACTAGCTAGGCATGCAAATTGGGTCAAAGATGTTTGCCTGATCCACCTAGCTGGCTTCTGCTTCTCTAGCTCTATCAAAACGTACTGTGGAGACAAAAGAAAGTTTAGCCTGCATGACCCATTGGATTTTGCTGTATGATGTAAACATAAATCACAATCAATCCGTGTGCACTATGCCGCTTTATCCACCCCCACCAGCAAATAGCACACACAGAACTCGTTTAATCCCCTCCCCAAACCAAGCTAAGTAGTGCGCTAGTCAATACATGTAAACAACAAACCCACGTACCCATACCATATACACATATGTACATGTACACTAACCAACCCAACATACCAGACAGGCGTATACTACCACATGTTAATAAATGTGGCTACTAGTATATAACAAATGGGCTGATTATGCTACAGTCGCCTGAAAACTACAAAAAAATTAGTTATTTTTTTTAGCCATTGGATCACCATCCAATGGCTTTTGTTTTTATGTTGAAAAATTCTAAACTAGACAAAATTTAAATCTAGGTGAACTCTACAAATACAAAAATAAAACCAAAAAAATTGTAAACCAGACAAAAGTAAATCTAGGCGAACCATACAAATACAAAAAAAAAAAAAAATTCTGAACTAGACAAAATTAAATCTAGATAAACTCTACAAATGCAAAAACAAATAGAACTAAAAGTTACAGTAAAACTATGCTAAAATAGCATATCACTTGTTAGTGTAATTTTAGACTTAGTAGTATGTAATTGTAGGCGACTAGGTTTTAAACAAATTTCAGGTGACTGAAAGGTAGCAAAAGCGTATAACAAACTAGCTAGGCTGCGTGCAAGTGTGCAACTCCTTCCGTCTACTTGTTTCCGTGGCGTTTGCGTCGCTGCGCTGCGTTGCGGAAGCAGCGTGCAGTAGAGAGGTGAGGCGAGACCGAGCAGTATCGCCATCAGCGCGCAATAATACTGCACGCCCGCTTTGTTTTGTAGCTCTTGTCAGCGAACCTCCCCCCTCCTGAAAACCCCACCCACCCCTCTTCCTCTCCATTCTTTCCTTCTGCCGTTCCCCTCCCCCGCTCCGCTCGGCTCGCGTCGCAACTCGCAAGCTCCATCGATCCGCCCTCTCGTCGTTCGCTCGCTAGCTCGCTCGGTCTCAGCTGCTGCTGCTGCTGCCGTGTGGTCTGTCGACGACGTGGGGAGGAGGGAGAGCGATGGCCGGCGCGGGCGGTGCGGCTGCGGCGGTGCAACCTGCCGCGGCGGCGAGGAGTAGCTCTGGCTCGGCGGGGGGAGGCACGGGCAGCGGGGGCGTCGCGGACCCGAGGGCGGAGGCGCTGCGGTGCCCGCGGTGCGACTCGGCCAACACCAAGTTCTGCTACTACAACAACTACTCGCTGTCGCAGCCGCGGCACTTCTGCAAGGCCTGCAAGCGGTACTGGACGCGCGGCGGCACGCTCCGCAACGTCCCCGTCGGCGGCGGCTGCCGCAAGAACAAGCGCTCCAGGATCAGCGGCGGGAACGCGGGAGGGAACAGGAGCTCCTCCACCGCGGCCGGCGCGGGGGCTGCGTCCTCCGCGGCCGGTGGTGTCACGTCGTCGGCGTCGTCGCTGTCGCTGCCGCCGCCGGGCTACCTGCAGTCGCTGACGTCGGCGCTGGGACTGCCCGGGGGCACCTCGCTGGCGTCTCTGCTGCTTGGGAGCGACTCGGGCGGGGACCAGGACCACCTAGGCCTCTTCCAGGCCATGCAGTCGGTGGTCTCGGACGCCACCGCCTACGAGATGCAGCAGCAGCAGCAGACGCAGGTGGATCAGCTTCTGGGGCTTGGCTACGGTGCCGGCGCGCCGGCGCAGATCCAGATGAAACCGTGGCAGCAGCACCTGCAGGACGGGGCTGATGGGATCTTGAACGGCTTCTACGCGCCGCTGCTGTCGGGCTCCATCGTGCCAGGGCTGGAGGAGCTGCAGGTGAAGACAGAGGCCGCCGCCGGGGAGCAGCACCACCACCACAAGGCAGAGGCTACCGGGGAGCTGCGCTGGGATCTGCCGATGTCGTCGTCTAACGTCGACGCCAACATCATCGCGTCGGACGCGCTCATGGCCGCGGCCGCGTCCATGAACCCGGCGGTCAGCAACGCCGCCACGGCGCCGGCAGCGTCCTCCCTCATGTACTGGGGCAACGGAGGCATTGGTGGCGCCCCCGCGGCGTGGTCGGACATCGCCAACTGCGGATCATCCATTGCCACCCTCTTCTAGCCGTCTGGAAGGGATGGGTAGCCCGTTGATCGTTAACTTTATTTTTGTTCTCCTTAATTTTCTGGTTAATTTTTTCCTTGACTAAAGTAACATGTAATTTGGGGGGGAGGGGGGGGGACTGAGATGAGACATGAGAGAGAGAGAGAGAGAACACTGTGGATTGAGAGATCATCTCGGAGGGTAGAAAGTACAGTAGAGGCAATGATCCAAAAAATTCATAGGGTTTATTTCACCCAGACGCGACGGACACCGAATCCATGTTCCTCGCCGTTGATCGATGACCTAGACGGCGATGGCATGCATGGATGGATCAAGAAGAAGGTGGCCATGGGAGGGGAAGCAAGCAAAGAAAGTGTAAGTGGTGCACTGCTACTACTTCTTGATTTGCTACTTCTTGGCTTCTCCTTCAATTCCTTGGGTGTGTTTTGTATATAGGGCATATGGTGTGTGGGGATATATATGAGAGCATGCAGCAGCATGGTGGTGCAAGTCATGAGCCTCTCCCTCCCTCCCTCTCTCTCTCTCTCTCTCTCTCTCTCTCTCTCTCTCTCTCTCATCTTGGCATTTTAATTAGTGTGTTTAATTGGTTACTCTACCTTGGATTTGGGAACTCTTTAGATGTATAAGTTAATACTAGTACTCTCCTACCCCTTGAAGCTTAATTAGAGAACTGTTTTTGAGTTCTCATGCATTGGTCTCTTTAAGGGTGTCTTCTTCCTCTCTTTCTTCTAGAGTGGATTTTTCTCTCACTTTCTTGGGGGGTTTTGTTCAAACTCTGCTTGTACCAATGATGACATTGTGAGTTATGAGAAATTAAAACTGCTGTTGTTCTGATGATGATTCACAGTCTCATGTATGTATATGCTTCTCTGTGTAAGAGTACTATCTATATGCTTGCTACTTACTTCACTTTTAGTGCATGGATGTCTGTCTCACTTTTGGTGATGTGTGCAGCAGCTTTGGTAGCTTTGCTCTCTCTTTGATGCCGGAGTGCATGATCTGATCTTTGAATTCCGTGCATTTTACTAGGGATTTCTTTTTTATTAAGGATCATAGGATTCCAATAGCAGCACTCAAGTTAGTGCTATCATGTTTCTGTGATCAGAATCTTTTGTGCCCTCGTTTTCCGGTGAGATAAAAATACGGCTGCTTCGCTTGTTCTTTCCTGCATGTCTTGTAGCAATTTGGAGCTGCATTTTGATGCTGGCCATGTTCAGACTACTGCTGTGAGTATCATGGAAAAGAAAGGGAGCCAGAGGCGAAAAAATAGAAGCAATTTGTATGGTATAACCTGAAGTGGAGAGAAGAGAAGCAATCTGTAGTGGTTTCATATATACGTTTGTGTGCATGTATAAGGCGTTTCCATTCGTTTCAAAATTTATTTGCATGTTAGTTTCATAGTAAAATTTGGGTTTTCCTTGTTTTCTTGCTTTTACTTAGTAGTTGAAGTAATGTCTGTCGACAATGAATTTGTTATCCTCAAACTATGTCAAAGTAGCAATATATGATGTTGACATTATCTTCTCTTCTTTTGAACAAAATATGTATCAGGAAAAACATACCACTGAGCCCTAAAGGAACATTTCCCCCCCTAAACGATCCTAAAAATCGTCTTCTTTTCGTTGACTCACTAATTATTTCTAAGGATGGGTTTGCGACTTTCAAAAGACATGATTTTAAATTTGAACTATCTTATATATAAGGATTAAAGCTTTTGGGAACTTTCTATAACCACAAAAGGTTGGATAATAAATCTCAAAGCAAGTTTTTTATATATATGTAGAGGAGCTATGTGAACTATGATCCACTTTCTGTTCTTCCTTTTGTGCTCACATCAAGTTTATTTCATTTAAACTTCTGCTAGCTCCAGCAAGCAATTTCTAATGGCTCTATCTGCAAACTTTCTTTTCCTCATTTTGTCTTTCTTAAGCAGATAAAACCATTTCTATTATATATGAACATGTGTTGTGAACATGCATGTCAGTGTTTAGTTTAGAGGTCGCATGCTGTTCCTAGATGATGGTCTCATTAATTGTTCAACAAGTGTTATGATGTTGCAACAGTATACAATTCAGCAGTGCCATGAATTGTTCGTTTGAATATGAAGGAGTACTAGCTAGAGCTAGTCTACAATTATACATATGTCGGTTCCTGGAATTAGCAACCGATATTGATGGTACAATTGTACAACACTCTCTCTCTCTCTCTCTCTCTCTCTCTCTCTCTCTCTCTCTCTCTCTCTCTCTCTATATATATATATATATATATATATATATATATATATATCATGTTTTCTCAAACTTTTTTTTATCAGCTTTCTTAGTTTCGGGCACTTGGCCTTCTTTTGGCCTTGATATATTTTATGCACGCGCATGCTGCATCCATGCTGAAATCATGCATGCATTTCGCCTTTTTTAAAAAACAAATCGGGCTGCAGGTCATATTTAACGAAAATGGCGGTAAATTAATCCGCATAAATTGATGATTATATATGTGGATCGAATAATGAGGTGCATTTTATGCACTAGTGACCTCGATTCCAGGTTGATGCAAAGATACGGTGGTACTGTCTGGGTGCTTTAAAACCCACCATTTACTTGTACCGCAAAGACATAAGTAAACAATAAATCCTTTTATAATTGCCTCTTCTGCTACCGACTGTAAGGCCAGATATCCTTAGCTCAAATGAAGTAAAATTAGTGTAAGAGACTCGGGTCGATCTTGCATGTGTGTATTTATATGTATGTTCTCCATAGTCCATATATGCCATAAGCGTGCACAGTTAAGGTATAGCTTCGTACGAGTCCGACGTTTGTCTCGAGTACCTAGAAATGGTAGACAAGAGTGCTTCATAGCCGTCTATCCTCTTCACATTTGTTGTTTCTATGTTAGAACTGTATTATTTAAGTAAGAATATAGTACATGATTAGCACACTTATCTAAGACAGAATGTCATTGAAAGGCACACCAGCAGGTTTAATTAGAGCGAGTTGTTTTTAGGGAATTGCTACTTAACTTCAACAATTTTTTGATAAAAAAAACTATCACTTTTCTGTTTGTTAGATATGCTATAAAATTCGTATTGTTGATGTGTTGTTCATTCATCTTAATATTTCACTACTACAAAACAGGCTATACTAGATGCCCCATCACAGACGGTTCCTATGGAACCGTCTGTATTGGGTCTATCGGGATGAGGCATCGGCACTGCCGGCCTATCACAAACGGTTTTATTAATAACCGTCTGTGATATGCATCTATCACAGACGGTTCATTAACAAAATCGTCTGTGATATATCACAGACGGTCCTTTTAAACAACCGTCTGTGATAATATCTAAAATCACAGACGGTTTTATTCATGAACCGTCTATGATATATCACAGACGGTTCTGTTAATAAACCGTTTGTGATAATCTCTACTATCACAGACGGTTGTAAACAAAGATCGTCTGTGAACTATCACCGACGGTTCTATTTAAAAACCGTCTATGATAGGCATCTATCACAGACGGTTGATTATAAGAACCGTCTGTGATATCCTCGCCCTATAAATACGTGGACCAGACCCCTACCCATTCCCATTTGAGCCGCCCTATAAATACGTGTCGGATACAAAGATGAACCATTCGTACTGGCTAACCTAGTTGTTCAAGTCTTCTATGTAACCAACCCGGCAAATAAGAAGCGCCACGTAGTTCTTCATGGAAAAAGGAGGATTGTCGGAGTTGAGAATGTAGTGGACGAGGAAGAATACAATCAATTTGACGAGTTGCCTCCTTTCGGAAATAGCATCAGGCTCAAGGAAGAACCCAGTGAGGAAGCTAGCTATATGCGCGTCGATCATCATGAAGGGCTATATTTTAATTAAGAATTTACTCCATTATAATTAATTTATTCCATAACATCATGTGTTATGGACTTGTAATCTCTCATATATTTTGATGTCAACGTGAAATTGTCATGTGTTAATGTGTTATGGACTTGTCATCTTCGATATTGATGTCAATGTGGACGTTCATTGCAATTTTGGAGTATCAAAATTGGTTTCACTTGATTTGGAGTTGAGTTGAATTAGATATGAATTTTTGAAGTCAAATGTGTTATGAACTTGTCACTAGGTTATGAATTTTTGAAGTCAAATGTGTTATGAACTTGTCACCAGGTTCATATGACAATCACTTGTCACCAGGTTTTGTCAAGATAGCAGGATAAGAACCGTCTGTGATATAGGACGTATCACAGACGGTTCTTCTTAAGAACCGTCTGTGATAGCCTTTTTATAAGGAGGGAACTGCTAGGGTTTTTGCTCTTGCTCGTCACTTCCACTACTCCCGCGCCCCTTAAGCTCTCGCGCGCTCGTTCGCCTCCTCTAGGGCTCGCCGCCTCCCTGCTCCGACTCCAGCCCGACGACCGGCCGCCTCCCTGCTCCGACTCCAGCCCAACGACCGACCGCCTTCCTCCTCCTACGCGTGGCCTCCTCCGACTCGGCTGACGATCACCGCCTCCTCCTCCGACTCGGCCGACGAGCGGCGTGTCTCCTCCTCCGACTCTGGCAGACTCCACTACACATCGCCATCCTCCTCTCCAGGCACACCGGCTCCTCCTTGCGCCCGGCTCAATGCCTCCTCCAGACTCCCTCGCCTCTGTTGTATACCACTCTACTCGCTCTATCCCGCTTCCTCCCTTGCTCTATGAGTATTGTTGCTTATCTCAGTTTGTCCCTATGCATTTGTGTTGTGCTAGAGAATTTTTCATTCTGTGATTGTTAATCTTTAGTACAGAGAGAGAAATTGCAAAGTGGTGGGTTCTGGTAATAGCTCAATGATCATTGTTGCTATATTATGAGATTGAATAGTTAACTAGAATTAGACTTGAGCTTATTTAGAATTGCTTAATTTTGTTATTTTATTACTGTCAGATTAGCTCCTTTCTCAGTCTCTTTATCTATTGGTGTATTTCTGTTGTGCACTGAAATATTGCTTCTGCTCTATTTTCGGTTTGTATGAACTGCAAGCATTTATTTTTGAGCTCAAAGTCTGATTTGGAGTTATCATATTCAATTGGTGAAGAATTTTGGCATAATGGTTGAGATGGCAAAGACTATGTCTTTTGCAACCAGCCTAATGAGAGCAATCGAACAAATTAAAAATCTGAGCTCTATGCTGATTTTTGATGTTCTCATGTTGTTTGTGTTAACCATTTTATTCTCTTTAGATGACTTGGGAGAATTACATGAGTGCATGTTATTTTGGTCATTTAAATTCTTTAGGAATTATGCTTTAATGCTAATTAATTTTGTTGGGATTAATTCTGAAATCTTGCTAAAACTACATTTTTTACAACAATCCAGAAAGAAAGTTTTACTTGATTCTATTTTGTTTCTATGTCTTTATGAAAGGCCATTCTTCTGTACATGAAGCATTAAACTTTTGCTTAGTATTTCCTTAGAGAAGCTGGTGGATTAAGGAGTGTTAGGAGTGTTAGAATAGGAGCTAACTCGATGCCTGAATTCAGCTAGCTAGCTCGCTCCTTGGGCATTCATCCTAAACGTTCAGATGAAACACAACCTATTTCGTCGATCCTGACACACTTGAGTGTACCTTTGCTTCATGCCAATCCTCCACGGCATGATGCAAATGGTACACTCCAGTGTGTCGGGCTTGATGAAGTAGGCTCGGGCAAAGATAGGCTTAGGCAAAAGATTCGTATCACTAGTTTCTATCTATACAAAGATCACAAGAGATTGTTATACATGTGGTTGTTATGTCAGTCTAGTTAAGCTTTGGATAGAGCTCAAAATCTGAATTTTAGTGTTCTTATCCAATTTATTCATATACATGTGGTACATGTTTTGCATTTCAATCAATTTAAATGACTTGAATTATTTACATTTGATTATGTTAATTTGGTCCTCCCTCGTGCCTTGTCTGGAATTAATTATGAAATTTCATTCGTATACATGTGGTATATGTTTAGCATTTCAATCAATTTAAATGACTTGAATGATTTACATTTGATTATGTTAATTTGGTCATTTAAATGCCGTTGGATTAATGCTTTATTGTTTCATATTTATACTGGAATTAATTATGATTATTTGCTAATATTGCACATGTTGAGCATATTATTCAGTTTAAATGACATGGAGATACTTCATATGTATATGTTAATTTGGGACACTTGCAATTCATTTTATTGCATATGTAACTTATATAGATAGCGAGTAAGCGAGATGGCAGAGGCACCGTCTTTGCCGTCGGCACCGACGAGGCCACCGTCACCGACGCCACCTAATGCGTCATGCTGCCCATCGACGATAATGACACGGAAGCGAGATGGTAGAGAAAGATCGCAAATGCCTGTGGGCTGACTGGTCATCACGGAGGTCAGTGACTTTGGGGTCCCTCTGAGTCCTAAGAGATCAGCGGCGAGATTCCGGACCATCTGCGGGATAATTGCAAGGGAACGGGTCCCCATCACCACACCAAGGTGGAAGGATCTGACGAAAGAAGCGAGAGGCACGCTGTGGACAGAATTTTCAAGCTAGTTCACTAACCCAGAAGTAGACAAGGCACGCGTGCAATGGATGGCGATGCTCACGATGGATAAGCGTGGAGGACCTTCAAAAGCATTCATAGTGTCTATAATAACATGATGACCTCTTACAGCGTGAATTGACTGCCCAAGCTTCCGAAGGCTCCTTCCAAGCAGACAGGGAGAAGGATATACTATCTACGGCCTTGGGAAACAAGGAACACCCAGGTCGCACGCGAGGCCTTGGGGTTAATGTACCTTAAAGTCATGGATTCGTAGACGACTACTGCACATATAGGAGTAGGAAGAGATCCAAGGCCGAGCACGAGGACCGGTTGGTACAGATGATTACTGCAAAATTTAAAGGAAAGCTAGCAGCATTGCAGGATCAAATGAATCAACTCCTGAGCCAGTCGCAAGCCACCCCTATTAATTTGGGAGCCAGTCCTGCTCGACATCGGAGTACCGTCGCGTCCACGCATAATTCTGAACATGACGACGTCCAATTACTGATAGACGACATCAAGGTAATGTACATCTATGGAATGCACCAAAGATAGATCTATAGGACGCTATTGCGTATCATTTTGTAGGGGCCGACGCCCTGCAAGCTCCAAGTGAGGATGGATGGGTCCCTTTCTATTGAGGTCATGGGGACGGTGTATCCATACCAGAAGAGGCGGTCAAACCACGGTGCCCGCTTGGTGCGAGGTTACGCCAGGTCGAGGTGGATATGGTACATGGCAATTTCGTGGTCATCCCATCAAGATTTGCCCAACGAAGAAATCGAGAACACAAGGGATGCCGTGCACACTTTTATCCAGTGGCCCAAGAAGGACATCACCCTAGACCTAGCAGTGCCGCAATCTGGACACGACCATTCCTCTCCAACAGGACCCTCGATGACTCCACCTCATGTTTCACCTCAAAAGGCCACCTCATCGGTTCCCCTGAAGAAGACGCCGAAGGAACAACAAAAGCGTGCCGCCGCATCGGTTCCTGAGTCTTCTCGCGGGAAGACGCTGCCAATCGTTAAGACCAAATCGAAATCAATGAACATTAAGGCGCCTCCCAAGTCCGGGAAGCCTGGGACGTCCGGGAATTACTCCATCGAAACCGTTGTGCTCGAAACACAAGATACTCCACGCCGATATGCTTGTCGCTTTGCATGCCTGGTACATGCAGAAGACCAAAAAGAAGGGGTGCGATACTAGAATCACCGTCGCATACAAGGATGAGCATTTCTTCAACGGGGTGGGCAACTTCGTGGGCTTCAACGACTTATATGACCTATTCAACCTCGTTGGTCTCGACGCCGCTTCTCGATGTTGGACATCGTAAGTGCGTATAATCAAGTTCTCGCATTCACGTAATGAGATAATTATCACAACTCATTGCTTGTGTATAGATACATGTGGAAAATGTCCAGAATGGAAAGAACCGGTGGGTTTCCTTGACCCACACGTGGTATCTTTGCAAACCATCTAAGGCACCCGTCCTTCGCCGAGAAATACATAGCGCGGCATTGCTTCATCGATAGACAAGAAGTACATAGGGTGCCCTACAACGAGGGGTAAGTGTCACTACTTGCTATACAAATTTCATTTGTACTTTATCTGCAACCACGAACTTAGGTTTAATGACTATAGCGACATACATGAGTAGGTACCACTGGGTCCTTTTAGTCATTATACCAAAGAGGAACCATGTGATATACCTTGATTCCCTAATCCGCAACGACCACAAATTCAGCATTCTGAAAGGAATACTCGAGAGGTATACTCATTTCCTCCATACATAACTCTATTGTAGTCTTCATTTGTTTGAAATGGCTGAGGATAACTTTTTGGAATCATGTAGGTCGTTCATCGCCTATGTTGCCAACAAAGGTGAAAGAGCGCCAGACTAACACACAGGACGAAATTTTCGGTACATGCTACAACACGATAATCCTATATCATACTTCATAATAACGCGTCTCAAACTGACTATACCTATATATGTAATTCTTTTTTTGCAGTGCCGCCAGCAAAAGAATGATGAGTTATGTGCAATCAACGTTTGCTATCATATGCAGCAAATCCTTACAGCTAGAAAGAAGGATCCCGAGGTTTGTCAATCTTGAAATAATTATTTCCTAATTATAAATTTAAATATATATGCTTGCCACTTTACTATTGCTAGCGATAGGGGTTGCATATAGAATTAGATGGACTCGTTGAGCAAGAGATCACGGACGTTCGAGGGAAGCTCTGTAGCTTTATCATTTTCGACAACGGAGACTTTCACTTCGTCGCCGACCCAAAGTTTCACCCACCTGCAAACAATTGACTCAATTGTAATCCAATTATAACTATAGCGACAATACTTGAACAAATTCGATCTTTTGTAATTTATTTTGAGTAATGATCCATTTGAGTTGTCAATAATTGAATATCTGTGATGTATCTGTTTTTGTGCATGCTTGTTTTCAGAGGGCATGGCTAGCAATCCTGAGGCTAGCCAAAAAAAGAGCAAAAATGTAGTTAGTATTATGAACTATCACTAATGGTTTTTTGTTGAAACCGTCTGTGAAGGCTATTATCACAGACGGTTTGTAAATTAAACCGTCGGTGATATTTCTCGGATCACAGACGGTTCTTAAATAGAATTGTCTGTGATATTCTCGGATCACAGACGGTTTTTAGTGGAAACCGTCTAAGATAATAGCCTTCACAGACGGTTTCAACAAAAAACTGTCTGTGATAGTGCGTATCACAGACAGTTTTGAACCGTCTGTGATAACTGCTTGCTATCACAGACCAACAAATATAGACGGTTCGGAAACCGTCTGTGATGACGGTTCCGAATCGTTTGTGATGAGGCTTCCTGTAGTAGTGTTTCACAGTACATATATGCATGCATGGATCGATGGATGGATGGATGGATCCAAAGCAACGAGTTGTACAAGTACAACCGCCTCGACCAACAAGTACGAAGTGCATAGGCATTTTTGTACCTCGTACGCCTGTACGTACCTAAGAGATAACACCGAGGGCGCCGAGGGAGACCTTGGCCACGTCCAGGTCCTGGTGGTCGGCGCCGAGCTCCCTCACCACGGAACATAACGGGTTCACCATATTGCCGTCTTTTGTTTATATATAATTTTAGTTTTTGTCTTTGTTTTTGCTCAACATCTCAAAGTACATGTGAAGAACATAACAGGTTCACCATATTGCCGTATTTTGTTGGTATATAATTTTATTTTTTGTCTTTGTTTTTACTCAACCTCTCAAAGTACATGTGAGATTTTGAATCATGTGATGGAAATATGAGTTATTAAGACTTTCAAGAATAATTACAAGGACCAAGAACCAAAATTACATAAATAATTTCTTGTAATTTATGTATAATGGAGTTGTAATTTTTGTTGTCTTTGTTTTTACTCAACTTCTCAAAGTACATGTGAGATTTTGAATCATGTGATGGAAATATGAGTTATTAAGACTTTGAAGAATAATTACATTGATCAAGAACCAAAATTACATAAATAATTTACTGTAATATATGTATAATGGAGTTGTAAATGAACTTTTAGAATATGACAATTCTTTTCAAAGAAAACATACGAATTCTGTGTAGATAGACGCTTGTTTTTATATGTTCACACCCTTCCAACTTCCCTGACTGTAACCTTCCCTTTGATTTCTCTCCTTAGGCAATAAAAACAGAGTAAATTGTGCTTTGCACCAGGTAGATTGCCTCTTGTTTCATTTTGCACCAGGGTTAGGGGTGGGAATGGTCCAGTCAAATCCATTGGATAATCTAACCGTTTCTAAATTTTCAGTAAATGGGTTGGAGGTGCAACCCATAAAAAAATTAGGGCAAAAGGTCCATTAACCTATTGCTCCTTTAGATAGCACGGAGCGAACCTTCTCTCACCGCCGTTCCGTCCGATTTTCCCCAACGCACACTCTCCTTAGAAGTTTCCCCTTGCCCTACTTACGCCTTGGCGGTGCCACCGTGTGAGCAGCGGGTGCGGCACTGTGTTCTCGCCATCCCATCGCCATGAGGGCGCGTCCGTGCTCTCGTCCGACATCTGCACGGCTAAACTTGTAATTGTTCCCACCCGCATCGGCAGAATCCGGCGGCAATGGAGGAGCAAGCGGCGGCGGAGGTGGCGGCGGCCATGAGAACACGGTACCTCCGCTCTTGGCCTGGCGCGGGTCGAAGGAGTCGGTGGAGTACATCCTGTAGGCGCTCTGGCTCACCCGCCGCACCGGCCTCGACACCGCTGACCGCACCGTCATCCGTGACATCCTCCAGATCCCCTCCGACGCCGAGCTCGACCCCGTTTGTACCCTTACAACCCAGGCGCGGCCCGCTACTAACTAATCTTTACCTTCTCCTTCTCTTTCCACGCCATTGCTCGCGCCAGCTGCAGTGCTCCGAATTCCCAGCTCTGTGCTTACTTATACTTCTCCCTTGCAGCTATTGGTGTGCCTCAGGATGCTGATTCGCATATGTGTCCATGAAAACATCGAAAAGGAGGAAATTCTACAGCTCCGGCGGGCGCGCGTCCTTGCCCCATCCGACGCCGTGGGTGGCCTCAAGGTACTGATCGACGAGGTGGCGGCACTTGTGGTTGTGGTTGACGCCCTCGATGCGGTAGCACCAGCGGAGGCGGTCGTAGACGATCTTGGCGGTTTCGATCTGGATCCACTTCGCCCGCGCAATGTGCTCGCTGTACTCGAGCATCGCCACCGGGTGCTCGCTGTACTCGAGCATCGCCACCGGATCGCCGTACGGGTTATTGGGGTCGAAGTCATCCGGCGGGCGCTCGTCGAACTCGACCTTGCCCTTTCGCACCATCTCCGCTCACCTCCACCGCCGCTTCGGCTGGGTTGGGTTGGGGATTGTTCTTACTGGGGCGATCCTTGTTTGCCAATGGATACACTAGGCCAGGGAGCAACGTCGCATGGAGCGATCCATAATCCTTAGTCTGCCCCTCGGGCACGACGGATTAGGGTCGGTTCACTCCTAACCGAACCGTTCCCACCCCTAACCAGGGTTGGCTAAGATTCGTTGCACTTCACACTAGCCAAGCATGGTTTGGTCTAACCGCCTCATCTCCTAACAGGCAAGGACCATCGGCAGAGGAGCCACATGCGACCACGCCTATCAGGGCGTGCGGGTAGTGATGTGGGTGATCGGCGACGGCGGATGAGACTATTTTCTGACGAACGGGTGGCACGTTGAGCATCACTGAGGTGCAGGGAGTCCATTTTGGTGGTTGGTTGGGCTTGGAGAGGCACGGTGTGAGCCGGCACCGATGAATAGAAGCTCGGAGCAGAGGACATCCATGGTGGCGACGGTTTGGCAATCCTCCTGCGAGGGCGGTGACTCCAGAAGCTCTAGTGGGATGGGGCGACGCCTCTGGTGTGCTTGGCTTGGGCTGGAACGGTGCAAGACGGTGAGGCACTGGGCACGGCGGTGAAACAGGGGAGGCGGATGTTGCGGTCTCATTGCGCTGGTGTTATTCCGACGAGGAGCTCATCGGTGAAGAGGGGGATATCATGCGCCTAGATACATTGGTGCTAGGGGACACAACTATTTGGTCTAAGAAGCGAGGAGCTCGAATTTAGGGATTTGGGGGTGACAGCTAGCTAGGACAACAGTAGCTCACCTCGGCTATGGACGTCAATGGGGATGGCGACGAGCCAAACTGGCCTTGGGGTGTGGAGAGGATTTAACTGCAACTATGTTCTCTTGGGTATATATCCCATTTATAGGTGGCATCCATACTGGCATACAGAGGGGGGAAATCATGCCGGCGATGGCCTGGGCGCACTCTCGTCCAATGCATGAGCAGAAGGTGTGGCGTGTGCTTGGCTTAGGTAAGAGACAACGAGGTAGAGGCGCAAGGTGTGCACACTAGTTAGGAGTTAGGACCCAAACATGTTGGGCTAGTGCAAAGTGAAAGTTTGTTTGAAACACCCTGGTGCAAAGTGAAACAAGAGACAATCTGCTTGGTGCAAAGTGCAATTTACTTTAAGAAATATGATCCATGTATATTCATGTGAAAAATTCTCCCTTTTTGTGCTGTCACATTTATTACGTGTGCATATATCATCTACCTATATGTCTCTTGAATAGGTGGCGGCATATCTCATGCACAAGCCCACATGTGTGCACATATGGACATGGCCAATCCTGTCCATCCATTTCGTGACGTGCGGCCGAGATGGACAGAGCAATCCCACTTGATGCATGTTTGCGAAACACCCCCCGCCCCCCACATGGAGCTCATTCTTCTCATTTCTAACCCCTCCCACTCCCGCTCCTCCCTAGCACGACGCGTCCCCAGCTAGCTAGGGTTCGGCCGTCGAGTCATTGCCCGCTTGCTTGGCCGAGCCTCTGCCTCCTCGCCAGACCACCGCCGCACCCCAGCCTTGCTCGAGCCCTGCGCCTCCGCCACACACCGCCTCCTGGCCACTTTGCATGCACCCCCAGACCGCTTAGCCCGCCAAGCGGAGCCAAGTCCTATGCCACCCGAGTCCCAATTGATGCGCCGCACCGCCTCAATTGGTGCCCCTCCTGCGCCGCCCCTACACCGCACCTCCCCTCCACCGGCGCCCTGGGTCGCGCCTCCCCCTTGCGCCTCCATCCTGCGCTTCACCACCGACGCCCTACCCAAGCTCCCTCCCCTCTGCGCTGGCCCTAGTCGCCGTGCCCTGCTCCAGTCGAAGCCACACGTTGCTGCCCATGGAGAAGAAGAAAGCGCACTCTAGTTGAAATCTGAAGAAGAAAGCCGAAATGGGAACTACAAATTCATCACAAGTCCTATGTATGAATCATAAATGGATGGTCGTCGACTGGAAGTTCAGATTTCAACTTGTGATTCAGATTTCGATCGACTAGAAGTATGAATTTGTAGTAGTCCTATGTATGAATTTGCAGTAGTCCTCTTATTTGAAGTAGTTCTATGTATGAATTGTTGTAATTGTGAATTGTCGTAGTTCGAAGTATAGCAGTAGGTGATTTTTGCAATGTGAATCAAAGTTCCATGGAAGTGCATGTGTCCTGAATGCTTGTTACCATGAAATTTGCAATTCTATGAATTTTTTTGGGTGAACGGAAGTGCATGTTTTGAATGTATGAACTATGTTTTTATTGTATGAATGTGAATGGAAACATGGGCCTCAATGTGGTTATCGACGAGAAATTCTGTTGTTGAGAGCATGAACAGAATACTTCCATTGGTATACTAGTTTTTCTTCTCTGCTTGATTGAGATTGCAAAGCTGAACCTTTGGATTGTACAAGTTCCGGTGTTCATTTTGGATTGTACAAGTTCCGGTGTTCATTTTGGATTATGCAAAAGGTATGCAAAATAATGAAATGGTTGAGTTTCATTATGTAGACATATTTTTCACTCTGATGTAGCATTTGAAATGCAAAGAGGTCGGGTTTTTCTTATCTAGAGATGAACGAGATGAATAACACTGAACTGACATAACATGAAGTTGCATGGTAATTTGCAGCATCCAAGGCATATTACACTTGCATTGGGTACCAACAACATTCAAACAAAGCGGCCATCTTTCTCCAGAATGTATTAGATGATCCATGTATAAATAATGATTGAGGAACTATTTTTGAATTAACGTTTTGGATTATCTATGAATGTACATGAGCTAGTAGCAACTATGGCAGTAATGGCAGCAGCTTGTTTCAAGTCTTTCTCTTGCAGTTTTCTGAATTAATGTTTTGGATGATTTGTGAATGTGCTATCCAGAAAATTATGTCCTTGAAAATTCTGGGTGGCTTCTATCATACGTCCCCTATAGTAGGTATATCAATAAACATATTAGCTGCTGTTGGTGGGTAATTTCATTTACCTCAACATAACAGATGCCTTGAGGATCAGAAGTTCCAATAAGAACAAGGTCACATGGTATCCCATCATTCTCATGGAGCCACACTATATTTCCAACATGTATCTCCTGTGCTTTGATCTAAAATCATGTAAATAACTGAGTATTAGACAGTCAAATATTCCTAATGCAAATCCAAGTAATCCTTAATTCATCAATGTTTATAGATATCCATGATTCCTGGATTCCATATGCTAGTGTTGAGTGCTAACACTACTTGGTATTTACAACATGCTAGTGGATTCCAAGTTCCAACAAAGGCAAATGTGCGAAATACAAGCATATGCAAGAAACTTTTGGCTTTATTTTTTTAATCATGTTACCTATATGTAAATAATGCAAGTTAGGCTATCCAGAAAATTCTGTTCTTGCACTCGGCAAACAGTAGTATTATCACTACCCATATCTTGCCACATAAAAAGCACTACATTCATTCAACCAAATAATCTCAAGTTACAGCCATTCCATTTTGCCAAATGTAGCCATGACATTCAGACATTTCAGCTTGTACAACATGCATCAATCATGCTTTTCTATTGAAAATGTAGCCATGACATTCAGTTTCTGCCACAAGCATACTTGAGGTGATACAAATGCACAACAACTTCTGCTTTACTACATTTATGATACAAACGCACAACAACAATAAATTTTCTGATACAAATGCACAACAATTTTCTGATACAAATGCACAGCAACTCTCCCATTTCTGTATCTTCACCTCCTTTCTTTGATACCCATTTCGATTTCTGGAGTTTATTGATGTGGTCGATCTCATCTGACATGGTGGACTCCATACTCATCTGGAACACCAGACAAACCATTGGCACATATCAGGAATAATAACTGAATTTTCTCCCAGAAGGAATCAGTTAAGATAATTTTTCCTTGTGTGTGCATTGTGCTCAAATACATGACACAAGAGATGTCAGGAAAACAGGAAACACATTACCTTGGTGATCTTGGGCACGACGGCCCTGAGAGCCAAGATGTTCACTACTAGGGAACACCTCACCACAGACGGTTCGGAACCGTCATCACAGACAGTTTCCGAACCGTCTATATTTGTTCGTCTATGATAACAAGCAGTTATCACAGACGGTTCAAAACCGTCTGTGATACTCACTATCACAGATGGTTTTTTATTGAAACCGTCTGTGAAGGCTAATATCGCGAGCGGTTTCCATTAAAAGCGCTCGTGATCGTAGAATATCCTGACGGTTCTATTTAAGAACCATCGTGATACATAGAAATATCACGACGGTTTGTAAAGTAAACCGTGCGTGATATTTCTACGTATCATAGACGGTTCTTAAATAGAACCGTCTGTGATATTCTACGTATCATAGACGGTTTTTAATAGAAACCGTCTGTGATACTAGCCTTCACAGACGGTTTCAACAAAAAACCGTCTATGATAGTTCATTATCCTAACTACATTTTTGTTGTTTTTTGGCTAGCCTTAGGAATGGCTAGCTATGCCCTCTGAAAACAAGCATGCACAAAAACAGATACATCACAGATAATCAATTGTTGACAAACTCAAAATGATCATTACTCAAAATAAATGACAAAAGATCGCATTTGTTCAAGTATTGTCGCTATAGTTACAATTGGATTACAATTGAGTCAATTGTTTGCGGTGGTTGAGAGGTGTCGGCGGGATGATGCTGCGGGTTACACGACGGGTGAAAATCTCCGTTGTCCTTAACGATATCGACATGATAAAGGCGCAGAGCTTCCTCGAATGTCCGTGATCTCATCATAACGAGTCCATCCAAATGTATCAACAAGTCTGTCACTAGCAAGAGTAAAGTGGTAAGCATATATATTTAAATTTATAATTAGGAAATAATTATTTCGAGATTGGCAAACCTCGAGATCCTTCTACCTAGCTCTAATGATTTGTTGCATATGATAGCAAACTTAGATTGCACATAACTCATCATTTTTTTGCTGGCGGCACTGCAAAAAAAGAATTACATATATAGGTATAGTCAGTTCGAGACACGTTATTATGAAGTATGATATAGGATTATTGTGTTGTAGTGCGTACCGGAAATTTTGTCCTGTGTGTTAGTTTGGCGCTCTTTCCATTGTATATTCCTTCATTGGCAACATAGGCGATGAACGAACTACATGATTCCAAAACGTTATCCTCGGCCATTTCAAACGAATAAAGACTACAATAGAGTTATGTATGGAGGAAATGAGTATACCTCTCGAGTATTCCTTTCAGAATGCTGAATTTGTGGTTGTTGCGGATTAGGGAATCAAGGTATATCACATGGTTCCTCTTTGGTATAATGACTAAAATGATCTAGTGGTATCTACTCATGTATGTCGCTATAGTCATTAAACCTAAGTTCGTGCTGCATATAAAGTACAAATGAAATTTGTATAGCAAGTAGTGACACTTACCCCTCGTTGTAGGGCACCACTATGTACTTCTTGTCTACCTGATGAAGCAATGCTGCCGCTATGTATTTCTCGACGAAGACCGGGTCTGCTTCAATTGTTTGCAATGATACCACGTGTGGGTCGAGGAAACCCACACGTTCTTTCCATTCCCAGACTTTTTTTCCACATGTATCTATACACAAGAAACGAGTTGTGATATTTATCGGTATTACATGAATGTAGAACTTGATTATGCGCGCTTACATGTCAACATCGTAGAAGCGAGGCGTCGGGGCCAACGAGGTTGAATAGGTCATATAAGTCGTTGAAGCCCACGGCGAAGTGGTTCGTCCCATTGAAGAAATGCTCATCGTTGTATCGGCGGTGATTCGATGATCGCACCCTTCTTTCTCGACATTATCTTGTGTCGCAAAGCGACAAAGCATATCTAGCGTGCATTATCTTGTGGCCGAACTGCGGTTTTCCGATGATGTAGTTCCGGACATCCTGGACTTCTCGGACTTGGGAGGCGCTTTAACGCGTTCATCGATTTCGATTTGACCTTAACGATTGGCGGCGTCTTCTGCGAGACGACTTCGAGAACCGTCTGGCGGCACACTTTTATTGTTCCTTCGCGTCTTCTCCACGGGAACCGATGAGGTGGCCTTCGAGGTGAAACATGAGGTGGAGTCATCGAGGTCCGTTGGATTTGGAATGGTGATGTCGGATCGCGACCTTCTGGGTCGAGGCGATGTCCTTTTGGGCCATTGGATAAAAGTGTGCACAACATCCACTAGTGTTCTGATGTCTTCGTTAGGGTGAATCTTCAGCGGGACAGCCACGAAATTGTCATGTATCATATCCACCTCGACCCTAGCGTAACCCTGTGCCAGCTGGGCACCGTGCTACTACGCCCTTCTGGTATGGATACACCATCCCCGCTGTGACCTCAATAGAAAGGACACATCCATCCTCACTTGGAGCTTGCAGGGCGTCGGCCCCTACAAAACGATACGCAATTAGCTAAGGCGTCCTATAGGTCTATCTTTGGTTTATTCCATAGATGTACATTACCTTGATGTCGTCTATCGGTAATTGGACATCGTCATGTTCAGAATTATGCGTAGACGCGACACTACTCCGATGTCGAGCAGGACTGGCTCCCAAATTAACAGGGGCGGCTTGCAACTAGCTTGGAAGGAGCCTTGGAAAGTTTGGGCAGTCAATTCACGTTGCAAAAGGTCATCATGTTATTATAGACACTATGAAGTTATGGACTTATTAACAACTAGGTAGTTTGACATATTTACCACACGTTGGGACACTTCCTGGTCTGCCGTGTTTGTGAAAGAGATCTTTGCCGAAGGCGAGACTTTTGCCCTCGCTTGTAACCAACCGAAGCAGGTCTGCGTGATGTCGACAAATGGCACAGTTGCGTTCTCCTCCTCCGCCGCCCATTCCTCGTATTTACCGCGTACCCGGTGGTCGAAGTCTGTCTTGGTGAGTATTTCAATATCTGAAGAGCTTTGTGCGCCGCACTTTGCTCCTTAAATTCGGCCGTCGTCTTCATAGCCACAAAGGCGTCCCATGCTTCCCGCGTCAAGAATCCATACTTCGCGAAGGGCGTCTGACCCGTGTTCACGTACTTCGTGACAAGAATGCTCTTGAAGGTCCTCCACGATTTATCCATCGTGAGCATCACCGTCCGTTCCACGTGTGCCATGTCTGCTTCTAGGATAGTGAACTTGCTTGAAAGTTCTGTCCACAACGCGCTTCTCGCTTCTTTCATTAGATCATTTCACCTTGGTGTGGTGATGGGGACCCGTTCCCTTGCAAATACCCCGCAGATGGTCCGGAATCTCGCCGCTGATCTCTTGGGACTCAGAGGGACCCCAAAGTCACTGATCTCTCCATGATGACCAGTCGGCCCATAGGCATTTTTGATTTTTTTCTGCCATCTCGCTTCCGTATCATCTGCAGCGTCGGCGCCTCTGCCATCTGCGGCATCGGTGACGGCGGCAAAGACGGCGCCTCTGCCATCTTGCTTACTTGCTATCTATATAAGGTGCATATGCAATAAAATGGATTGCAAGTGTCCCAAATTAACATATACATATAAAGTATCCCCATGTCATTTAAACTGCTAAACATATACCACATGTATATGAATGAAATTGCATAATTAATTCCAGACAAGGCACGAGGGAGGACCAAATTAACATAATCAAATGTAAATCATTCAAGTCATTTAAATTGATTGAAATGCAAAACATGTACCACATGTATATGAAATTTCTCCATGCCATTTAAAAAGAAGAATATGCTCAACATATTCATTATGAGAACAACTAAAAACAGCATGAAGCTAAGCAAATAACACTACTACGGAAAAGGCCTTCATAGACGGTTCAAAAACGTCATCACAGACGGTTTCTTGAGCCGTCTGAGTTTATGGGTCAGTGATGCATGAGGTCATCATAGGCGGTTGTTTTCAAACCGTGCATGATGCATACTATCCTGAGCGGTTTCAGCCTAAACCGCCTCATGATGACTATATCACCTGAGCGTTTTCACCACAAACAAATGCTGTGATGACTATATATCACGAGACGATTTGACCACAAACCGTGCTGTGATGACTTTTCTCTATAAAGCCACCAGCGTGGGCTTGTGCCTTTAAAACATCATATATATATATATATATATATATATATATATATATATATATATATATATATATATATATATATATATATATATATATATATATATATATATATATATATATATATATAGTCCCTACTTTAGGGGTTAGTCACGTAGCATGAGGAAGAGAGGCAACAACCGGGGCAACCTCATTGAGCCCTGCAAATTTAAAAATCTGGTTGCATGAAGCGTCGGGACATCAATTACTTGGTTGCTAATACATGATGCCACTTCGATCGGAATGGCACTGCGTGTCACATCACTTTCTTAGCGGGTTCTCCGGCTAAATTTGCAGTGTTCATCATGTTGCATGGTTGTCATGTCAAGGGACGCGATTTCAAAGTGGTGAGGACTACTTAACAATACATATATAATATATATATAATGCGGTTTTAAAGGCACAAGCGACCTTTGCTTGGAGACTTTATAGAAAAGAGATTATGAATGGAATGGTAGGGCGGCGTACCTAGGGCGCAAGGTAGGAGAACTTGACTGCATGAAACGATTATACAAACAAATGTGAAATGAATGGCGAGAAGCAGCAGATGACATCTTGACAAAATAACAAATCGACAAATAAGTCATAACATACATATCACACATTTTATACATCTATTTTTGCAAATCATCAATCATACATATCAACGACCCATGGTTCACCAAGCAAGTTTCCACTATCAATAGCGCACAACACTTGACACTACGAATAAGTCATAACTCATAACAATATAACATATCAACAGCTCATAGATATCAACAACCCAATAAGTCATAACATATTAAGCCCCATCCGAACCCACATCATGAACTAAGCAAGATGCATAGAATGCACATACACCAATAGCCCTCAGTTGACATCACAGAGTAAGGGGACTATTAATATGAACTAATTATCAATTCAATTTCAGCATAAGACTATTAACATCATTACATCACAGAGCAAGGGGACTATTAATATGAACTAATTATCACTTCAATTTCAGCATAAGACTATTAACATCATTACATCACAGAGCAAGGGGACTATTAATATGAACTAATTATCAATTCAATTTCAGCATAAGACTATTAACATCATTGAGCAGTTCAACAGCAAGACAGCAAGACCAAGGGTGTCCAAACCCGGCCACCACACCAATAGTAGCCCTCGGCATCCATCGCAGAGCATTAGTCATTTTCATCACAGAGCAAGGGGGTAGAGACAGAGAGGGATTAAGGTAGGGTTACCTCGATCAACAAGAACCACGTCGCGACCCCACCACCAGCACAACCCTCATCCATCTCCTTCACCTTGCATAAATCACACAAACATCAGGACACAACTTAAGGCTCAAGCATAAAAATCAAACTCAACACAAGACATTAAGCTAACAAATTTAGAGGAGAATAGAGGAGGATGGGGAAAGCAAAAGATCGCCACGGCCGAAGCGCGAGGCCGAGTAGGAGAACCAAGCCATGGCGGCGCAGTAACACGCGAGGCCAAGCCCGGTGGCAGGTGGCGGCGTCACCGTGGTTGTGGCACGACCACGACCTTGCACAAGACACTACTATCGTCTGAGTGTGTTGTGCGGTCGAGTGGTGTCTAGCCGCGGCGGCGACAGCGGGTTGGGCGGCGGCGGCGACGGATCGGCGGTGGCGTCAAGGTGGGGAGGCACGGAGTAAATCGTTGGGCGTGTGAGTTAGGGCGGCGCAAACCCTAAGCGGAGCTGGGGAGTGGCGAGAGTTAGGGCAGCGCAAACCCTAGCGGCGGGCTCGTACTAATAAAGAGACTTATCACGAGCGGTTCTATTATGGAACCGTCAAGATAATATCCCTGACGGTTCCATTATGGAACCGTCGGTGATATGGTTTTTCTCAAGTATATTTATCTTGTATATACACTTACATGACATGAAGAAATTACATGTTTATATGTCAATTTTGTCATTTAAATCTTCTTTGAAAATTTGCTTTAACTATATATACATACATATATATATATATATATATATATATATATATATATCGGATATATATATATATATATATATATATATATATATATATTATATTTGTTCCACTAAACCGTCTCGATATAATTAATTTTAATTGTAACTTCACCTCCAAACTAGATTTTGTTTTTCCACAAAACCGTCTCGATATATATATATATATATATATATATATATATATATATATAATAATTCAACATATAATTAATATAGTAACTTCACCTCCAAACTTTTTTTCATTTTGGAATTTTCATATATATGGCCAAGCAGCGTGGCGTTAAACACAAAAAAGATTAAAAAAAGTAGAAATCTATAAATAAACAAAGTTTTTCTAGTGGCGGAGGTAGGTCGCTATCTCCGTCTTCAATACTTCATAAGCGGCGGCGTCGGCATCGAGGCAGTTCACGATCATCGGCGAATGAAGCTGAAATGCATCCACCGTGACGCCGCTCGTTCAAGTGTCTCTCGAAGACCCTCGATTTGTTGAACCAAGAAGAATTGAGCCCATAGGCTCTCTTCCTTGCTTGAGGGTCTCGGCACAGTCGACTCGGTCACGTCGCCTCGATTCGTAGTCAAGTGACGACAAGCCTCACAGAGGCGATGCAACGTCGTTTTGGAGGACTATGTCGATGGCCGATAAACTTCGCCGAAAGTGGGAGATCACCCGGAAGACACGGCGGAGGAGAATGTCAAGGCGGCGGAAGGTGGCGTCACCGCTCGGCAAATTCTCCACCGGCAGAGGAGTGAAGACACCGTTGATCAAATAGTGTTCTTCTCGATCTGTTCAACGTGCACCGAGAGGTGCTTTCGCCAAGTCTTTTATAAGATCGAGGTGGCCGACTAGAGGTGAATAGGCGTTTAAAAACTTCTTTTAACTAAAACCGATTTCTAATGCGGAAGCTAAACAAATACGGTTTTGCACAAATAAAACCTAAATCAACTAGGTTCAACTAAGTGCACCAACAATATGAGACAATATAAATGATAGCAATCATACACATACAATATAACAATTTAAATACAAGTAATGTAAATTGCACAAGTAATCAAACCACAATGACACGGCGATGTTTTCCCATGGTGATCGGAGACTTGCGGTCTCCCTAATCACGTTGAGAAACCCAAACCAATTGGGCGGCTCCACAATTAAGCCTTCCTCGAGGTAAGTCCAACCACTTGGACCGGTTCCAAATCGAACCAACACCTCACTCCACTAGGGTTGCTCCTTCCTCCACTCCGGAGATGGCGAGCACCACACCACTCACAAACCGCCCGGGTCTTCTCACAATCTTCTTTGAGAAGCTCACCGGCGCAACAACTCCACCACGCCGTCTAGGTGTCGGCAAACACCAAGAGTAACAAGTCTCCAACACTCACTTGAACCAATCAAGTGTCTAAGCTCAAATGGATACGAAATCCACTATCTAAGGCAACACATGCACTTAGGGTTTGCTCTCAATCACTCACTAAGTGCAACACATGCACAAAGGAAGAGAGGGCTTGCTCTAGCTCAAAAGAATGTCTAAGGCACTTGCAACACATGCAAAGTCCTTCACAATATCACCAGCACCCTCTCCCAACTAGCTAAGGTGGCTTTATATAGCCCACACTCACAAACTAGCCGTTGGGAAAAGATTCCAGAGTCTCTGGACAAAATCGGTCGGAACCGCCATGTTATGGCGGTCAGATCGCCTTGGCTCCAACGGCTATAAAACTAGCCGTTGAGCCTGACCGTCGACCTCCATGTAATGGCGGTCAGACCACCACCCGAGACCGCCCAAAATACACCGTCCCGACCGCTCAAAACTTCACAGAAAATGGCTAAGGACCAGAGAAGGGACCTCTCTGGAAAAGGCTGACCGGGTCTCTAACCCGGAGGTCCGGTCAGACCGCGCCAACAACGCCGGTCAGACCGCCCTACTGGCGGTCAGACCGCTGAAACTGGCGGTCAGACCGCCAGTAGCCAACAAGAGTAAAACTGATTTTACATCAACTCAAATTGCAAAAACACATTTTGCTAATTTGATGTAAGATGCATACAAGGTTAAAGACAAGACTCTCAATAAGTTGCAAAACACATTTGCCAACTTTTAGAATCAATGCCTCAAATTTGCATTTAAGCTTCAACTCAATTTGCAAAACACATTTGCCAAATTGACGCTTGATGATGAAACAAGGATTCAAGTGAGATTCTCAACAAGTTGCAAAACACATTTGCCAACCTATAGAATCACACTACAAGGAATAAGGTACATGGACTTACACCATTTGCAAAACACATTCGCAAACCTAAGTCACATGCTACAAGGGTTATCCATGAGCCACAACTATTTGCAAAACACATTCGCAAATATTGGCAACATGTTAAGATGAGCTAGAGCAAACACAATGAGCTATCAACATATGACTAACTCAAGCTACTAGTCAAGGACCCCTCTTAATAGTACGGCAACCTATACTAGCAATCCGGTCTTCCAAAAAAAACACCGAGACCGGTAAAAGACTAGGAAAAAATCCTTAGCCCTAGCTAGTCATACCTTTGCCTTGCACAACCACTTGAAGCTTGATGACGCACATTCTTGCTTCCACTCAGGGTTCTTGACTTGATATGCATCAACTCATGATGCATCCTTACTTGACCTTCATCAACACATGATGAAGCTTCACTTCGGGATCTTGACTTGATGCTCATCAACACATGATGACATCCTCCATCCCGAGTCTTGACATGCATCAACACATGATGCACTCTTCACTTGACATCCATCAACTCATGATGGGTCTTCACTTGACTTGATGACTATCAACACATGATGTCATCCCAAGTTGTCAACCATATGGAACCTAACCTGCTTATCCAACTCATGGAAAATGTTAGTTCCACAATATGATTATCATTAATTACCACAACATACCATTAACTCATAATGGTGGGACAAGATACCACAATCTTTCCCTCTTTGGTAATTGATGATAATCACTTCAATAACAAATAATTGAATGTAGATTGGTATGAGTATATAAGCACTTCATAAGTTGTATATACTCATATGAATATATATAACTACACAAGTTATATATACTCAAAGGATATATGAGCACACATGTCTCATATACACACATGAATATACTAACTACATAAGTTAGATATATTCAAGGATATGAGCACATATGAACTACACAAGTTATATATACTCACATGAATATATTAACTACACAAGTTAAATATATCCAAGGATATGAGTATATATGAACTACACAAGTTATGTTAGTCTTATATACTCATATGAACATATTAACTATGCAAGTTAAATATATTCACAGGATATGTTTCAAAGTAAAGATCTCAATTATATATGGACAAGGAAATATGGATCAATACTAATGAAACCCCAAAACATAGATTGAGCTCCCCCTAAATGTGTGCATACACAAATGTGTAATGGAAACATATGCACATATTCAAGTTAACCTTTTGGTGGAATTCATCCTATATTTTGGATCCGAGGAATGCAACAATATATGGAAATATAATGTAGAATGCATACCTCTTTTGTTCTTGTACCTAAGCGAGACTAATCATAAGATATAACAATAAGAGAGTTAGTCTCATAAATGGATTTGTCATTATAAATGCATACCTGTTTGGATTTTCCTTTTGTTTATCCAATGAATTTGATTTGTCATTAATCACATACATGCCTTCATGATTATCACCTTTATATCCAATTTAGACTAAACAATAACTATATCAATAAACATGTTAGTCTCACAAATGCATTTGTCATTAATCACCAAAACACTCCATTAACAAATAATGGCGGGCTAGATTCTTCAATCTCCCCCTTTTTGGTGATTGATGACAAATCCTTTATCAATAACAATATTTGGAAAATAGTCAACACAAGATAGGGATTTTAAATTATTGAACTATAATCATGCATGATACTAAGCAATTTGAGTTAACTTCTTTAGGTATTATGCATGCAAAAGGTGATAGCATAAGAGAGAATCCAAATATATTGATCATATAAACATTCTCCCCCTTTGGCATTAAGCACCAAAAAGCTAAAACAAATTCAAGCCAATAAATAGATAAAGCAGAAGAAAGAGCTTGGCTAAAGAACTCATTTTACTCATTTTAATTTTGGACAAAATTTGCATTTTCTTTCTTGTGTTGTTGCGGCACGTAGACATTGGTGACCAAAAACAGTCTTGAGGAAAGTTGATTAAGTAGATTTTTGATCAAGAGCTAATGGCACAAACTCTTCTTTGATGACCTTAGAGAGTAAAGCAAGTTAAACACAGGCCAATTAGAAGAGACAAACTAGATTTGAAACACATTCAAATAGGAACCAAATGAGAAGAAAAACTCCCCCTAAATATATGCACAAGGATAAGAGACGACACCCATTGCACATAAAAGGATTTTGGGAAATTTTTGCGGAGTTTCTTCTAGACAATTGGTCCAAGGAGCATGACAACAGATAATCAATACATGAATATCATGCAACAACAACAACAGGATTCAATCACAAACATAATATGGACAACGATATTCAATGACGCATAATCCATAACATAGACATTCATTCATTTATCCTGCACAATTCTTGGATGACAAACAAAAGGTTGTATAACACATAGCATTTAGACATTAAACATTTCATCATCCAAAAGCAATAAAACATCCATGGTTCATAAGCTTACAAAAGATATTATAAGAATAATACTTAAGCTCATCCTTACAAAGCAAGGTCTATCGACCTAAATATGAAAGCTAATCAACTAAGAAGGAGGAGCGTCTGACGAAGACGGTGGAAGATCTCCCCGCTGAGTGAAGGATGGAGGACGCTGACCACGGCCAAACCTCCGATAAGCAACTGGCAGACGCTGCTCCTGATACTCAGTGAGTCTCTCATCCATGCGAGTCACTCTCAAGCTCAGATCCTCAATCATAGACCTAGTCTCTGCATGCCTCTGAATGTTCTCTGCATGTCTCTGAATAGACTCTGTATGCAAAGTGTCTCTGTTGATGCAGGCGAGTAAGAAGCGCCAAAAGCGCATCTGATCTGTGAAGCACATACTGGATGACTCTGGGACGGCAGAGCCTGTCCACGAGGCGAAGAGGAGGCTGGAGGGACATCTGAGGTGGAGGAGTCTGAGGTAGAGGATCTCTCGGTCTATACTCCTTATGCTCCACATCGAGAGGGAGGTCAAAAGTAGTCATCCTCTTAATAAGTTTCATGATATAGGGAGCAAAATAGATAGACTTGTTCTTATCTCCCTTAGAGGTAGCTATCTCCCTGATAATGAGGTCCATGACATCAATTTTAGTGCCTTCCATAATGCACCTAATTACATTCCAAGCTCTCCCATGAATCTCATCATTGTTCCCACTCCTAGGGAAAAAAGTAGCTCTCATTATCCTGTTAACAATACTTGGGAGAGGAGCAATCCGATTACCTTCCCAACATTATATAGATGATTACGATCATAGTATTCATCGACTTGTGTGAGAGCTAGGCATTCTTGAACATGAATATTTATCCCATCTGATTCCTTTAAATTTAATGCAAGCATGAAATCATTCTTGGTGGCTTCAAATTTCTCATGTCGATCATCCAAATAAGGTGATCATGCTCGGGGATATATAAGCAGATTGCATAAAATTGTCTAATGACTTTGGCATGAAAATTGCCTTCGAGAGATACCAAAGTATCTAAGCCTACTCTCTGAGCAGACGGAATAAACCATTGTAGACCTGATTTTGTCCAATATAACTCCACTTCACAAATCTATGATTAGCAAATTTCTTACGAGCATAGATAGCATGATATACATTTCTTTGAAACATAGTGTGAAACATATCTTGGGTGGCATTCCTTGGAAATCTAAAGCGATTGGCGTGTCGTAAAGTTGTATACCTTTCACTTTTAAGTTTGGACACATCTAACCCAATGAATGGAGTTGGATCTGGAGCATCTTCCTCATCATCATTCTCGGCACCACCGGTGATTCTTCATAATTATCATCATTTGTCATAGTTATCATTTGTCACTCCTGTTCTTTCCATACGCATCTTGCATTGGTTCATCTATTTCTTGGAAAATCTTCATGAGTTAGGCGAGTGGGCGAATGACCAGCGGTGATTTTTGCGGCATAGTCCTTGAAAAGGATTACAAGAAATTGTCAAAGGAATATCAAGGAATGAATCAACAGATTATTGATAATAGCCATTCCTCATTTTCTGTCAAGGCGGTCGAGAGCCTTGAGATGGTGATCGACCGCCAACGAAAAGGCACAAGGATCTTAGGTAAAACCCAAATGTTTTGCAATGTAGGATGATGGCCTAATGAATATGTGTTCATACACTCCTAGTCCACTTGCAGGTCAAGGATTTTCCACAAGGTTTGACAAGAATAGGGCACATGCATCACAAACCCTAGAAATTTGGGGAAAATCAACAATGTGGATAGATTTGCAAGAAGGAGTGAGAGATTACCAAGACAATGAGATGAGGAATCTTAGGAGATGATTCCTTGAGGCAATAAGGAATTAAAACTTGTCGGATTTTGACAAATCTCCTCACCTAGGGTTTCAAGAATTGAGAGAATGAGTCAACCAAAACTCAATCTAATTGGAGGAAATGAGAGAGAAGGATAAGAGGAACCTAGGATCACCTTGAGCAGCCAAGAGATGGCCGGAGGAGAGGAATCGGTAGGAGAGGATCTGGGCCGAGAAGATGAGAGAGAGCCTTTGGTTTTGGAGGAAATGAAACAAAGCGCCTTGGGGTGAAGTTAAAGGTAACTCCATCTGAAATCGGTCGGGCCATTGGGCACATGGCGGTCGGAGCCAGGGCCAGCAGTCGGCCGGTTGAGGCTGAACTGACAATGATTCGGCACAAGATTTGGAATTTTGAGTGAATTGTTGTACATTGCTCCAAATTTTCACACAATCAATCAAATAAACATCTTTGGAGCATTTCCAACTAATATGGCCCTTTAAAGTCCAAATATTAAATAGTTTTTATGAATTAATCTTTTATTTTCGCAAATGACATTTTATTTTTAAGAACTTTCTCGAAAAGATCCAAATTGAGCAATTTAGGATATTTCAAGCAACCAATTGCCTGTATGAGTCATTAATACCATTATGGACCTATTCATGTGAATAATCTTGGCTCAAATGGCAAAACTCACTTAAGTGCTAGAAAGTGACCTTTTAGGTCAAACTTGAATTTTGGATGAGTTTCAAAATCGAATAACTTTTGATAGGTTGGCCTTTTGAAAAACTTTTGAATACCTGAAATGTTTAGAATGGCCAACTCTAGGTTTTTCTTTTTGAGATCAAATTCAAATTCCTTTTAGAATGGATTTTACATGAAAACCTAATTTAAGTCAAAAACAAGAAACTAAGATCTATAATTTTGACTAGAAACTCATTTTCTTTTAAAATAGGTTTTTCTTGAACCAAAACCTTTGGTAAACCTTTGATAAGCATTTGTATACATTTTGCAATTAGTTTTTCAAAGGTTATACTAATAATTTCAAGGAGCAAGGAGGCGTGGTGGTGGAGGTCGGGTCGGGGCGAGGCGGTGAGCCTAGAGGAGGCGAATGGTAGCGAGAGCTTAAGGCGCGGGAGTAGTGGAAGTGACGAGCAAGAGCAAAAACCCTAGCAATTCCCTCCTTATAAAAAGGAGTTAATTCCTTATTTGCCATTGGAAGTTGGCGAGCTTTCTAAAATGCCATCGAAAAATTGCTCATCCCTTGTATGCCACTCGTTCTCAACTTTAATCCCTTCTTTGCCACTCCGATTGGGTTGAGTGGATTTGACCGTTGACTTGGGCGTGAAAAGGCGATTTTGCCCTAAGTATCTTTGAGATCTTTAGGGAATTGTTTGACATAGTAATATAGTTTAAAAATTATAAAATTTCTAGGGAAGTTTACGACATAGTGTAGATTATTTTGAAATTTTTATAGGGTTTTATTTGCAAATTTTTTCTCTAAAAATCTTTCAAGTTACAACCAAAAAATTAAAGATTTTTAGAGAAAAATATGTTGCAAATAAAACCCTATAAAAATTACAGAATAATCTAAACTATATCAGGAACTTTACATAAAAAGTTCATAATTTTTGAAACTATATTACTATGTCAAATAATTCCCTAAAGATCTTAGCCCTAAATAATGCACTTAGGGGCGAAATCGTCTTTCGTGTCCAAGTCAACGGTCAAATCTATAGTCAACTAACCGGAGTGGCAAAGAAGGGATTAAAGCTGAGAACGAGTGGCATACAAGGGATGAGCAATTTTTCGATGGCATTTTAGGGAGCTCGCTAACTTCCAATGGCAAATAAGGAATTAACTCTATAAAAAGGCTATCACAGACGGTTCTATTATAGAACAAAATGCAGGATATGGGCATCGATCACAGACGGTTCTTATTAAGAACCGTGCAGTGATTCCTATCACTGAATGGTTCCATAATAGAACCGAGTCTCGATAGCTTTGGTGACAATCTGTGATATCTGACAAAACCTGGTGACAAGTGATTGTCATATGAACCTGGTGATAAGTATGATGACAAGTTCATAACTCATTTGACTTAAAAAATTCATATCTAATTCACACTACTACAGAAATGCTATCTTTGGGCCTTTGATCACGAGCGGTTCGCCGAAACCGTCAGATTAAACCTAATCTCGAGCGGTTTTGTTACCCACCGTGCGTGTTATTCTCGCGCTAAAACCGTGCATGAAGATGTCATATCACGAGCGGTTCATGTTTGGAACCATCTGTGATACTTCACGACGGTTCCAAACATAACCGTCTGTGATATTACTAATATCCTGAGCGGTTTTTTAAAACCGTCTGTGATACTTCATAGATCGCTTCCAAACATGAACCGTCGTGATATTGCCCAATATCACGGATGGGTTTTATTAAAACCGTCGTGATAATTAACTCATCACGAGCGTATATATATAGCTCGCCTCCCGGCCAAAAGCAGATATAGTCTTCTTGATCTCCATATCTCTGGCGCTCGATAGGTCCATTGCCGTTCGTGCGGTTTGAGTACATCGCCTCACCTCATTTGGCCGGCTGGTCCATTTCAATTGTATATTGTCGTAGGAGCTTCTTGCCGTCGCCTCTGTTCACCGATCGGCGACCCACCACGCCTTGGACCTTCCCGACTTTCATTGACACCTTCCTCGTGATCGAGGTGAGATCTTGAAGCATAAGCATCCTTTAATTTGAGTAGTTTGGTGTTTACGCCAAATCGCTAGTTTCAGCGCCTCCATGTGGGACATCGCCGTTGGTTCGCCTCGGCGAGACCTTAGGGCGAAACCCACGACTATATAGCAATGCGATGTCACCCTAGGCCCGATTTGAGCTTCAAATTAATCCTACTATTTTTAATCATTTAGTTAATAAACTAACGAGTCTATGACATGTGGGACCGCCATAGATTTTATAAATAAAATCATGAAATAAAAATGAGTCAGCGACAAGTAGGGCCCACATGTAAGTTAATAAAATCGAAAAAATGTAAAAATGAAAAAATAAGTAATTAAGCCTCGGAAAATACTACGCTTTGAAAGTCATCACCCTTTTATTTATTTTCGGGGTTTTCAATCGAGCAGTGTGATGGACCGAAGTTGGATGTACTTGAGAACCGTGTGAGTGAAGAGTACATTAATGGCGTGTCTGCTTTTACAAGAGGCTGAGGAGGATATGTTGAATAAGGCGGAATATATGTCTTGTCCATGCATTGATTGCGAGAATCGAAGATGTTTAACAACCGAAAGCAGATCGAAGCACACTTGATTGAAGGGGTTTCAAAAGGGTTATACATGTTGGACGATCACGGTGAAGAGCATATTATCTGAAGTCAACGATATGCATATTATCTGAAGTCAACGATATCTGCGAATGATGTCGATTGTGGTTCCGATTCGGATAAATTTGCACGATGACAATCTAGATCGGATGCTTCGCGATCTGAAGGAAGCTGTGATGAGAGGAGTATGTTCAATTCCGGGCGTGATGGAGGACTCGGAGAAACCTTTGTTCCCGGCTGCAAGTCGGAATACACAAGGTTGTCATCCGTGCTTAAAGCTGCTGAAATTGAAGGCAAACAACGGTTGGTCCGACAAGAGTTTCACGCAATTTGTTAGGTCTCTTAGCGGACATGCTTAGGAGAAATGAGTTGCCCAAAACCACCTACAAAGCTAAAAGGTTCTTTGTCCATTGGGAATGGAAGTAGAAAGAATACATGCATGTCCAGAATATTGTATCCTCTACCGTAACGAGTATACAAACATGCATGTATGTCGGTGTGCAACGCATCCGATACAAGCGTAAACAATCGAGATGACGACGAGGAATCGAGGTGAAGAAAGGACCTCTGCTAAGGTGGCGTGGTATCTTCTGTAATTCCCGTTTGAAGCGGTTTTGCGAACCCAAAGAATGCAAAGCTAGCGTATTGGCACTTTCGAGAGGCGTAAGAATGACGGAAAGTTAAGACACCTGCTGATTCCGCCCGGTGGAGAAACATCGATAGGAGGTTTGCGGACTTGGTGCGGAGCAAGGAATATAAGGTTTGGATTGAGTCTGGATGGAATGAATCCTTTCGGTAACATGAGCGTGAGACATAGCACTTGGCGTGGCGCTCTGTATCTACAACCTTCCTCCTTGGTTGTGTATGAAGCGGAAGTATATTTTGTTGTCGATACTTATCCAAGGGCGAAGCAACACAGGAATGATATTGATGTGTACCTAGCACCATTGATGGAAGATATAAAAATCTTGTGGATTGAAGGGTGCGGTATGGGATGCGTACAAGCGAGAGAACTTCACTTCGTTCCTTGTTGTTACGCACCATAAATGATTATCCTGCCCTTGCTAATCTGTCGGGCGAGTACAAAAGGGCCAAAGCACATACTCCTTTGCTTAGATGATCTGAGAGTGTGTGGCTTTGAATCACTCGCATAAAACCGTGTACATGCGTCATCGTAGGTTCCTTCGGAGGGCTCACCCATATCGCAGGATAAAGAAACAATTCAACGGAGAGAAGGAGGATAGTTCAGCTCCAAGGTATTTAAGCGAAAAAGAGGTCTATGATATGGTTAAGGATTTAGATGTTGTGCTTGGAAAGGGATGTAAATCGAGGACAAGTAAGAAGAACATGTGGAAGAAGAGATCAATATTTTGGGACTTACCTTATTGGGAGCACCTAGAAGTTCGCCACTTTGCATCGATGTCATGCATGTAGAGAAGAATGTATGTGACGACTTGATTGGTCTCTTCTTGAATATTCGTGACAAAACAAAGGATGGTGTCAGCATGCGGCTTGACTTGGTTGATATGGACATCGGACTGAGTTAGCACCAACAAGGACCGATAAAGAATGACGTACCTTCCCCGCTTGTTACACTCTGTCCAAGGCCGAGAGAACCGAAGCTGTGCGGTGCTTGCATGGCGTGAAAGTTCCATCCGGTTACTCGCCAACATGAAGAAACTTGTTTCGATAAAAGATTTGAAGTTAATTGGCATGAAGTCTCATGATTGTCATGTGTTGATGACACAAATGCTCCTGTTGCAATTAGAAGTATTTTCTGATCAAGGTCAGAGACAATCATGAGGTCGTGTTATTTTTTAACACAATTGCTCGAAGGTCATCGATCTCGAAGGACTAGATGCTCTCTGAGGATGAGGTGGTAGCGACACTATGTGATCTTGAGATGTATTTCCCTCCGTCGTTTTTCGATATCATGGTCCATCTCATTGTTCATATTGTGAGGAGATAAAGATGTGCGGGCCGTGTTCCTCGTAGCATGTACCCGTTCGAGAGGTTCATGGAATTCTCAAGTCATATGTCGGAATCGATCTCGGCGAGGGGCGGCATCGTCGAAGGTTATGCAAGCCAAGAGGTCATTGAGTTACGCCTCGATTACATGGCTCGGTCGAGCCGATGGGTGTGCCTCGATCTCACCATGAGGGAGGCTCGAGGGTATCGGGACCATCGGAAGGAAAGCAATCACTCCAAATATGGATCGTATGCTCAAGCCCATTTCACGGTCTTGCAACACATGGTGAAGTGTCCCGTATATCGACCGGCTGGGGCGTGCTTGACAGCAGAATCCGCTGCGGCGGATGTTTGGATCACGAGACAACACAATGACGGTTCAACCAATGGTTGAAGGAGCGACTTGCTAGGAGCTCGTCAAGTGATATCTTGACATGGTTGGCAAAAGGGCCAACATTTACTGGTTGTAACATGGCGAGGATCGACATAAATGGGTACACATTCTATCTGCAGAGCTCGGGATATAAAAAGCACTAACGAGCAGCGGTGTCGCATAGATGCATTCGATCCGATGGGTGAGGAGCTCCTACTATGGGCAAATAGAGGAGATATGGGAGCTCGACTACGTGCTTTTCAAGATCCCCTATTTGGTGCCGTTGGGTCCATCTCCCACGTGAAGGTCGACAAATGCGGCGTCACTACCGTGGACCTCGAGCGTGTCGGATACAAAGGCGAACCATTACGTCTTGGCTAACCAAGTTGTTCAAGTCTTCTATGTTACCGACCGGCAAATAAGAAGCGCCACGTAGTTCTTCATGGAAAAAGGAGGATTGTCGGAGTTGAGAATGTAGTGGGCGAGGAAGAATACAATCAATTTGACGAGTTGCCTCCTTTCGGAAGCGGCATAAGGGTCGAGGAAGAAGAACATGGCGAAACTAGCTACATCTGCGTCGATCATCATGAAGGGCTAATTTTTAAAGATTAATTGAACAATGTGTGTATATGTATATACATTACGATAAATGGTTAATTTTAGTTCATTTGAGTTAATAATTAATTGATTTGTCTTGTGAAATGGATGTGATTGTTTCTCAAATGAATGTGAATTGGATGTATATACATGTACTTGTTGTCTTTTACGCTTGTTTGAGAGGGCATGGCTAGCATTTCTGAGGCTAGCCAATAAGCGAATCGATCTAGATATTAACCAATACAAAATAATATCACGAGCGGTTTGAACTACGAGACCGTCTCACATGTATATCACAGAGCGGTTGTTTATCAAAACCGTGCATGCTATATATATCACGAGCGGTTGTTTATTAACACCGTCATGATACATCATATATCACGAGCGGTTCTAAGTTAGAACCGTGCGTGATATCATCATATCACGAGCGGTTGTTTATTAAAACGTGCATGATTCATCACATATCACGAGCGGTTGTTTATTAAAACCGTGCAGCGATACATCACATATCACGAGCGGTTCTAAGTTAGAACCGTGCAGCGATAGTAATATCCTGAGCAGTTCTAATTTAGAACCGTCTGTGATATCCATCTATTTACATTAGGACTCTAGCTAGGTTTTGCCGCGCGCCACTCTCAAGCGATTAAGTTTCTCAACTCCTCTCGCTCCCTCCTCCCCGAGCCCGTCGCCACCGTCCTCGGCGCCGCCTCCTCGAGCCCGGCGCTTCTCCTCCCGATCCCGTCGCGCCGCCTCCTCCTCCAGCCGTGGCGCCCTCCCCAAAGCCCGCCGAGCCTCCTCCTCTGACCAGCGCGCCTCCCAGAGCCCACGTGCCTCCTGCCCGAGCCGCCGCCTCCTCCCCTCCCCAGAGCCGTGGCCCTCCCCTTCGGCCTTCGCCTGCTTTGCTCGTCTTGCTCCTGCTTTCGTCCGTCTCGTCGATGCCCAAAGGTAACCAATCTTGGAGTTACCGATCGACCCCCGCCCCTTTCCTAACTATTTCTATCAATAATTTGTCATGGTCCTTCATGATAATTGTACATGTTTTAGGAATTTGTATTTGTTCTAGTCGATTATTCATATGGTATTTGTTTTGATCTCTCTCTTGGAATACATTGCAATGATAATTCTATTTCTTGTGAAGATGTCTTCCGCTCATTACGAGTCATCGCCGCCTCATGTGTGCGATGATGCACCATCCTCTGGAACAATATCCAACGCGGTAGAAGAAGAGGAATATCGAAAAGGCCCACGGGCGATTTACCATCACGAGGTCGTCGATGCAGGACCCTATCAATCCTCGCCGAGCGGCGTCGCATTAGGAGAATGGTCGAATAGTTGCGCGAGCGGGTCAAGATCACCTATGATTAAGTGGAAGGTGGTGCGGACCACTGGCTACTTGTCTTTGGCGGAAATTCTCGCATCGTTCGAGATCCGGAAGAACTCACGGACTCCGTCGACGACACAGCGTTACTCTGGCGTGCAAAGCGTGGAAGAACTTCAAACACGCTTGTCAAGAACTACGTGGAGAAGGATCTGAAGCCGCCCTTCCACAAGTATCTATTCTTGGAAGAGTCTGGGCGAGTTTGTGGCGAAGAAGGCGACAAATGAATTTAAGAGTGAAAGTCTGGGCGCTACGGCCCTCGGGTAAAAACAAGCACCCCCACGGACTTCGGCACGGCTGGGTATGCGGGTAAAGCCCGATATGGAGGGATCGAGGAACAGCGAACAGCGGTTTGAATCTCTCCTGCTATTTCGAGATCACTAATGTGCTTGGCGAAGCGGTGGTTATTTGCGAGGTTATGTATTCGGTCTCTGAAGTGTACTTTCCAAACCCGAAGACCGGGAAGTTTCCGGCGCTGGTAAGATATCGAACTACCTAGTTTGTAATTACTCCATAACTTCATAGGAAGTGAAATGACATGTCGGGCTATATTGCGAGATAACGTTGAGTGCACAATCTTCCCAAGGCTCATTCGAGCGGATAGGGAGAAAGATATACTCTCTGCGGCCCTAGGAAGCGATGAGCATCCCGATTACATACGAGAGGCGGTGTTTTTGTTACATGGGAACAATGGTTCCAAGCGGACTCGGATCGTGCGGAGTAGGAAGAAACCCAAAGCGAAACGCGATGCAAAGCTACGAGAGGATCTTCGTGCATCCCTCGAGATGAGCTCCTTTGAAAAATTCAATCAATCCTTTGAGGAAAGGATTAGTGCGTTCGAGCAAAAGCGAGATAGAGACCTTTGAGGAAAGGATTAAGGATTGCAAATGCCAAGTCGGTTGGAAGCCCCTACCCCTACTATACCGCTAGCTTGACCCCCAAACATCCGAGTAGTGCTGCGTCCAACCCTAACCCTACCACAATAGGTGATGACAGATTTTCCGTCGATGACATCCGGTAATAATTATTATCTCTGGAAGGCTCAATCCATTGATAGGCTGTTGGAGTAGCTAATTTTGTATCGTTATATCGTGGGTGGCTCTGAAGTGCAAGCTCAAGTGAGATATATCTCTGTTGCCCTAGATCTTTGCTTGGGGCCATGTGTATCCATCCGTGTCGGAGCTTTGGTGCAGGTGCAAATCTAGCGCCGGGTTTATAAAAGTGAATGTGGGCGGTGTTTGTGCCAATTTGAGGCCGTCCGTGAAAATTCCCCCAAGCGATGAGGTCATGACTCGAGGGCAAGCCGTTGGAACATTCATCCGATGGCCCAAGGAGGACATCTGCTGGAGCTACTGCTCGGTGTCAACTTCACGGAATGTCTGCAGCGGCATCAAGTCCACGGGACTGGCCCGCAAAGCTACTGCCTTGACATGGCAAGGGCCCGCCATCACATGCATCTACACCTCGTGCTCGATCGACTCTTGTGAAGTCGACCTATACAAAGCGAGGCAGCAAGGGCAAGGGCAAATCGAAGGCGATCGAGTCCTCTCCTAATATCCCCTTCTTGCCGTTGGCGGAAATACAAGCCGAGCGAGCCGTTGCTCGAGAAGTTAGACAGCCCTACCCTAGGATTTGGATTGCGGAATTGCATGCATGGTACATGGAGCAGTCCAACAAGCGGTTGATCAACGATGCTCGGGTGTCACCGTCAAGTTCAAGGAGCATCATTTTAACCACGTGTATCAAGGCTTTGTCTTCACGGTGACCTTGACGACTTGTTACTGTCTCTTCAACCTCGGCAGAGCTCGGCGTCTCAATCATACGATCTTTGGACCTTTGTAAGTGTGTACAATCACGGTCAATGTTAGGTGTAATATCGATAAATGTTATATATAACTCCTAGCTTTTGTATAATAGATACATGATCGTGAAGCGAAAGAAGGAAATCACCGGTAGGTTTCCTCGACCCACACGTTGTCTCGAGCAAAGCATCACGGCGAATGCAACATTAAATCGAGAACTACGTTATAGATTTTTTCATGGCTCACGCAACAAGGAATTCATACTTTTGCCCTACAACGAGTAAGTAGTGTTGCACTCTGGCTATACTTGTTGATTTGTACTTTATAAGCAACACGAACTTAGGTTTAATGACCATGCTAACATACCGTGTAGGTTCCATTGGATTCTAATTGTAATTATACCAAAAGCGAAATCGTAATATACCTAGATTCCCTCTGAGAGGGCCACTCACAACTTCACGACTATCAGGAGTTTAATCATCGGTAAACACATTTCCTCCATAGAAACTCTATTGTAGTCTTTCCTTCCTTTGCAATGGCTAAGGCTAACTTCTTGGAGTCACGTGGGGTGTTCGACGTGTTACATGCTAAAGGATGGAATATCAAGGGAAGAACGACGCAACATGATCAAACATTCCGGTGCTTGCTAGCTAGTACACATTAATCCTATATAACACTTCGTAGCAATGCCTCTCGAACTAACCAATTCTATTTTTGCGGTGCCACCGGCCCGGCAGGACATAGCGTCTGTGGATACTATGTTTGCCACAACATGCAACTACTCATCGGTTCGCGATCACCAATGATCCTCGGGTTTGTCTATCTTTCAACAATTATTTCATATATACTTACCAATTTATATAAGCCCGAATTTAACCTTCATATCGACGGAGTTGCGAACATCGCTGGGCTGCGTTGGAGCAGAGCGAGCTCATAAAAATTCGATCACACCTTGCGGCATTCACGAGCAGACGGTCATAAATCCAAATGGGAGTTTCCACGAGTGTAGCAGATTGAACTTGATTGAGATAGATTGAACATAATGGTACATGTGTGTAAATTAATGTACATTAATGGTTAAATTTAGTTAATTGATTTGTGAATTGGATGTGTGCTTGTTTCTTAAATGAATGCAATTTTGATGTGCTACGAAATGAATGAGAATAGGATGTGCTTGTTTGAGAGGGCATGGCTAGCATTTCTGAGGCTAGCCAATAAGCGAAATAGATTTAGCAATGCAAAAAGACTACCCAGAGGCGATGCGTAGATGAAACCGCAAATGCGTGATAGTCGACTACCTGACGATGCGTATATGAAACCGTGCGTGATAGTGAACTATCACAGAGCGGTATCACGAACGGTTTCATATCTGAACCGTCTGCGTGGTAGTCGACTATCGCGAGCGGTTTCATCTACGGACCGTGCGTGGTAGTCGACTATCGCGACGGTTTTATCTACGGATGCGTGCAGGTAGTCGAATATCGCGACGGTTTTATCTACGGACCGTCTGTGGTAGTCGAAATATCACGAGCGGTTTTATCTACGAGACCGTGCAGTGGTAGTCGACTATCGCGAGCGGTTGCATCTCTGAGCCGTGCGTGATAGTATGTATTACGAGCGGTTGGCAACCGTCTGTGATGACCATTAGCATTCTTGACCCATAAACTCGGGCGGCTCACGGGCAACCGTGCGTGATGGCGTTACGAACCGTCTGTAAAGGCCTTTTCTGTAGTAGTGTCAACTCAACTCCAAATCAAGTGAAACCAATTTTGATACTCCAAAATAGCAATGAACGTCCACATTGACATCAATATCAAAGATGACAAGTCCATAACACATTAACACATGACAATCTCACGTTGACATCAAAATATATGAGAGATTACAAGTCCATAACACATGATGTTATGGAATAAATTAATTACAATGGAGTAAATTCTTAATTAAAATATAGCCCTTCATGATGATCGACGCGCATATAGCTAGCTTCCTCATTGGGTTCTTCCTCGAGCCTGATGTCGTTTCCGAAAGGAGACAACTTGTCAAATTGATTGTGACACCGTACTTGTCGACCTTCACCTGTGGTAGATTTACCCAACGGCACCAAAATAGGGGGATCTTGAAAAGCACGTAGTCGAGCTCCCATATCTCCTCTATTTGCCTATAGTAGGAGCTCCTCAGCCCATCGGTATTGAATGCATCTATGCAGACACCGCTGTTCTGGACTGTGCTCTTCCTATCCTGAGCTACCATATAAAATGTGTACCTATTTATGTCGTATCCTTGCCATGTGACAATTGTAAATTGTGGCTCTTGTGCCAACCATAGCAGTGTACCATCACTTGATGACCTCCTAGTGATTCGCACCTTTAACCATTCGTTGAACTGATGGTTGTGCTCTCTCATGATCCAAACCTCCAACCGGTCTGGATTCTGTTGGCGTACTATGTCTTTGTGCTCGTCGATGTATGGGGACACTTGGGTCATGTGTTGCAAGACCGTGAAATGGGCTTGAGCGTACGTATCCAGATCAGGAATGATTGATTTCCTTCCGATGGTCCCGATACCATCCAGTCTCCCCTCATGGCGAGATAGAGGCACACCTATCGGTTCCACTTGAGCCATGTAGTCGACATAGAACCCAATGACCTCTTCGGTTGCATAACCTTCGATGATGCTGCCCTCCGGTCGAGATCGATTCCGTACGTAGGACTTGAGAATTCCCATGTACCTCTCGAATGGGTACATATGACGTAGGAACACAGGGCCACATATTTTTATCTCTTTCACAAGGTGAACAATGAGATGGACCATGATATCGAAAAATGGCGGAGGAAATACATCTCAAGATGACATAGAGTCGTCACCACCTCGGCCTCTGAGCATCTAGTCCTTGGGGATCGATGACCTTGAGCAATTGAGTTGAAGAAATAACACAGCCTCAAGATTGCCACTCGGACCTTGTTCAGCAAGATACTCTTAATTGCAATAGGAAGCATTTGTGTCATCAGAACATGACAATCATGAGACTTCATACCAATTAATTTCAAATCTTACATAGAAACAACTTTCTTAATGTTAGCGGAGTAACCAGACTTGACTTTCACACCATGCAAGCTCAGCACGATTCATTTCTCTCGGCCTTGGGCGAGTGTAGCAAGCTAGGGAAGATACGTTAAGTCTGTATCGGTCTCTTCGGTGCTAACTCGGTCCTTATGTTCATATCAACCAAGTCACGCCGTGCGTTTACACCATCCTTTGTTTTGCCACTAATGTTGATGAAGAGACCAATCAAGCTATCACATACATTCTTCTCTCGTGCATGATGTCGATCACGATGGTGAACTTTTAAGTGCTCCCAATAAGGCAAGTCCCAAAAATTGACCGCTTCTTCGGATGTTCTTCGGCGGGTTCTTAATTTCGTCCCTTCCCAAGCACAACATCGATATCCTTAATCATATCATAGACCTCTTTCCTCTAAAAGCCCTTGGAGCTAAACCGTCCTCCTTATTTCCGTCAAATTGTTTCTTCATCTTGCGGTATGGGTGACTCTGAGGAAGGAACCTCGGTGGCCTTATATACGATTTTGCACAAGTTGTTCGACCATACACTCTCCGTAGCATCTAAGCGGTCTTGAACGAGGCTTTGGCTCCTTTTGTCTTGAAGCTTGATAGGTTACCAAGGGAAAGAAAATCATTGATGGTGCAGAATAACATGGCGCGTAAAGTGAAGTTCTCTCGTTTCTACGTATCCCACACCTGTACCCCTTCGTTCCACAGTGTCACAAGATCTTCCAGCAATGGTGCTAGGTACACATCAATATCATTCCCAGGTTGCTTCGGCTCTTGGATAAGTAGTGACATCAAAATGTACTTCGCTTCATACCTGACCAAGGAGGAAGGTTGTACATACATAGATTCACGGGCGGTGCTATGTCGGTTTGCTCATGTTACGAAAGGATTCATTCCATCCATACTCAACTTTAACCTTATGTTCCTCGGTTCAAGACCGAACTCTTGAAGCTCGATCGAAGTTTCTCCTTTAGGCGAGAATCGGCGGGTGTCTTAGCTTTCCATCTCTCTTACGCTCATCCTAGTGCCAATGCAGCAATCTTGCCTCCTTTGGGTTAGCAAATAAACGCTTCAAATGTGGGATCACAGGCAGATACCACAACATCTTAGCAGGAGGTTCTTACTTCACCTTAGCGATGATTCGGCGCTTGTATCGGGATGCTTTGCACACAGGACATACATGCATGTCTGTATACTCTTTATGCTAGAGGATACAATCATTCGGACATGCATGTATTCTTTCTACTTCCATTCCCAATGGACAAAGAACCTTCTTTGCTTGGTAGGTGGTGCTGGGCAACATGTTTCCCTCTAGAAGGATGTCCGCTAGGAGACCTAACAACGTCGTGAAGCTCTTATCGGACCAACCATTGCTTGCCTTCAATTTAAGCAGTTCAATCACGGTTGACAACCTTGTGTATTCCGGCTTACAGCCAGGGAACAAAGGTCTCAAGGAGTCCTCCATTAAGCCCTCGAATTTACAAAACTCTCTCTCACCGTAGTTCTATTCTGCATCACGTAGCATCTGATCCAGATTGTCATCATGTGACTTATCCTCATCAAAAGCACAGTCCACATCCGGCACATCGTTGACTTCCTCGGCAATGTCGTCATTATTAACCACGGTATAATCTGCTCTTCACCGTGTGGTGGTCCAACATGTATACCCTTTTTGAAATCCTTGAATCAAGTGCGCTTGATCTCGCCGAGTTGTTAAACATCTTGATTACATAATCAATGCATGGACGATTACATAAAATTTATCCTTCTTCAACATATCATGCTCGGCGGCTCTTCTAAAAGCAACCACGCCATTAATGTATTCTTGACTCACACGGTTCTGCTGTACATCTAGTTTGGTCCATCTACGTTACGCATGTAACAAGTTAGTGTCAAATTAGATTAATAAACTGCAAGTGCGTACTCTTCCTATTTACCAAACATACTTAAATTGATTAGCGATTAATTTATAGCAAACATAAAGGGTTATAGATCGTTACCCTCGAAGCTCACGACGAAAATACCAAATATCTCTTGAGAATCCTCTCCTTCTCCTCCCTTCCCTCTTTGTTGGCGGCGCAATAAGCTTCCTATTTACCAAACATACTTAAATTGATTAGCGATTAATTTATAGTAAACATAAAGGGTTATAGATCGTTACCCTCGGAGCTCACGATGAAAATACCTAATATCTCTTGAGAATCCTTGCCTTCTCCTCCCTTCCCTCTCTGTCGGCGGCGCAATGGGCTTCCTATTTACCAAACATACTTAAATTGATTAGCGATTAATTTATAGCAACATAAGAGCATCTCCAGTGTATTGAACCGATGTCGATTCAAAGAGATGTCACGTAAGCATTGAAAGAACTAGTCATTTTCCCCCCCAATGTATTGATCTGATTCTTACTCTTAAGTGGGACCGACATCTTATTAATAAAATCAGAAAAGAAATAAAATCTCTCTCAACTGCTCTCTCTCTCTCTCTCCATTTCCTTCCCCATCACAGAACTTAATGCATATGGTAACCACCCAATGAAAAATATTATTCTATTCACTTGCATCCGGATGCAAAGTTTGCATCGGTTCCTAGAGTTTTGCTTCTGAATCGGCAGCTTCCAACGTGTGGAATCGGTTCCTACCATTAAATCTAGCCATTTGAACTGGCTAAGCACGTACATTGCAGATGCTCTAAAGGGTTATAGATTGTTACCCTCAGAGCTCACGACGAAAATAACAAATATCGCTCGAGAATCCTCTCCTTCTCCCTTTCTCCTCTCCTTCTCCTCCCTTCCCTCTCTGTCGTGGCCTTGATGGGCGTTTACAGTGGCGGCTCAAATGGGAATGGGTGGGGTCCGTCGGTATTTGTAGTGCGAGGATATCACAGACGGTTCTTATTATGAATCGTCTGTAATATACAACTATCACTAACGGTTTTTTAATAGAACCGTCTGTGATATTTCACAGACGGTCTCTTTTTATAACCGTTTGTGATACTGGGGATTATCACAGACGGTTATTTAATAGAATAAATGCGCTGATAGATTCTGACAGTTACGTTAATCAGCGTCGTAGTGCGAAGATTATCACGAGCGGTTCTTAACAAATGCGTGATAGTTCCTGACGATTTTGTTAATGAACCGTTTGTGATATATGCCTATCACAGACGGTTATTAATAAAAACCGTTTGTGATAGGCTGGTACCTAGCCCCGACAGACCCAACACAAACGGTTCCTTTTGAACCGTCTGTGATGAGGCGTCTTCTATAGCTTGTTTTGTAGTAGTGGTTGTTGTTGAGCCTACCCCTCCACCTTCTCTCGGCCTTCAGGTTCTTGGATTTGTACTCCGTGGTCACCTCTGCCGCTGGCTCTCCCCCCCCCCGTCGCTCTCCTCGCCTCCGCCGCCGAAGTTGAGCACCGACTCATCAAGTCCTCCACCTTCACCCCCCCCCATAGCTCTCCTCACCTCTACCGCCGCTGGACAGATGCAGGGGGTGACACAGGGCTCAGATGAAGGGAGCGGTGCAGGGCTCGGCGGACGGCATAGTGGCGGCGCGACGCGGGGGCCTCCGAAACCTAACGAGGAGGCGAGGAGAGGATTGGGGGCCTCCTGGATTCCATATGCCAGTGCTGACGATTGGGGATCGGGAGGAGCGAAGCCGATGTCGGGCGGGGGGTGGGGGTTACTGCAAAATTGACAGAAGTGAGAAGGGGGGGCTCAGATCTCGGCCGCTCGGATCAGATCGGACGGCTCCAATTGATTTTGTGCATATGTCCATAGATGGGTGCTTGTGCACCTAAAATGTTACCTGAATAGGTAGATCCAATAAGCAATAGCATCACATTCGCAAACCAAACTTTTGTTGTGCATTTTCCCCACCCCTATATGCCTATATGTACAAACTGTAAACTATAGGCAATTTCACACCCTAGGAGAAAGTCCCATCTATCAATGTCACGTTGACAAAACAAGAGTGCAAAACACCCCTCTTCCGATATTGCTCATTCATGCGCAAGACAGTAATACATATATGTATCATAAGAGAAGTTTGAAAAAAAAAACATCCGCTATAGGTGACATATTTGTCCCTCTAGGGCCTATTCATAACACAACAATTTCACCAAAAAAAAATCACGGGAAACATTTCAATTCACACATTATTCCCACGTTCTAAACGGCCTCGATTAGTACTAATATGTCTAGTTTCAACCTAAGAAGTAATAATCACCTAATTACCCCGTCGGCTGTCACCCCTCTGAGGACTTCGATTCAGTTTTATACATGGCAACATATCTCTCTCTCTTCTTTTTGCCCTGAATCACTGAATGGATCTCCTCGCTGAAACGCCGACCACTAGCGTTGGCACACCGAACGAGCTAGCAACGCAGAATCAAGATGCACGGCTAGGCAGAATCATGCAGCAGAAAATTAAGTCTGACGAGAGGAAGAAGTCATAGCAAAAGTTATTCATCAATTTTACGGTACATTTTATCAGTAGTATATCATCTAAATCAAATCTGATCATTAATTTATCAATAGTATAATAGACTTTTCTTATATTTATATTTTTTTTTGAGAGTATTATAAACTTTTCTAACTATGGTTGAAGATATTACTCTTATACCATGTGATCCTCACATAGACAATTATAATTCTACATTATTTGAGATTTTACTACTTATACTACCAAGTATTTTATAATTAAATTCTAATTAATCTGAATAATTAAATAAAAAAATCGTATTTAATCGAGTGTACCGACCGGTGCAAGATAGGCGCAGGCGAGCGCAATCCTTGCGGAGTACGGGGCATTAATTGGAGCTCTGAAATGAGCGGTGACTTGACACGATAGCTCTCATGAGTAGACCGTCAGCCAGCCCGCGCGCCCCGGTGCATGGTGGGTACCATCGCCCACGATATGATGCCACTGTTGCAAGAGGGGTGCTGCATGCCTACAGATTGCTTTAGTACGTACCAGGTACTTGGTCCGTGGATTTTAGGGACATATACGGTACTTCCTTCCCTCTGGGTACTCTTGTGCTTAACTTTTTTTAAAGCACGGTGCAAATAGTTATGACAAATTTTGAATTTTTTTTGGTTTGATGGGTTATGATATTTCCTTCGATTTTTTTTACAAAAAATGTGACTTACATTAGGAGGAAAAAAATTCAGTGAATAGTGTATTTTAACTTTTTCCTTCTTTTAGTTTCTGATTTCCTTTTCAGAAGAATTTATTCTTTTTGTTTCTCATTGTGTAGATCGGATTTACGTTTGAGTTTTTGTGGCATGATGGATTGATTTTGTGTAAATGCTATCAAATTGTTTTGAAAATTTTTATGACTATTTGCATTTTGTTTTGAAGAGGGAAAACTCAGGAGTATCTAAAGGGTGTGGGAAGTACCGGATATGTTCTCGTTTTAGGGTACCTATTGAGAAATGGAGTTTAGTCGTACATATCCACATGTAGTATTTTTTTTTACTTACTTGCTAGCAAATAACCAGCATATTTTCAAGCTATATTTAGGTTTCTGGCCAACTAAAATTTGTTCTTTAACAGAAGAATAAAAATTTATTCCAAAGTTCATAAATTCAAAAATATTTTCGTGTATTAATTTAAAAATCTTAATTAGAATAACCATAATTTATTTAAAACTATAGAAATTCAAATAAAATAGTTAAATTCAAAAATATTATGTTTTTCAAGAAATTTGAATGAAATTTGATCCATTCTAATTTATTTTATATTTTGGATTGAACATGTTGTAATGATATTGTAAATTTGTAACTATTTTTGGAAAATGCCAAAAAAGTTTATTTAGTATTTTGGGTATAGACAAAATTAATATTATTTTTAAACAAGACGGAGATGTAGGATAGCCTCCACGAAAACTTTTGCTATCTACAATAGTTTTTTTGCCATGTCACTGCTGACTTCGTGATAATCGCGATTTAAAACACTTGTTGTAACATATAAAAGGAAATACTAAGAGAATTGGAGTTATTTTTTTGGGCAAAGTGAAATGGGTTACTTAGCGTTGTATCATTTATTAACACAACATGTTGACTCACAACCCCTGATCACTTTTTGAGTTGCTAAGGGCATGTACAATGGTATAGACAGCTGCCGTCTATAAAAACTATCCATGTCACCTGTAGACAACACTAAAGATAGCTCATACAATGAGTTATAGTGATACAGTCGGCTACAGAATTGTAGACAACACACAATCTTTTAATGCTTTCGTTGGTTCTGGTGATACAGTCAGCTACAGGATTGTAGACAGTATATTTATCTCTTTATTCTCTTTCATCCACATCAACTTAAATCCTACGTGGTAGAGACTATGGACAAGCTGATGTAAGCCCATTATATATGACCTAATTAGCCAACTACGTATTGTCATCCAAGGCAATGTCTCTCTCTTTTTTATATAACAAAAACTTTTAGATAGGTGATTGTTGGTTTTTGTGAGTAACTGATCATGAACAAATTTCAGGAACATTTACTATGTATGTATAGCCCACTCTTCCTAATCAGCTAGCATCTACTATATCAAGCCTTGCACGCAAGGCCGGTGCTACACTGTTCGGTGATATGATTGCGCGTGATTGACTGCTCGTCTGAATTTGAATTTAATTTTTTGTATTTTTTACATAACTTTAGTTGTGTATACTACATCCATGATTTTTTGGGTACTTTTTAAACATTGCATCATGCTAAAATCGCTAAGGGTGACACCAGGTCCCTCGGACACGGGTGAATTTTCATATGAAAGAGTATAAAATTTAAATTTCAAATTCATCTCTGGTATCTAGAGAAAAAAAAAGACAAACAGTACTTCCAGCGCATATAAATTGTGCACGATGACTGCTTATCGTTGATTCTTGACACCAATATGAATTTGAAATTGAATTTTTTGCTGGCTTACGTAGCTTTATGTGTACTATATCTATGATTTTTTTTTTGTACTTTCCAAACATTGCATTACGCTAAAATTGCTTATTTGGATAGAGAGGGATTATAATCGATCCCTTCGGATTAGACGTTATTTTAGTTTAAATTCTCAATCAATTCAAATGAATTGAGTCGGATCATCATATCCAAAAAGTACTAGGATGACGCCGAATCCGTCGGACACAAAAACTGCACTATATAACAGAGCATCTCAAGCAAGCGCGCACACAGTAGCCGGCTCGGAAAGATCCCTGATGTTTCACTGCCACGCCCGGGGCTTGGTTGGTACGTAGGTACGCGGAGGCCGGGCGTGTGTTTTTTTTTTTCTTGTCGCGAATGATGAGAGCTGGAGACGGGACAGGGCATACGTACGCACGCGGCAGCCGTCCAGGACTGCAGGCAGGTACGCAGGCCACTGCACGCACCAGCCGATGATGGATCTCCGATCTCTGGAAGCTTAGAAAAACGCTGCCGGCTTCCTGGCGTTGCTGCGCGCGTACGGCCGCCGCGGCAGCTTCTCGGGGCCAGGGCGCAGGGCGCTGCCAACACGCGCAGCGGCTGTCGACCTCTCGAACGCCTTGGGAGCCGCGCGCGCTCTGAAATGTTAGGCGCGCGAGGCCACTATGTACATGCAAGGGACCAGGATGAGATTCGAGTTATTTTGGCCGACTTGACACTTTTTTTTCTAAGTAGCATCCGCTCACACATAATTGTAAAAATGATACTACAGCATGCTAAACAGATTTCTACCATACTCTCGAACCGTGATATTTGCTGTAGCCGCGCCACACAAAATGACACCTGCAGCAGACCAAGTGCGCGGGAGGAGACGGCCTAGCGGACCGGAACCACGGCAAGCCATGTGGAGCGGTCTACGGTCTACGTGAGTGGTAGGATGCATCTGTGGTTCGGAGGCGCGGTAGAGAACATATGGTGTCAATCTAACTTGTCATGGTGTTATTTTTATCACTTCGGAAGTGCAGATGCTATATTTGCTAAGTCATTTAAAAAAGACGCCAAATTAGCCCAAGACTTGAGAGATGGCTGGGTTGAATCTAACCGTGCCGCGCGCCCACGTTCTGTGTGTGGTTTGTTTGGGACGTACTGTAGCCTTGTGTGTCATCGTTTTTTCTTACCGTGGAGGGCCGGAGGCACTGAGTATATGTGGCTGTGAGTTGCAGAGGGAATCGAGTCGCACTTCTCAAGTTCTCATTGCTCGGCGGTTCGATTGTTTGACGGTTATGAGAGAGGTGGAGTTTTTTTTTAGGTCTATGGCCTTTCCAGTGGTTTAGCTAGGCAGACTTGAGGCTAACACGGTGATTCTGTAGAAATCTCGTATGGAAGAAAACATCCACTAAAACTAAATCTGGTTTTCCACGAAACTTTTGCGGGAATCATGTGTTCAAACAGGAGGGTTTATTGCTGGCAAGCTGGATAGGATAGACGAAGTATCTAAACTAGGCATGTTTGTATTGTATGGCGCTCCTGTAGTCACAGTTGATAATTTAAGGAAGGGAGGTCCATCCATGGACATCATATAAAAGGAAAGAGGATTTAGGAAAAGTGTGGGAAGGGGGTTTTACTAGTCCCTTTTTCCTTTTTCCCTTTGCTTGAAATGTTTCATTCTTGTATATATTGCTATATTTTCTATTTATTTTCAACGGTGTGTCTAATCATTACCAACTTTGTTGCAATTCCTTGCTTCGATTGCGCTTGCCGCCTCGCCGACACACGCTAGCACCAGCAAGGCCCACTAGTACCATGCCACTACCTCCGCCTCCACAACTACAATACCCCTCCCACACAAAAAAACCTAACTCGACAAACGTCTTTCCTCCTCTACCACTAACCTCCCCCACCGGCCACCACCCACCACCTTCTTCCCCTGCTCCGATGACCCACCCTTCGCCATATCCATCACTGTCAACCGTCAACCTTGCGACTCTTAACTCGCCACTCACCGTAGTCGTTATCACCTCCCTACCGATCCCTAATGAACCTTGACTTTAACTACCTTGAAGCTCGCCAGAGAAGACGACCTTGGTGCACAAATCTCGAGGCACATCCAATGTTACGTTTACAAATTTGAATTTGGTTGATTTGGGGGACGAAATCAGTTAGATGGTGTTTATGAAAAAAACCATATTCAATTACTATGATTCGATTTTTCATAAGCTAATCCTCGGATATTTTAGACATATTCTTCTTCCCAACCACGGAAGGAGAAGTTTGGACACTGATGGCCTCCTACACCATCTTAATTCCAAAACTAGCCCCCTAACCCCAAAATTCCAATTCTAGCCCCCTCTGTCCTTTCTTTGCGCCCTAGGCATGACACCCATCAGAACAAGGAGGTCTTTGTGGTCCCCAATGCAGCAGGAACATCTTTGCTCTCCCTAGCATGATAGCTTCAAAGAGGAGAGAGAAAAAGGAAAAAAAAATCTGGAAAAATTGAAAAAAGATAAATTTCAGAAAATTCAAGAAAATTCCATAAAAATCCTTGGAACATGAATAGTTTTAATAAAATAATTTTGAATTTAATTGATGTTTATTTTATTTATTTAAAATATTTTTATTTTCTAAAATTTCAAGTAAGCTTTAAATAATCCAATAAAATACAAATGGTTTATTTTTTAAAAGCTTTCAAAAGACTTTAAAAACAGGAAAATTGAAAAGAAATAACATAACTCAAAGGAAATAACAATAACGTCTTAAAAAAGGGAATCCAAGATAAAACTAGAAAAATCAAATAATCAATTTTTCTGTTACAGCTTCCTTCTGGAACTATTCTTATCCTACCATCAATGATAAAAATAAAAACTGATCCAAAATTATCTGGCGCTCGGTCCTTCAACACTGCAAAAATAAAAACTGATCCAAAACTAGTTGGGGCCAACTAGTTTTGGATCAGTTTTTATTTTTGCAAAGGTCAACTGGTTTTGGATCGTTTTTTTTATTTTTGCAGTGCTAAAGGACTGAAGGACTGGGTGCCAGATAATTTTGGATCAATTTTTATTTTTATCATTGATGACCGGATAAGAATAGTTCCAGGAGGAAGCTCTAACATAAAAATTGATTATTTGATTTTCTGATTTTATCTTAGATTTCCTTTTTCCAAGACCTTGTTTTTATTTCTTTTAAGTTATGTTTATTTCTTTTCAGTTTTCTCGTTTTTTCAAAGTCTTTTGAAAGCTTTTAAAAAATAAAATAAACCATTTGTATTTTATTGGATTATTTAAAGCTTAATTGAAATTTTAGAAAATGAAAAACATTTTAAATGAATAAAATAAACTTCAATTAAATTCAAAATTATTTTATTAAATCTATTCATGTTCCAAGGATTTTTATGAAATCTTCTTGAATTTTCTAAAATTTATTTATTTATTCAAAAAATTTCAGATTTTTTTTTCTGTTTCTTTTATTTTCTCTCTCCTCTTTGACGCTACTGCGGCTAGGGAGAGCAGCAAGGTTTGGGACCATAGCACCTCCTTGCTGCAGCTGGGTGCTGTAGCACGTTGGGTGCTGCGGCCGGGGTAGGTGGGTGAAGGGGGCTAGAACCGGAATTTTTGGGTTAGGGAAGTTAGTTTTGGAATTAAGATCGTATAGAGGCTAACCGTGTCCAAACTCTACGGGAGGAGAGAAGAAAAAAAGAAGAGAGAAGCATTGATTCCTTGGACTCCATGCACCCCACCTGCTCGTCGCTGTCCCTCTCCACTCAACCGTGGGCCAGATGGACGCATCACACGTGGCTATCCCATATCATATATACGATACCCATAGCCAAGGGGGCCAAAGGAATGTCCCGTCGATTGTTACTTTACTCGCCCTAATTTGCCGCTCCATCATTCGTGATTATTCTGAGATCACGACGACTAAACTGCAAGGGTCATCTCAATTCTCATATCTACCCAAAGTTCCAAACAAGAGGAGTTGGAAGGAACAAGTGTGCCCTTTCTTTATTCATTTACTTCAGAAACGCATTTTTTTTTAAAAAAAAAAGCAAGACATGTCCGTGGTAAACGACACGCCAATGCTCGAGGCTGACACAGGGTCACTCGCTCGCTCTAATCAGTCGCGCTCAGATCTCGCGTCGTTCTGGAGATTCTCGAGACACCGCCTAACGCAGGCACCATCATCGACCTACCTATCCCTCGCTGATTGCGATCCAGATTTCTGCGACGACCCTGCATAGAATCGCACGTATCGACAGGCGAAAATTGACAAAACATAGTAGGTGCGAGAGGACATGGAGCCGCGTATTCCCTCCCCACCATGCTCGCTCTTCGTAAGGCTCCAAGCTTTTACTACCACCGGATGAGACCACTACTGGGCACATGATTTAAGTACTCCATTAGTACGCGTACTAATCAGTATTAAAGAGCATGGATCTTGCCAGGTTTAGGCAGGTATACGGCCGTAGCAAGTATATTGATCTTGCCTCCTGATTGGTGCAGCTGGACAATTAATACTAGTGTTTGTTCATTCTTCTCAGCACAAACAGACAAACAAAAACCACCACGGCGGTCCAGACAGTTTCTCTTGACAGGAAGGGAACATAAGCTGATGGAAGGCGGGGAATTCTCTTTGATATTGTATTTTCACTATGTTCGATCATCTTCTGGTAGACAGTACCTCTGTTTGTGATCACTTAGTATTGATTCTATCAAAGGAGAGCAGCTCAAAACCCTTTCGCCCCTCTGTACCTACCGCGAGTTAGTATCCTGACCATCGGAGAGAAAATTGGATGTAAAACCCTAAACCATGTATTGCATCGCGACCTGCATCAGCCTTGTGTGGGGTACGCTCAATGTCGCTATGCCTCTCCTGCAGTTCTTCCTCAAGAACGCGTAGAAATAGTTGATCACTAGCTTCTTGACAAAGAACGAGTCCTTTCGTGCCCTTATGTTGCCATGTCCTAAAAGGTAAACCACACCTGACTCCTTGGCCTTGTGAATGAAAGAGAGTTCATTGTCCAGGCTTCGCCTTCCATCAAGTGCCTCGTGCAGAGATCTATCAAATGGCGTGCTTGATCCCAGGGTTGGATTTTCAACACCTGTAGACTCAGCAAGTGGGACACCAAGAGAGTAGATGCTAACATTGGGGCCAACGAGAACTCTTGATGAGGCTGACGCAACCTCGTCTTCATAGTCTGTGTCACCATTCTCGTCACTCTCTAGGAAGCGTTCTTGGGCTTCTCGGCGTATGAATTTTTCAAGACTTTCTATCAGAAGCTGTTCAAATGCTTGGGGGTTTTCCTTGCGTACATCCTTGTATCCGTACCTGCAGCCATGAATGATTAACATCATGCAAGCCAATAATAAATAAACAAACCCTAAAAACAGTGTTTATAATTGACCATATCACTATTCTATAAATAGAACATGACAGAGTACAACGTTCATATTTCAACATCAAGCTACGCGTAGGTTAAGAAAACACCAGGCCGCCAACCTGATACATAGCTACCCTACCAATACATGCTGCTTGGATAGATATGAGGCAGCAACATTTGACATGAAGAATAAAAGAAAAGTTGTGAACCAATAGAGGCGGGACCAAGGATCGAAAAGCCGTTTCTGGGGAAGATCCCGTTCGCTGGCCAGGAACGGTAACCGGCCGGTTACCGGAATTCCCGGGAGAAACCCAGACAAATTTCATTTGAATTTGATTAAAATCCAGCCAAAAATCAAAAAATGGAATTTGAACTGGTCAAACGGGAAAAAACCGGCCGGGTATTACCTTCCCGGACCCCGGCCGGTAACCGGCCGGGTTTTTCTTCCCTGGGCGGGACCACTATAATTAAATAGAAGAACTATCACATGTAGATACCAACAAACCTAAAGAGATTCTGCAATCACAAAATAGTTCAATAGCTAAAGACAAGAAAATGACGTGATCAAGATAGGGTCGGAAAATCAAAAAGAGAATTCAGAAGGGCAAATGCAATAACTAAGCCACAGGGCACCTAAAAAAAAATTGAGGCATCACGTGTAGCTAAACCAGTATCGTTCTGGGCAACAACCATTGTAAGATTTAAAAATAGTCAAACAGCAAGGAATTGAACATGACAATTCTCTAAGGGCTCTACCCTGTTCACAAAATTCCCTAGTATGATTAGTTAACAAAGCATTTTTGCAACTAATTGATTGTGGACATCTTGATGGTGGCCAAAGAGGCTAAGAGCAAGAAATAGAACATATCAAAGCTATTATTTGAGGAACAGAACTCTACCAAGAGTACAACCAAAGATCAGTGGACTTAAGTTACAGTGCTCCACACAACAGTCATGAACGAATATCATCAGTTAAAAGAAACCCATTTTCACTGGCTACAGTACAAATGCTAACTCAACATGCGACAGCTTTAGGGGCCACTAAACTATAGCACTCCCAGATGAGCACTTGCCCCGCCTACACATTCACAAAGAAAGTTGTCAGAGATACTAACAGAGCCAGCTGTTTTCTAGCAGATTCTAAATGCGGAGCAGGCATTACATGAAACACAAACAGAGTGGTGTAGTATCAAACATGAGTAGATGCATTAAATTATATATCAAGGTTTCAATGGAGCACAGCAAGATACTGCAAGAGCAGTATAACATCATTTTGGGAGGAAAGACATTTTGAATATATTTCCAAAAACTTCAAAAAAAAAAATGAAGTTCATACCTAGCAATGCAGCGGAACATATGGTAGCTCTTTGGGCACACCCGACGGAAGAGAAACCTTTCATTCTGAGGTACAACAGGAACTGGAACCCACTTGATGCAGACAAAAATGATCATTGAATGGATGGCTGGCAATGTGGTGAGGAAGTGACCAAAAATTGCAGGAACTCCCCTCACCAGTTCATTATAAAGCAATCCAATTCCAGGTGCTCTGACTGTACCCAGATTGCAGCCTAGCTCCATCAATAAATCCATCGAAAGTTTTTGCTTAACCTCAGTTTCGTACTTCAACTTGGTTCCATAGTTCCATATGTACATTACCAAATACAGTACAGCCGCAAATACCAAAAGAACCCAACTTCCATCTGCTACACTGACCAATACTGAAGAAAAGAAAAATAACTCCAGCCCCAGGAAGAGGGTGAGAAAGCATAGAACTACAATGATGTTGACCTGCCATATCAGAAGCATTATGATGGTCACCAAGATAGTAGTCATCATCATGACCCCAAGTTCAGCTATGCCTGCAATCAATATCGGGCATTAGAGAGATTAAGTGGTGTACTGGTGGTAGTCGTTGGAGTGGAGAAATGAGGCAGTTTATCAGCAAGTTCTTCATGTTAAGAATCATGTCAAAATAAGAGTGAGATTTGAGTGGAAGAAAGCAATCATATATTCATATATATAACAAGTCAGTGCTTGAATGATGTAGAGCATTGCTTTTTATTAATAGTAATATAATTAACGCATTTTCCGATTATTTTTTTTTGCCAACCCAAGCAATAACTTGTGCTCAATATAGTAAAATTGTCAAATAAATATTGTTGTAAGGAGACTAAAACACCACCAAGTCCATCAAGGGGAAAAAGGGAACCTAGTGCAAACAAATATTTTATCAATGACTGCTCAACAACCAGGTGCAATTCCTACCAAGGATCAAAATTCTGCCGGTTACCGGCCGGTAACTGGCGGTTACCAGAATTCCCGATAGGAATCGGGATCTAGAAAACCGGCCGGAATTCTTTGAATTAAAATTCAAATTCAAAATCCCGACGGTTAGATCCCAAATTCAAATCTTAGTAGTCGAATTTTGAGCGGTTTTTTTCTCGGGATTTCCGGTTACCGGCCGGTAACCAGCTGGTAACAGGATAACGGCCTCCGAGCGGTTTTTGTTCCGGTTCCGGTTTTTCGATCCTTTATTCCTACACGATATTCACATGTTCAACAGATCCATTTCTGCAAATTTTCAAGATTACGCAGATTCGGAGAAACACTGTAGGCTCAGCATAGAAACATAACTGAAAGCCTTGCGATGAGGTAAATTACATCTCAGAACTTTCACTGGGAAACTGCTGGTAATCACTATTTTTTTAAAGTACTATGGCAGATAATGATGAGCTTGCGCTGATGTTCATACATGATTTACCTTTATTGAAACAAAAGCTAATTCACCAAGCAAGTTCAAACCCTTCATGCAAAGAAGTGCTGCCTAACTACACCCGTCTACACCAATATTTCTTGTGCCCACATAGCAATCCAATTGAGCAATCCTTCCATCTACCATTTTGTCCTTTATCTCATTTGACTACCCACTAAGTTATTACGAATTTTTTTTGAATACATTCAAATTCTTAACATCTCATCTTCCTTTCATGTATACTCTAACTGAGAACATATTCGGTGAAAACCACCTAAAAATTGAAAACCCATGAAAACCATGTCTTTGAAGTTTTCAAAAATTCAGGAAAAAAAATACCACATATAGGGTAGGAGATGTTCTCTAACCATGCAAAATTTCAAAACCAAACTCAACCTCAATTGCAAGATATGAGAAGGACAAATTACGTATAAATAGTGATTTGTACTGTTCATATAGAACTTGCCTTTTTCATACCTTGCAAATTAGGCTGCGTTTGATCATGAAATTTTGCATAGTTAGGGAAAATCCCCTCCCCTACATCTGGTATTTTTTTAGGAATTGTTGATAAGACATGTTTTTCACAGATTTTCAACTTTTAGGTAGTTTTCACCAGATACGCTCCCTACTCTAACTAGCTTATGAGATTCACACTTGACAATAATATAATCTTAGTAAGGGATACATGAGGTTATGTCTTCTAGTTCATTTAGTGAAGTAATATTGAAAATTAAATGAGACCACATTTATAATGGGAGAGAAACTATAGCACAGAGAAAAGGAATTAGAAGGGCTAGCACATTATGGAATAAACCAGTAAATAAAGTTGTATGTGAAAAAGGTATGCAACATAGTTTGCATAAACAAAACAGTCCTCTCCAAGCAGATTGTACTTTTATATGGCTCAACTCACGCACCATATGCATTGCCGATCTCATTGATGCTCCCAAATGTTGTAACAAACGCAAGACAAGAAACCAGCAAAAACCAGTTCATCACTGGGATGTATATTTGACCCACAAACTTTCTAGAAGTGTGAATAATCTTGAGGCGGGGAAAACAGCCAAGAGCTGTGGCCTGCTTAATGATTGAGAATATAGCAGTTGTCATTGCACGACTAGCAATTAGTGCTGCCAGAGTAGCTATGAATACCACTGGCCAAAACGCCTGATCTGCAACATGGAACGAAAATATTTATCACAAAAGGGGCCAACTACTACTAGTAAAGCGAAGCTTAGTTTTACTATGATAAAATTATTTCACCATGTGTGAAACAGTACATAGCAATCAAGAAATAAGATTTGAAAAGAGGTGTGTAAACAAACCAGTTTGTCTTACTCGGGATAGACAAAAAGAAGACCTGCTGATTTTCAGTTAAGTTTTCCATAAGAAATGCAGCTTGCCCTAGGTATCCCAGTAGAAGGCATGGAAGAACAAGAAACACAAAGGTAAGCTGCAACACCGCAATAGTAAGTTATCAACTATTTGTATTGGAAGTGCAACATGGAGCCCTAAACAATAGAAAAGACTACCTGAAGAGATCTAACAGAGAAGTAGCATAAATCAGCAAACATTGCCTCAGATCCTGTAAAAAAATCAATATCATTAACATCTTTTTAATACAAGTTAACGAAAATAGCATTATTCTATTACTTAAACTGTAAGAATAAAAAGAGGCCAAATTATCTTCAGTAACACTGCAGCTGCACTAGGTTTACTTATGAATTCCTATAAAAAGAAAAGGAAAAGACGACACAGGGTATAACCGAATAACTAATTATGTAACTCAGACCAAAAAAAACGAAAGATGCACCTGAAGCAAGCATATTCTTAGAGAAATTCACATTCAAGCATATATCACAAATAACATTAACAATATGGTTAAAACACATACCTGTTGCACATAAAAGACAACCTCCAAGAGACATCCAAGCTTGAGTTGGGTTTCTTTCAAAATAATAGTAGATACATATAGGATTGAATGCCCGAAATACCTCTGAACCATATGTCATGATGTTATAAATTCCTATCCCAGAAAGGCAGCAAAACCATATGAACAAGGCAGATCCAACAGCAAGCCCCACTTTGCTTGTTCCAAACCGTTGCAGACTGAACAGAACAATAAGAAACGCGACAGTTATCATGACCACTTCACCTGCCAAAATTTCACAATAAAGGTGAGCATGGCGCACTTCTAAGTAGTAACAAAAAAATAATTATTTTCCTGAAACAGTTAGTGTCAGGCATCAATAAACTAAGATTCTGAGGTCACCTTCATTAACACTAGATATTCCAACCTTAAAGCCATTAACAGCAGACATCACTGCAGATTTACCAAGAGAAAAAAATGGAATTAATTCTACGACAGGAGGAAAACTGGTTTAACATAATATTATCGGTTAAAGTAAATGTTTAGATCATCAAACTAGGTGAAGAGGAGTGCAATGAACAATGAAGAGGAAATATATGAACCTGACATCGCTGGTGTGACAACACCATCTGCTATCACCATAGAAGTACCAAAAAGAACAAGCATCAAAAGCAGCTTCTTTAGCATAGATGAAGTCTCAAGACGCTCCTTGATCTTCAAAGACCTCTCGAGTTCTACTGAAGGCACCTTGAGTTGGAAACTTGATATACGGGTGTCAGAGGGTAGCTGGTTAGGAAGCAGACTAGCCTTTGCATTCCTGCATATTAGCGAGTATAAAGCAAATGTCCCTCCTGCCAAATATACAGAACAATCATTATTAAACACAATGCTTAAAGAGAAGTATTTGTGTCTAATCCACTTCCAGTAGTCTAGTAATAGTATATAGTGAGATATACCTTCTCCATCATCATTCCCCCATAAAACAATCAGAGTATACTTCAGAAATGGTATTAGGATCAGGGTGTATATGACAAGTGAGAGTGCTCCAAGCACATCCTCCTTTGAAGTAATAGGGTATTTGTTGAACATTATATCAAAAGTGTACAATGGGCTGGTACCAACATCCCCAAAGACGACACCTAGTGTCTGAAGAGTCAGCACAATACTTCTGCCTAAGGTAAATTCCTGAAAGAAAATGCAGGATTGAGATACCAGCAGAGTCAAGATACTCATGTATATAGGATGAAGCTGGCACCAAACATTGCAGGCATCCTATGCACGCATGACATTTGAATGGCAAATATACCAGCTGGAGTAGCGATGTCCAACGCAAGTTGCTCCTTAAATTCACCATGACATAGTAGATTCCAATATATTAATTAGGCAACATAATGGAGACGGTTAAATATTACTTAACTCCAGTCACAAAAATAGTGGTTCTTTGGACATTGGCACGGTCTCCAAAACATAACTTTGACCACAAATTTCTACTGTAATATATTGGTAAATAAACCTAATAAAATTCTAATTTTATGACAGAATTTTTCAAGACAAATTACTTAGGTTTCGTATGGCCAGTCTAAATATTTATAAAGATATTGTTGGTGAAAGGTAAAATAGTTTGACTACGCACATTCTAGGACATTAATTATTTTTTACTGGTGGCTCGCCGAGGCGTAGGCGGAGGCCACTGCATTGCAAGTCTGCGTTGAGCGGCTTGAGCGCGAGGCTGCCGCGCACGCGAGCTCCTCTCCATGCTCCTAGCGGCTACGTGCCCCGGCGACGCCGACCTCCACGGCAACAAGGAGGAACCCGACGGGTGGGAGGTGGAGCCTTTCCCCTCCCGAACCTTCGCCGCCACTGCTGCCGCTGCCTCAGGCCGTCCCCGCTGCGCCTGCCTCAGCCGTCGCCCCTGCCCTGAGCTCCTGTCCTCGTACTCCTCGGGCTTTGCTTGTCTGATTCTTGCTTCTTAGCGGTCCTTCTCGCCTCCACCACCTCCCTTGTCCAGTATTTTGCCTCTGTGGATCTTGGACTCTGGTGCTTCATTTCACATGACAATAGATTCTACTCTTATCGCTTTTGTGAGTCCTACAGCTCTTCCTTCCACTGTTTAGACTGCAGATGGTACCTCTCTTCCTGTTGCAGGCCGAGGCATCATTTCCACTTCTTTTCATGCCCCTGTAGTCTCTTATATTCCTAAGCTTATTATGCAGCTTATATTGACCAGTCAGATCACTGATCACGGCTGTCGTATTATTCTTGAGTCTGACTCTTACTGTGTCCAGGACCGCCGCACCGGGACTCTGCTTGGTGCTAGCCCTCGGCGCCGTGATTCGCAGCGTCTTTGCGAGCTTGACTGACTGCACCTTCCTTCCGCTGTCTCCACTAGCTAATCAGCCACTACACCTGCCTCTGTTTTTGCTGTCCACTACTGCTTCCTTTGCTCAGTGGCACCATTGTTTGGGTCATCTCTGTGGATCGCAATTGTCATCTCTAATAGGTCATGGTCTCCTTGGGTCTGTTTCTGGTGACTCATTTTTACCTTGTATGGGTTGCAAGCTTGGCAAGCAGCTGCAGCTCCCCTATCCCTCTAGTGATTCTATTTCTACTTGTCCTTTTAATCTTATTCACTTTGACGTTTGGAGTCCGGCTCCCTTCATTTCGAAAGGAGGTCATCGATACTATGTGATCTTTATTGATGATTATTCTCGTCATACTTTGATCTACTTTAAGTCCTCTCGCAGTTAGCTTCTCTCTATTTACCAGATGTTCGCCATCATGGTTTGTACCTAGTTTGATTCGGCCATTCGTGTGTTTCGTGCTGACTCTGCTGGGGAGTACCTATCCGCTGCCTTGCGTTGCTCCCTCGCTAAGCAGGGTACTCTTCCCCAATATTCTTGTCCTGGTGCTCATGCTCAGAACGGTGTCTCTGAGCGTAAGCATCGTCACTTGCTTGAGACAGCTCGTGCTCTCATGCTTGCCTCTTCTGTTCCACCTCACTTCTGAGCTGAGGCTATCTCCATTGCTGCTTTCCTTATCAACATGCAGCCTTCTACTGCTCTTCAGGGCTCTACTCCTGTCAAGTGTCTTTATGGTTAGGCTCCAGAGTACAATCGCCTTCGTTGTTTCAGCTATATCTGCTTCGTCCTTCTTCCACTCGTGGCGCACTGTCGATCGCTTAGTCACCGAGTCTTTTTAACTACTGCCTTGAGCATAAGGGTTATTGCTGCTACAACCCTGTTGCTCGCCGGATTAGGATCTCTCTGGATGTCACCTTCGATGAGTCTCGATCTTACTACCCTCGTTCCCCTACTGTCAGCTCGGATTCTCTTGTTGAGTCGATATCCTTTCTGACTTTTCCTAGCCCTCAGCTTTCCACTTCTGTTTTGCTTCCGCCTCCACTTTCTTCGCATCCCTCTCCTCCAGCTCCACCTGTTCCCTCTTCGTCGGAGTTTCCTTCCAGCTCCTTTGTTGAGATTCCACCTTTTCCCCTGCACTACTCTCGCCGTTCTCGGTCTACTCCTTCTCCAGCTGAACCTCCGTCTTTGTTGGGCCCTGTTCCCAGCTCTCCTTCTCCGTCCGTGCTGGGTCTTGCTCCGGCTTCTCCTAGATATGATCTTCGTGATCGTCGCACTGTCAGGCCTCCTGAGCGCTACGGCTTTGCAGTCGTTGCTCTCTCTGAGCCTACGACCTAACGTAAGGCTACTGCTCACCCTGAGTGGCAGCTCGCGGTGTCTAAGAAGATTGCTGCTTTGGAGCATACTGGCACTTGGGATCTTGTGCCCTTACCTGCACGTGTCACTCCTATCACGTGCAAGTGGATGTACAAGATCAAGACCTGCTCGGATGGTTCTCTTGAACGGTAAACGTCTTGTGGTGCGTGTTTTTTTAGCAGGAGCATGGTCGTGACTACGATGAGACCTTCGCTTCTGTCGCCCACATGACCAGTTCGCACTCTCCTTGCTGTAGCTTCTATTCGATAGTAGCCCATCTCTCAGCTGGACGTCAAAAATGCCTTTCTCAATAACGAGCTGCGTTAGGTCTACATGTAGCCCCTAGGTATTCTGTCCCTGATGATATGGTTTGTCGCCTTCGTCGCTCTCTCTATGGGCTCAAGCAAGCCCCTCGTACTTGGTTTGACTATTTCTCCTCTGTTGTCGCTGCTGCTGGCTTCTCCGCTAGTGATCACGACCCTACCCTCTTTGTACACACCTCCTCAGGGTTGAACGCTCCTCCTTCTCTATGTAGATGATATGATCATTATTGGAGGATGACTCAGTACATCGATTTTGTGAAGGAGCGTCTCAGTAAGCAGTTCTTGATGTCTGATTTGGGTCCTCTTCGTTACTTCCTTGGGATTGAGGTCACTTCTATGCCTGAGAGCTACTACCTTTCCCAGGAGAAGTACATTGCTCGCGCTTGTCTCATTGATCAGCGCACTGTGGACACTCTTATGGGGCTTAGTGTTCACCTTCGGCCCACAGATGGGGAGCCTCTTGAAGATCCCACATGTGATACTTTGCAGATCGTTTCATGGGTCTCAGATCAAGATTCCAGACTGCAGTCTGCGATCGCTTTCGGGTATGGTACCCAAAAGTACCAGGGTTTTTTCGAATTAAAATAAAACAAAATTAAATCTGGTACGGCTGGGTACTGCTCGGTGCTGGTACGGCCCAATCAAATAAACAAAAAGCCCAGCCCATGAAGGCCCAAGATGCTGTGAGTATGAAAGGTAACCCTAGCCAGCACATTCCTCATTTCTCTCCCTCATTTCTCTCGGCCGCCAGGAGACTAGGAGAGAGCAGCAAAACAGCAAGGCTTGGATTCACACTGAAGAAGCTCCGGCGAGGTACTTCCTCTTCTTGCTCCCTTCTTGGCTTCGGTTTCTCACCTTCTTGTTGTTCCTCTTCCAGTCTTCCTCTTCCTGAAATAACAAACAGCATTGTTCCTCTTCCTCTTGTTCCTCTTGGTTTCTCGGCTTCTCACCTCTTCCTCTTGGCTATTTCTTGCTTCCCCAGTTTGCCAACAGCCCAACACCCATGAGTGGTACAAGTTTAGAAGGAAGTTCTTCATCCCATCGATTGCAACAAATAGTTGATGAGTCTAAACCTCTATGGAATCATGTTGAATGCTTTGAGAGACCTGGGGGTGCTAGCGGAGGAAATGCTAAATCAAAATGTCACTATTGTGGCACTATCATCAATGGAAGCTACTCAAGAGTTAAGGCACATTTGTTGAAGATTTCTGGTTATGGTATCAAGCCCTACCCAAAGGTACGTGCTTTCTGGTTATGGGAATTAGTCACTCATTAGTCATTACTCAATACTAGTCAATACTCATTAGTGTCACACTGTTACTTTGCTCATCAGTTGTGCAAGCATCATATCTGTCATCTGATTTAGTATGTGCATTTGTGCAAACATCAAAGGTGACAATGCCAATTCTTGAAGAACTCCGTGAGGAAGTTGTCAGAGAGAGGCGGCCATTGCAAGGGCGGTAGATAAGAAGAATTCCTTGCCAGGAGAATGCCGCAAGCACTGAAGAATCATCTGAACAAACAGCTCTTGGTCTAAAGAAAAGGAAGGTAACAACTGCTATTGAGAAGAGCTTTCATCTGGGACTTCATTCCCAAATGGATGCTCTTGTTGCAAGATCTTTTTATACTGCTGGCTTGCCTTTCAATCTTGTGAGAAACCCATATTGGCGAGAAATGATTATGTTTGCTTGCAACAACAACCTTGGTGGATATGCCCCTCCTGCATACAACAAACTGAGGACAACCCTTCTTCAACAAGAGAAGACACATGTGGAGACGATGCTAGAACCAATTAAGACAATATGGGGCACAAAGGGAGTGACTATTGCTTCTAATGGTTGGTCTGATGCACAGAGGCGCCCACTAATTAATTTTCTAGCTGTAACAGAGGGAGGACCTATGTTCCTGCGAGCTATCAACACTGAAGGTGAGGTGAAGAAGAAGGTGTATATCGCTGACAAGATTATTGCTGTAATTGAAGAAATTGGAGCAAAGAATGTGGTCCAAGTGGTCACAGACAATGCTCCGGTTTGCAAAACTGCAGGTATGATCGTTGAGCAGAAGTATAATAATATTTTCTGGACGCCATGTGTTGTTCATACATTAAACTTAGCATTGAAGAACATATGTGCGGGAAAGAGCCCAAGTGATGGTACTATTCATGAAGAATGTGAATGGATTGGTGAGATTGCAACAGATGCTAGCATTATGAAGAATTTCATCATGAATCACAGCATGAGGTTGGCCATGTTTAATAAGTTCAATAAATTGAAGATGCTTGCTATTGCTGAAACAAGATTTGCCTCTGTCATTATCATGTTGAAGAGGTTTTATCATATCAGGGCAGCTCTTAAACAAATGGTCATATGTGACAGGGGGGGGAGTTATAGGGATGATAATGTGGGCACAGCACAGTTTGTAAAAGAGAAAGCCCTTGATGACATGTGGTGGGACAAGGTCCGGTACCTTATTGAATTCACTGATCCCAGATATTTGATGCTACGCGAAGTCGACACTGATAAGCCCTGCCTACATTTGGTCTACGAGATGTGGGATACCATAATAGAGAAGGTTAAAGATGCCATTTATAAATGGGAAGGAAAGGAGGCCAATAAGTCATCTGAGTTCTACTCTATTGTTCATGGCATTTTAGTAGATCGATGGGCAAAGAGCAACACCCCACTCCATTGTATGGCACACGCATTAAATCCAAGGTAAATATTCATTGACTCCTGACTTCTATTCGTATGTTCTTCTTATGTTCTTGTTTGGGCTTTGGTAGATACTACAGTGAGGCTTGGATTCATGGAGGTCCTAACCGTCAAGCCCCCCATGATGACAATGAAATTAATCAACAGGTGTTGAAATGCTTGAGGAAGTTCTATCCTGTTGGTGAAGAATACAGAAAAATGAAGGCACAGTTTGCAGATTTCTCTCAGTTTGAGGAAGGATTTGATTCATTTGAATCAATTGAGGATAGAGCTCATTTAAAACCTAAGCAGTGGTGGGGCATGCATGGAGGAGAGGCTCCAGAGTTGAGAGCATTGGCTTTGAAGTTACTTGGACAACCATCATCATCTTCATGTTGTGAAAGGAATTGGAGTACCTATGGTTTCATCCATAGCATGAAGAGAAACAAGCTCACTCCTCAGTGTGCCGAAGGAAATCAGAAAATATCTACATGGAACAACAATGATGTGGGATGTTGGAGCTGATAGCCATGAAAGTTTTACTACTGGTGTGGGCGTCCTTGAGAATGAGTTGCTAATCTCTCACTTGATGAGCTAGAGTTGGAGATGGAGCTGTGCGAAGATGGAGGACAAGAAGATGATAGGCCGACTAGGGAGCAGACCCAAGAAGAGGGATCGTGTTAGTAGGACGTTTTAGTCCTACCGGTTATGTACTAAGTTAATGTGTGTCTTATGGTTTTGGTCTTATGGACCTTATTTCTCTATGTTTGCATATGTTATGGAGTTTATCAATTATCTTTTATATTATATATTTTTATTACTTTTGTTATATATATACCGCTGCATCGACGCATCGGAGTTTTTGGGAAATATTAGTATCGCAGTCTTCTGCATGGAAGATCACGCACTGCATCCCAAGATCCCACTCACTATCGCCATCTTGTCGGGAGGCCTTGTCTACCTTGGGATCACTCGACCTGATATTTCTCACACTGTTCACATTTTGAGTCAGTTCGTTTCTGCTCCAACTCAGTTACACTACAATCACCTTATTCGTGTTCTGCGATATCTTTGCGGGACCATCATTCGTCGCCTTTTCTTTCCTCGCTCCAACCCTTTGCAGCTTCAGGCGTACTCTGATGCAATCTGGGCTAGCGATCCTTCTGATCACCAATCTCTTTCTGCCTATTGTCTTTTTCTTGGCTCCTCTCTGATTGCCTGGAAGACCAAGAAGTAGATTGACGTTTTCCATTCAAGTGTTGAGGCTGAGTTGCGAGCTATGGCGGCATTGACAGATGAGATCACTTGGCTTCGGTGGCTACTTGAGGATTTCGGTGTTTCAGCCTCTGCACCAACTCCTCTCTTATCAGACAGTACTGACGCGATCAGCATTGCTCGAGATCCCGTGAAGCATGAGCTCACCAAGCACATTGGAGTAGATGCTTCGTACATGAGATCGCAGATATAGGACCAAGTTATTGCTCTTCAGTATGTGACTTCGGAGTTTCAGTTAGCCGATTTCTTTACCAAGGCACAAACTTGAGCTCAGCACAGCTTCTACCTCTCCAAACTTAGCGTTGTTGATCCACCATGAGTTTGAGGGGGGGTGTTAGATGAATTTGTCTCTTGGTATATGTTAGGTCGTGTAGGGTACTCATATTTACCTAGACATGTAACTTGTATATTTAACCTTTGGCCCAATGGAATAGATCATGTTCATTCCAACACTAGCCTGTAGTACAGAGCCAACATTGAGTTACAATAGAGGAATCATGCTCCAATGCCTCACAAGGTATATTCCATGATATGCAAAATGCTCAAATTTTTGGCTCCTCAAATCAAATGGGACATTTTTTTAGGGGAATCTTGAGGTGGGACTAAATTTTTAGCACTTATAACATGTTAAAGTCTGAGCAAACCATCAAAATAATGCTTCAGCTTTCGCAAGGAAGTTCAACTAAAGCAAGGTAAGTATTGTAGAGACTAAGGACAAAACCAAGCATGCCTTGAGATAAGGCAAGTAGATGACCATACCAGCCAAAAAGTCCCTTGCCGTCATCATGGTCATTCTAGCTCCACTTATTTAAGTGTAGATTACGAGGATGAGAAACGCCCTCCAGGGCTATTCATAATATCAGGTAAATTGTTGTTCTCTGCTAACTGTGAAGAGTTAAACTCATAGTGGTCCTCGTAATCAATTACCCATACCATTTCCTATGAACTCAGACAAAATTTATAGGCCATTTGGTAACTCCACTAGCTATGGCCAATCGATCAAGAACTAAATGCCTACCACAGAATTTCCGGATCAAAATAAATCGTTCATGTAACGAATATGTCTTCAAAATACCAATAATGCATCCAATTAAGCATTCACAAAACTAACAGCAAGAATTGAAAAAGCCTTATGTTGTTCACAACTAGCTGAATTGCCTGCGCATTGTGCAACTAGATACTATAAAATACATATGTTTATATTTGAAATTATAATTGCATTTGTTATATAACTCTAATACCTATGATTGAAATTTTAGTTGTACATGCGCAAAGGTAATACAATACATACGTTTATATTTGAAAATACAGTTTTATTTGTTATGCAACTCTAATACCTACGATTGAAATTTTAGTTGTACCTGTTATACAACTAAAATTATTTATCTACACCATTAAAATCTGGCCAACTAAACCTTTTCTCAATAAAAAAGAGTGCCCTTCAATTTTCCAAAAATGAAATGTATGCCAGTAGAGGAATAAGTGGATGGGTCCACCTATGGTGGTTTGAGGTCATTCACAACACCAAAATAAGCGGTCTCTTTTTTCTCTCAATTAATGAGAATTTTCTTCCTTTTTACAGGTTAATGTGGGAATTCATAACCTTCAGAGCTTAATTTCATCGGTTGTTTATATTTAAAATAGTTATCACATCAATAAACTAACTGCAATATCTCAAACACCATACATACATCCTGCAAATATTACAGTACATAAACTGCCCACATCATACAGAAACACCATACACGTCAAGAGGTCTAGATCTGTTGCTACCAGTACCAACAAAATGGAGACTCTAGGACAGTTTCTACAGTTTACAAACTGCCTGCATCGAACAAGAAACCAAGAGTGTCACTCCCTAGTCCCTAAGCAATACCCCAGGCATCAAGTGTTCATGCATCAACCCAGCCTAGGAACCTAAACAACCAAGAGGGTGCATTAGCTTTGAGCACACAAGCATAAGAACAGGCACTTCACACGGGCAAACGCATCAAATGTACATAGCAAATACCAAAAAACTGCATTGCAATGGCTCATCTCGATCGTCTGAACAACGCTGCAAGCACCTCGCACGCATGCACAGTCGGAAAAAAAAACCCAGTTGAACCCACAGTGCACAGTGCACACCCAAGCGCATCTAAGAAGTTACTACATGCACTGCCCAAACCAGCCTAACGAACCTCGGCAACCCACACCAAACAAGCTCACCGAAGCAAATGCACAAACACCTAGAGAGCACCCTCGCACCCATGATCTTAGCACCCCCAAACCCAATAAGACCCCATCAGCCCCACGCGCCACAAGCTAGTACTGGCAATTGCGCGAAAGCAGCATTGCTCGATCGGGAGCACGCAGGCAATACCACAAACACCTCGCGCGCAGGAGGCACCACGAACCCGCAGCGTAGCAGCGCGTAGGAATTACCGCAAACACCTAGCGCGCACAAGAAACAGAAGCCAGTTTAACCACGCGGTAGGGGCGGGGAGGGCGCGGACCTGGTGGCGATACAGGCCGGGGACATCGAGCGCCTCGACGTCGAAGGAGTCGGCGCGCGGGCCCGTGCGCACGAGGCGCTGGCGCAGGAGCGCGTCCTCCTCGTCTTCGTCGGCGTCCGAGCAGCCGCCTCCGCCGCCGCGGGAGCCCGAGGCGGCCGTCGGGGTGTCGGCGCCGCCGTCGTCGGAGCTCTCGATCCCGTCCTCCTCGTAGGCGCCGCCGGGAACCACCCACCGCATCTCCGCCGACTCCGTCTTCAGCAGCCTCCCGCCGCCACTGCTCCCGGTCTCCATTCGGATCGAGGTGGAGAGAGTAGAGGCGCGCGCGTGGGGTTCTACGGGTTCGGATGATACGGGCAAGTGTTGGTTTGGGAAAGGGGAATGGGGAGAGGACGAGCAGAGGAGCGGAGAGACTGGAGAGAAGAAACGGACGGAACAGCAGTTGTAGGATACAGAATATTTGGCGGATACAGCGTGATTTCAACTCGTATTCGTAGAAATGAGTGCTGAATTCGTGTATTCGTAGAAATAGCAACCAACCGTTGGCGTATGGCTCCTGCTTCCACCACCACGTGGCTCTCCTGACCGACCGATCCTATCGTCACCTCAGCGCGGAGCCCATCGCCACCTCAGCGTGTTGGCACATGCTCATCATACGCCAACCATTGCGCCAACAGCCATTAACCCGCCACATGTCATAGGTTAGGTAAGTGCTAGAGTTTGACTGAAATCGGTAAGAATTTTAAAATATAACAAATGAGTTCAAAAAATTATAAAATTTTTTGTGGGGCCTCATGACACCGTGTACTTGCTTGTGTAAATTTGCCATTATTTTATTCGTTCAAAATTTGTATCGCTATTTCGTATAAGTGTCATGTTTGTACGAATTTGTAAATATAGAAAATGAGCTCTAAAAATTATGAATTTTATTTTGAAGGCTCCTCACGCAGTGGACTTGATTGTGTAATGTTTCGGCAATTTTATATGTGTTCTGGTATTATCTCGAAAATTTAGGATTTAGGTCGCGAAAATTTCGATTTTAGGTTTTGGAAATTAGGGTTTCATGATTTCATGTGACTTGGAATGTATAGAAAAAACGCTGCATTGCAACTCCATTTGAGATGTCGATATACAATATGGCACAGGAGTACACACATAACAACCAAAATACGCATGCAAATATAGCAAAACAAAATATGAATACAAATGTACCCAAACATAATTACATAACATGGGATATACCAAAGTCTAGATAAGCTTGTGCATGAACCGGGATGAAGGAGGAGGAGTATTATCACATGTAACCCGATCAAATATGATACTCTTTGTTTATTTATCGGTTTAATGTGGATGATATTCTTTAATATTGTATTGTACGACAGGTTAGATAAGGTTGTGCATGAATCAACTGAGGGAAATACGTGGCATGCGGATCATATAATGATGTACCGTAACCTCCAACTCGTGTGCGTTTCGAAGGCTACGGTATATATTGTTATATGATCTGCACGTCACGCATTTTTCTCAGTTGGTTCGTGCACAATCTTATGTAGCATGTGGTACAATACAGATCATCCAGGGCAAACTGATAATTTAACAAAGAGTGTCATATTTAACGATGTGTGCAACTAGTCTCCACGGCGCCATAGCGAGTGCCCCTTATCCCAGGGCTGCCCATGGTGGCGGTAAGTGTCGAAATCGTCCATGTCCCACTACAATAAGACCAATCTATTCCAACACACACCACCAACACATATAGCATATGTTGCAGGAAAACTCAACCGCAACACATATTCTTATGTTGCTACGACCCAAGTGTAGAAAGCTCCAAACATACTCAACACTAGTATGTTACAACACTTTGTAGTGTACGTTACAACACTTAATAGACATGTTGCTAGGTCAACCTACAAATTTAATGACCCATTTACCACATAATGTTATATTACTAATAAAAATAAATTGCTAATTACAATAGTATGAAAGATGAGCTAAGATACTTGGTTGTATTAATTCTACTAATCTGCTTATTTGTTTTTCATTCGAAAGGAACATGCATGCTATTAGAGTGCGATTGTCGATTATCTCACCATGGCAGTTACATCCAATGCAGATTGACTATAAGTTATTACTTTTGTTGATCTATTGAATTTTATAATATTACAGGTAGACTACTTCAAGATCAATGACATCTCACAGACAAGAGTTCAATATTGAAGAAACATATTGTTTGGCTTATATATCGCTCCATTTTTTTATTTTGTGATTTTTTATTTACTTTATTATTATTAATAATAAACCATCATTTTTTAAAATTATGAAATAAAGTAAACGCACAAAATTCCTGCTCCAGATTTACTTTTTATTATTAATGAAAAACCACCACTCTTTAAAAATGTGAAACCATTGGAAGGACACAAAATTTATTTTGTTGGAACAATACTCGAACCCAGACCTGTACGTTAGCATTCAACCCCACAACCAACCGAACAACTTCTAGTTCCATTCTATATGAAAGGTATCAGTATTCTCCGGTATAAAAGAAGGGAAAAAGGGGAGCAACTCAGCAGGGCCACGTCGCCACGAAATTCTTCTCTGTTCGATTCTGCGCAGCCCGTTCGATTCTACGCAGCATGTCTTCGCGTCCCTCCGATATCACTTCAACCTTTGTTCTGAGTCCCACGCCCGCCGCACCCTCCCCACCCCCACCCCCACCCCTAGGCCAAATCCTCTCCCCACACCCATTGTCACCCACACCGTCGTCCCCACGCCTCGCCCCTCTACGCCCCTCACCACAGCCACCGCCCCCATGCCCATGCCCAGAGCCGCCTCCCTTCGACCATGTGACCTGGCTCCTTCCATCCGCCCACGACTGCCTCTTGCGTTCCGTCACGCCTGTCTCGCCACCTCTTGGTCTTTGTTGCCGCCACCCACTTACCTCTTCGCTTCGGCCAGATCCCCCTGCCCCACACCCGGCCGCCCACCCTCCCTTGCCTCTGCTGGCCCCCCTCCGCCCCCTCCGCCTCCGGCCGCCCCCACACCTTGCTCCCTCCCCACATCCGTGCCCCGCCATCGCCCCACGCCCACACCCGGCTGTCCCTGCCCTCGCCCAGAGGCACAAAAGCAAATGCCAAGGATGTCACTGAGGTGAGCGCATCTCCTGTTGATTCCTGCCAATGTCTTTTGTGGGGTGGTACTGGCGCTTGGATGTGATTGAGAAGTATTTATTTTTTGTGATGTGTAGTTGATTGGGAACACGCCATTGAGCCTTGCTCCAGCGTTAAGGATAGATGGCCGCTGCTCAAAAACACTCCCTTTCCTCGACTTTTAATGTAGCTTGAGAGTGGATTATGTGTGTGGGAAGTTTGGTAATCTCTGGTTGTTCCTGGGCTAAAGGTTGATCCCGTAAGGTTCTTCTTAGTTTCGATGAATTGTCTGTTAGTAAAGATTTTTTTATCCCTGTCCTATCCAGTAGGGTTGTGTGTGAAAGTTCCAGGGCTTTTCATGGTGTTCGTGGATAATTTGTGTTCTTCCTTTACTTACCTTTTGGACTCCGAGGTAAAGATTTGTGCTGTGTGATGTTGTTTTGTATTTGTGCAGGATTGGATACAATATGGTCACTGATGCAGACGAGAAGAGGTCATCACTCCAGGCAAGGTGGGTAAAATCGAATCTTTTGGTGCTTACCCTGTATTATGCTAGTGGAATTTGTTTGGCGTTACAAACAAATTGCACTTCCTAGAATAAAATTATAACTTGTAATTTTGGTCTCCATAGGCTGTGACTTGTCTGGCTTCAATTCAATAGAAAAATAAAATGGTATTGGATAAGAAACATGAATAGGCTGCTATATTTTCCATGATTCCATTTTGCTGTAGAAGGTGATTTATATATATGATAGAATCAGTTATTTAGTATGGTAGTAAAACATACTATCACACGCTGATTTCTTGAAGTATCAACTTTATAGGTAGCAAGGATGTTAAGGGTGAGACATATCACAGGTCAAAAGAATTTAGTCTCTTTTTATTGAGTTCAGTGATCAAGATGGTATACAACTGAAATAAAGGAAATGGTTATTTATACCGTACTTGACATAACATTAGGATTTTTGGTGTCCTTTTGGCATTGCCATTTCTGTAGCATTTTTTCCCCGGTTCCCCTTCCTTTTCTGCTGATTTGACTTCCTCAACAAGTTCAATTCCCTGCCTTCAGCTGACATTGCACCTGCATGTGTTGCAGTGACCAATCGGCACAGTTAGAGCATTGAGCATGGACCTGGACTAGCGGTATCGCCATCTCCTTCTCCTATGAATTCAGAACCCTGTTGACATCTACAGGCACGTATCCTTACGCATGATAATTCTATAACAGCATGCTCACATCCATATAGCACATACAAGACCTTGCAAAAGGTAATCATATATTTCTTATTGGATCTTCTCAAGCAATATGTGAAGCTTGCTAAAGCAACACTAATTTTATTATGAGGCCCTACTTTTGGCTAATTGGATCTATTTTTGACCGATGAATTCTGGGCCCGCTCCTTCTCAGCAGTGTTATCTTTTGGTAAGGATGATTTGGGATTTTTTTGTGGACTGAAGTTGTCTCCGACCTCAAGTAAACCTTTTATCATGTATGAACTAGATGACCGGAAGTTGGCGTTTGCATGGTAGACACACAGTTATTGATCAACTTAACAGGTACCCTTGCTTAGTCTCCTTATTGAAAATATATATAGTTTGTGCCATTATGCCACCAAATTGTATGCACTGTTACTTGTGATTTTTGCCTGATGACCATTACAGGCACATCCTCATGAAAGCTTGTGGTTTCTCTGTGTACATACTACAGAGATGTTGTCAATATCACATAGTGGCCTCAATTGCGAAGGCATATATCTTATCCTAAAAATGGTCATTACTTGTGGTTTTACCGATGACCATTACATGCACATCCTCATGAAGGCTTGTGGTTTCTCTGTGTACATACTACATAGATGTTGTCAATATCGCATAGTGGCCTCAATTGCGAAGGCATATATCTTATCCTAAAAAATGGCTGATAATGATAGCACACTCCTTTATTTCTAGTTTAGTAGGTGATGTGAGTTCTTTAGATGTCGAATGCCATCAATAGGGTCTCAGGAGCCGATGGCCAATCGCCACTCATGTACAAAGCTAAGGTAATTTGTAGTGAACCATATCATCTTTCAGATGGCCTTTGAAGCAGCAATTGTAGCACAAATGTACAATTCTACATCTTTAAACTACACGGCATAGGGTTTCACAAATGTGCATGGATATTTTTTTACAAGTCAGGGGCCAATGAATAGACAATGGCAGATAAGTTCACCCACACTAGAGCACATACATCAATCAAGGTAGTAGAGCTAAGTCAACCAAGTGCTCTTACAAAATATGACTAGACTGTTAAATTGATCATGTATATGATTTACATTCCGATTTCAAATGCCTTCTTCTGAATAGATATCAAATGGCTCAATAACTAAATGTTATTTAATACCTTCACTTGTTTACATAGAGGATGGAATACTATCTAAGGGGAATTTACGTGGTTAGGCAGCCAAGAGTGAACCCAAGTTGTATTTAGCGCCAATTTGTCCAAGGCTATGTACCTACTGGTTCACAGTTTAATGTTTCGAATGTTGTTTATGTAATACTAGATCTTATTAGGTTGTGATTGAACTAGAGATCTCATCAGTTCTGTCATTAAACAGGAGCTTCCTGTGTTTGGATTCCGATAAGAAAAAAAGAACAATCACCCAAAGGCTTCCTGTGTTCGCACAACGAAAAGGATCGTAACATATTCACATTTTGAAGTTTTTTACATGGACATTCTATGGCATACATTTTTTTTTGGATTTTCTACCCCTCTACAACAGAAATCCATAGTGTTTTTTTTATTCATTTGACTATTGGAAAGGGTCAAAAACAAAATACCTTAGTGTTACTTTCAATCACCCTTAACTGTTCATAGTGTCAAAAATGACATTGCTATTCACACATTTACAATCTGTTTGCTACTTGACCGCAGAAGGAACCAAACTTGATTAATGATTTTTGTGTTATAATATGAGTTTTCACTATCCTTGTCTTAAACTATGGTTGCATACTTTTTAGCGAAGTCACCCTTAACTGTCCATAGTGTCAAGAATGACATTGCTATTCACACATTTACAATATTTTTGCTACTTGTCCAATAGTGATCAAGCCTATAACATTGCTTTCTATATTAGATAACATACATCTTAGACAGATTACACGTTTGGATTACTATATCTTACATGTTTACTATACTACACAGATCCCAACATACGCTGCCTACAGATCCAGTGCCCTCTTTTGCTACAAAAAAGATCAATCCAAACGACACCCCCTCCCAATGAACATCAAGTATTTTATATACAACATTTCTAAATAGTCCAACTGTTTCTTCTTGGTATACACACCTACTGGTTACTCACCTATTTTACGTCTTGCAGCCAACATGTTTCTGCCCCACGCCATCTACTCAACCCCTACAAAAAAAATATATATAGCATACTCTGCAGACTTGCAGCAACCCACTTACTTTTGTTGTGTATTTGTACAATACATCTCCACGTTTCATCCCGTTTATGTAATACCCCAAAAAAATTAAATCGGGAGAGAATAAATAAATCGGGAGAGAATAATTAAATCGGGAGAATGTTTCTTTTAGCAAAGCGATTGAACAGAGAAAGAGGGGTTTTAATGTAATACTCTGATTTTTTTCTCTGAAGAAAGCGCTCAAAAGAGAAATTAGATATAAAAGGGGGTTTCGGTTCTTGACAGAACTTGGGCCTCAGGCCTTGGCCCAGGAGGCCCATGAGGGGCCGGCCACCAATAAAAGGAAGGGGGAAACCCTAGATACACTGTAGCTACAGTATCACCGCCACTGTAGCACGACTACTGTAGCACACCCCTCTCCTCCATGGTGGTGCCTCCCTTCCTCGCCGACGGTGCTCCTTGCTGCCGATCAAGTGAAGAAAGGAGAGGAGATCACCTTCGCGGGGAGAGTTCATCGTCTTCCTGGGATTCTACAAGGGTAACATCACGTGTTCTTCGCTGGTTGATGTGTATTAGTTGTAATTGATTTCGTTTGGTAGATCGAGTAATCAACAGTTAATAGATCGTGTTCTGTCCAGTAGATTGAACAACAATTTTCATGTCTTTAGATGTAGAATCTGGGGATCCAACCTCTTAGAGATAGTTGGGTTATGTCATTAGCTTTCTGTGGCCGCTAAGAATGCCCAAATCCGATTAACGGTCAGAAAGTTATGAATTGTTTAGTGTCGCTGACCTGATAATCTGTCAACATCCAGACAGTCTGTAGAAATTTGGGTTAATCTATTAGTTAAAGAAGAAATCAGAGGATCTCGTTATAACAAAAAATGTGGGTAATTTCCATACCTTTCCAGAAAGCTAAAAAACTTAAGATTTGGACTTTCTTAGCCAAAGTTGTGGTGATTTTAGTGTACTGTCCAAAGAACCCGACGTGAAAACTGATGTCATTTAATTTGGCTTGGTAGGGGTAATAGATGTCAGATTCAGAAGGGCTCCTCAACTAGGTTTAGTTGGGAAATTTAATTACCTTTCTAGAAAGTATTAGAACACATTATTTGGACCCTTGTAGAGAAAGTTATGTATTTTAGAAGTTGACTGTCCGCAAAGGAGGCAGATAGATCGGTAGAAATTGAAAAATTGGAAACGCTTGGGAGTTTAGCGAGTTCTTTTGTGTTATTAATTATGCTTTTAGTCCAGTATGATTATCTTAGCCTGGTTATAATTATGTTCAGGTGGGAGTTTGATCCCAGGGGCAGCGCCTCTCCGCGGCCCACCGTTCTCGCATGGTTGAGGCAAGTATAATGATGGTTATAATATATATGGTTGAATGGCAATGTTTGATATATATTATGAGAATTTGTGTGTTCATGAATTGTGATGATGGCATAGTTGGTAATGTTCATGGTTGCTAGAGATTTGTGTTATGTGTTAATCATGAATGTTTGATAGTTGTGAAGTCGATGTTTATGAGCTTTTGTAGTATGAATAGAATATTCATATGCAATGTTGTTGCGGATGCATGTTTGTATTAATTTGAGAATTTATACATATGCATCATGTTGGCTTATTGAAGTCTTGGTCATGTGATGACCAAGCAACTCTTGAGGTCCCTATCATGTTGATGACAGGCTAAAGGTTCCCATGCTTATAAAGCATGGGCTTTGGTCCCCATACTTGCGGAGTATGGGCAATGGTCCCTGTGCCAGATGGCACAGGCATGGGTGTGCATCGACGGATGCACACTTTGCATTACCGGTAAAATGCAAAAGGGAAAGAGAAGGAAAAGGATCATTTTGAGCATATTGCATAGCATGTGTGTGTAAGGTGATTGATATGTGGTTTTGTAAAGTATAGTTGATGATTTACATGCTTGGATGTTGTTGATGCCATTTATTATATTTGCTGAGTCTTGGACTCATTCCTTGTTGTTTGTTGTGTTTTAGGTACTTTTACGAGATCGGCATGCATGGGGTAAAGGAAGAATTAGACTTCTTGCACTTTTGCACGAACTACCCACCATAGAATGAAAGAAAAAAATTAACTAGGAGATGAATGAACTGTTTAAAGTACTCTTCTTGATTATTACTTGCTTGGAGTAATCTGTAATAAATGAATAGTCATTTTGGATGCTTATGGTCTATTCATTAGATGTTTAGTTGCTATGGATGTCATAGTAACGAATAGCCAGTTTTGATCATATCTTGTTTATTATGCAACTGGATTATCTTTATTTGTTATAATCGCTGTTGGAACCTCCCAGATAGGTAACTATACAAAGGAGGTTCTCGCCAAAATTTTGTAGGGTGTTTTAGCTTAATTACGTTTAATTATTTAATTTAGTAGCATTCCGTGCCTTAGTTAGGCCGGGTGTTACAGATTAGTATCGAGCGGTCAGAGGTCCGTGGTTCATGAAATATTAATTTTGACACACCGGTGCATGAGGGATGGGAATGGGCAAAGCATTGCATCTACGCTTCCGCTATATCATTTTGATGATTGCCGATATGAATTTAGTGTGATTGCTAATTAATTGATTATAGTTGATATTGAGAGGTTGAGGTCGTGGTTGTGGCTCGGCTTTACCAGTTACGCCACCGCTCATGTTATGAGAATAGGGAAGTAGTTACCCGAGTACCATAGTTTTACGAGTTGAGGGTGAGTTTCTTTAGGAAGTTGGTCTCTTTCTTGAGTTTGAATTGGGTCAATTCTTGTCCAGTTGTGGTTGACGAATTTCTCTTAGGTTATTAGTTTATTGCGATTGTTGGGTTGCTTTGAAAATGATTGTTATGTTTCTATTGGCTTAATTTGTCCCATAAAGAAATCGTTGTTGTCCCAACCGATGAGTTATTCTTGCGGTTGGTGAACTCGGTTGATTGTCAAGTTGACCTTTATAGTGGAGTTTTGGTCTTTCTCATGGGAAAGCATGACCCATTTATTCGCTTGATGTTTTTGGTTAATGAAAGTTTCTTTTTGCAAGTCCTTTAGTACGTGGAGGCTTTGACTCAATGTATCTCTCTTGGGTATTTTGAGTGTTGAAGATTGATGGTTCTCTTTTATGAAAGAAGTTGTTCAGCCCTTTAGTGATGTTTTGTCTTGGTTAAGTGAGATGTTATAATCAAAGCAATTAATGAAAAAGATATGGATTATCAGGTTAGGTCTGCACGGTGTGAATGATCGATATTAACTAAGATCCTTGAAAGGAAAGTGATTAATTTGAAAGTGTCTTGTAGTAGTTCTCAAGGAACTGTGATTAAGAGTATGGTGATATCTAATTGTAATCAATAGAGTTAATAAGAGGTGTAGAACATCGATGAAACTGAGTCGATGATTAAGAGTGATACATTTGGTAAACTTCTTTGATTAATTGGATTAACGGGTCTCAACAGATTAATTTAACCGTTTGGGATGGCTAAGTTCAAAAGAAGTTAGATTATTGTCTTAGTGGGTACTAATCTTGGAGTAATCTTTTTGTGATACTTAGTGATTATAAGTAATTGCTAGGTGCAAATAATGTCTATTAATGTTTGGTGTTGAGCATCACTAAGAGATAAATTGATGGGATTTAATGGATGAACAATGTTTACATGATGGTAGAACTATCGATAAAAGTATGCCTTTGATGAAAGGGTGTGGGAATAACCTTTTAATTTGTGCAATAGTTTTCCTCTAAAACAAAGTGGTTGTTGTAGTGAGAGTATAAGATTTTGGTATACATTCAATTGAGGATGAGATGATAAAGGGGTCTATAACATTTTGGTAAGCCTTTGGGGGCTTAATAAAGGAAGAGTTGACGATAACGAGTCTTGTTAAGGGTAGATCATTCTTAATGTTAGTAAGATTGTCCACAAGAGATTCTCGACTCGTCAGAGTGGTGATGATTCTTCTAGAAAGAAAGTAAGTTAATTGTCGTCGTAATATCACCAAATGAAGTGATTGGAGTTTTGTATTCGTGGACTTTTGGGAGTTCATGATTTATGTAGTAGATGGAATTAATTGAGCAATGTGACGTATGGAAAGGTTCTGATTGGTTCCTAGGTGGTTAATGTGATTTGGTTTTAAAGGCATTTCTTGTTTGGATTGGCAAGTAACGTTGTAATCAAAGAAAAAAATTATTTTCTTTGTTAACGGAAAATGTGTACCATCAGCATTTGAGGTTGGAGTTAAGAATTGTAATTTGCAACTTTTCAGCTGTTACAGCTTAAGAGTTCCTTGGGTCTCCATAGCAGTGTTTTATTATGTGAGAGACCATGTGGAGGTGTCCCCATGTTTGTGATGAGTAATTGACGGACGGTTTAGTGAGTTTGAGTTCGTTTCGGGTATTCGAGGGTAGAGTACCTTTACTTGTGCCTTTACTGATTATGTTGTTTCGTGCGGTGCTATGTGATGGTTTGCTTGTCTCAGTGATGCAGGACTTGAGCTAGGTCGGGGGCGAGGCGAGGTGGACCGACTAGACACGGGAGGTGTCGAGGTCCGACGGTCAAAGATGCCAAGATGATCGAGGTCACGAGGTGGTTCTTAGTCGGGAGACGAGGAACTGAATCGCCTGTGACGGATACGACGGGCGATGACGAGTGGACCGGGACTAGACTCAGGGAGGAGTCGAGGTTCAGACGGTCAAGATACCGGATGCGGAAGGTTCCGGGAAGATGCTTGAGGGCAATTTGGTAAATTGACTCAAGCAATTGAGAGGAGTGGGTGTTTTTCCCTCCATTTTCCTGGTCATGTTGACCATGACCCTTGCCTCATTTGGGTGTGGAGCAAGCTTGTGAGACATGGTCGCCACTTCTTGAATTTCCTATTAATGTGGGTCTCCTTTTGGTCTCAAGAGTAGCAGGAGGTAGTGTCTGTCTAGTGCGGGTGCTCTAGCTGGTTGTGAGGACACGAGCTAAGAAGAGATGTGAGCTGTGCATTGAGATGAGCTGAATAGTGTGCTAGAGCTCCTGGTTGCTCTTAGCTCTAGTGCGTGTGTTCCCAAAGCAGGTGTGTCTTTGTGTAATTTTGAGATGGGTTGAGCTCTGTGAGAGCTCCTGTGTGCTCCTGTTATGGGAGAGGAAATGAGTTGAGTTGCTGTGTGTGTTCCCTAGTGGAAAAGTGCTGTGTTTTGAGAAACTTTGTAATCTTTCCTCTTGGTGCAGTTTCAATCTTTGTTTATTGCTTGACTACTGCTCATTTGTGCCTTCTTGTCGGTTCATACTAGTGGCTGGCTGTTAAGTGCGTGTGTTCCCAGAGTAGAGCTCTTGTGTGCTTTGAGCTAGCTGCTGCGTGTGTTTTCCAGTAGGTGTTCAAGCTGTGCAGTGAGCTACTGCGTGTGTCTTGAAGCTGATTCGTTTTTTTTTTTTTTTCAAAAGCAGTAGTTGCAAATTCCTGTGTGATTTTTATTGCTAGTATGTGCTTGTCGGCTCAGTGGTGGCTGCAGTGATCGCCATCTCGCATACGCTTGCTCACTCACATCAAAAATCTGGCCTACCTTGTAAGTGATGGACGATGAAAATGTAAGTCTGCTGTTGATCGCCGATTTGCCTATTGCGTGTAAGCAGTCCTCTACTATGTATTGATTGTTGTTGCGTTTGATTGGCTATCTTCATTGATCCGAACAAGGATTCGGCTTGCCAGCGGTTCCTGTTGAGTCCTTTTTATTGCCTTGGATCTGTGACTTGTTTGGGGCTGCACCTGTAGCGTCCGCAAAATCGGACTCCTGTGGTAGCGCTCGTCTTCTCTCGTTGAATGAACTGTCTTTGTGAGAGGTCACTGAGCAGAGCTGTTGGTGTGGACCGAGTTCGCAGCCGGTCAAGAAATCGTATGTGCACGAGTCCTTGGCTTATTTCCCAACGGTGCTAGTGACTGCATCGTGGATGGATTTGTTTATCGCTGGCCGAGTGTTGATGCGACGAGTTTCGGGTTTAGTGTTTGTATGCGTTTTGCGCTTGGGTTTGGTGATTGCCTTGGTCATGCCATCAATGATCTTTTGCTTTGATAGCTTTTAGCTACAATTTCTTCTCGCTTGCTTGTCGGCTCCTTGTGCTCTGGTGTTTGCGATGGGGTCAGGCTTTGCGTGGTGTTTAGTAGACACAAAAGATATGTCTTTGTTACTTGGTCGCTATTTAATGTGCTTTGAGATTTGATGTTGAACTCTTTGTGGTGCGATGTTTGTGCTCGCAAGAACCGGAGTCTTTAATTTTAGAGGGTCGTTTACTTAAGAGTCGACATTCACCCCCTCTCGCCGCCATTCCGGTCCTACAATTGGTATCGAGCTTGGTTAGCTCTTTTCAATAGATCTTAACCAGCCTCAAGAGCCATGGCGATGGACAAGTACTCGACCAAGCCGCCTGCTTTTCGATGGCATCGATTACCCTTCCGAAGAGCCGAATGGAGACATACATCCAGCCCGGGGTATGCCATCCGGCGGAAGGTCAAGGTACGATTCATTGTTCTGCCGATGAGAACATCAATGCCGGAACATGGTCGATGTTGAGGCGAATGCAAAGGCAAGGAACATCATCATCCGTGGTTTGAGTCGTGGCGAAGTTTGACCAAGATATCTCACTGTCGTCGCCACGACATCCGGGTGACTCTCGATGCATACCATGAGGGCACCACCCAGATCAAGACGGTTCGACAGATCGGTTCAAGCGAATACAACAAATTCGAGATGCTTCTTTGGTGAGTCCTCGACGAGTGCTTTTCGCGATTTCACAAAATCTTGAGCAACCTCCGAGCGGTCGGTCTCACATACCCGACTTCGGACAACGCCGTCGATGCTCACGGCACTTGATCTTCGTGTTTGGGAAATGAAAGTGACTACCATCAAGGACACCACGGACCTCTCGACCTTGACTCTTGATGCGCCAGACTGCGTCTCAAGACTCACGAGATTGACATTGTCTCGAAAGTCGAAGTCACGATCGATGGCCTAGTCACCGATCCCGCCAGCTTCCACGGTTCTCTTCGATTCGTTGTGTGGTTTCTCCTTGTCGCTCTCTCGGACGAATCGATGATCGCTTAGAGCAACTCGAGGATGAGCAAATGCCCTCCTAGCTCGGAAGTTTTCCCATGCTTACAAGAGGAGGAGGGATGAAAGAGGGAGGACCTCGTGATTTGCTTCGAGTGTGGTGGCCCTAACCACATTCGCAACCGCCCCAAGCTTGAGAAGGGTAAGAACGACTACTGGCGGTTCGGGCAAGAACGACTACACCGACAAGAACTGCAACAAGAAGCCTCCACTCGACGCCCCTTGAAGAAGAAGTTCCGCAACTTCTCGAAGCCAAGAAGCTCTTCCATCAAGGCCTCACCGCTTTCGACGACCTCGACCTCGGCGAGGTGGAGGGATGGAGCGACGATGACGGACGGGTGATCAAGAGCCCAAAGATGGCGGCGACGACTTCTCCCATGTGCTTCATGGCCCTCGAGGGCTTCGGCTCAACGACAAATGAACAGATCCGACTTCGGACGAGGTATGTCCCACCTACGAACAGCTCAATCATGCTTTTCTTAAGCTAGGAGGTTTTCATGCTAAAGCTAAGGCTAGGTGTGCTGAGTTAGAGAAGGAAATAGATAGACTGTCACTAGAGATTATTGCTCTTACATCTGCTCCTTCTAGTGATGATTGTGATACATGCTCTGCTTTGCTTGTTGATATGGAGAAGTTAAGGACCTCACATGATAGTGTGTCCTCCAAACTTGATAGTGTTAAGGTGGAGAATGTTAGTCTGCTTGCTGAGTTAGAGTTGAGTAGGATGGCTGTTACCCTACTTATTACTGATGAGACTACTTCTCCCACCTCATGTGAGGGTAAGGACATTGCTGCTAGAGGATCTTATGCCATGCTCCTTGATCAGCCCGAGTCTTGTGTAAATTGCAATAACTTGAAGATGAACTTAAAACGGGCAGATCATAAAATTGCTGAACTACAAGCTTCTTTACTTGAGCCGATTGATTCATGCCCGAACTGTCCTAAGTTAATCATGAACTTGAAGTCGCTTCCAAACAGTTTCAAGATATGATTGATCATGAAAGGAAGATGGCTAAGTTTGCTTCTAAGGACCCTGTTAGCTCACCATGCATTAAGTGTAACAAACTAAAATCTGACTTGATTGCTTTGGATGAGAAATGTGTGAAGCTAACTAAGGACCTTCTAGAGAAGCCACTTTGTGCTTGTAATATGATTGTGGAGAAGGGGGAGAAGCCCTAGGGTAAGGTTGAGACGCTTAGCGATGTGAACCAACTGGCTAGCAGTAGGACTGTCCCTTCAGAGTCGGCTGTGCGTGCACAAGCCATTCTTCCCTCTCTTTCCGCCGGTTCTTCTTTTGCTCCTTACCTTCTCATTGCCTCTTCTTCCCCCGCTCTTCTTGCATCTCTCTCTCGGAGTGTCGAGACCTTATGAACACTCTCGAGAGATTTGTAGGAGGCAAGAAGAAGCTCAATCTTATTCTAGACCAATCTAAGATCTGCAGATTTAATCGTGGTCTAGGATATGACTTCTTTGAGGACATGAGGAAGCATCCACCGCCGTGCTCGCACTCCATAGCACTGTGTGTGATCGAGATCGAGCCCGGGACCGAGAAAGTCCATTTCAAGTCGGCGGGCTATGTCCGAGGGATTTCGACAAGAAGGTAATTTCACATGCTTTGCTTCTACCTCTCGAAGGTGAAGTATCACCGCACCTTCGCCGTAAGGATGGACACACAATCGATCGATGCTTCAGCGCCAAGATCGCGTAGAGACCATGTTGAGACTCTTAGGCGCATTCGTGGTCGGCCCCTGACCTTGAGTGCACCTAAGACCAACACGAGGTCTAGGCTTGTTTCTTCCGATGGGTTTGTGCAAAGATCGAGGACTTGGTTTTTCCGAAGTTTTACGGTTTTCGCCCTCATGTCGCTTTCGATCGTGACTTCCGCCGCCCCGAGGGTAGATCTCGCTTTCCCCATCGAGATAGCTACCCGGCGTGTTCGATCTGTTGCAGTGTGCTCCGACTTCGCTCCTTCAGAGCGGTCGGACTCAAAGAATGACTTCGGTTCTGCTCTTAGACTTTCACTGTGAGTGACAGAGAGCGAGGGTAGATAGAGGTCGATCGGGCTTGACTACTTCATCGCTTTCCGACGTGTTACTCAAGATTGGGTGCCAAAATCATCGTTGATTTATCCCAAGATCGAGACTTTACTCTGCTTGACTCAGTTCACGGGTAGGGAAGGAGAAGGTTTGGCTTGTAGACTCGGTTGTTCTCGCTATATGACCGGAGACTCCGTTGGTTCTCCTCCCTAGCCCGCGCTCCTGTGATGAGACGATCACCTTCGAGACGCTTCGTCTCGACGCGTCATCGCCAAAGGTACTTGTCGCGTATTAATGCTTCTTTTATTCTTAAGGATGTTGCCTTGGTTAGTAAGTTGCAAGACAATTTGCTTTGGTTTCTCGGCTTCCGATGACGGTTTCGAGGTGAGTTTCAAGAAAACAATTGCAAAATTCTTGATTCTTCTGGGAGTTTGGTTTATGGATTTCTCGTTATGGGAGGATCTTTCGTGCTGATTTTGCTGAGTCTTCCGGTGATCCTCTCGGTGTTTAGTTGCTTCGAGTCCCGTGACCTTTCTTTTTGGCATAGGAGGCTTGGTCATATTGATTTGACCATTTGACTCGAGTTAGCGACCATGATCTCATTCGTGGTCCGCCAAACTCAAGATGGTCAAAGATCTTGTTTGCACTCCATGCCAAGACGCAAGAAGATGGTTGCCGCTTCTCATCCTCCCACCAAGCATTATGACCGATGCAGACCGACAATTGCTCCACATGGACACGCTTGGACCAAATGAGTGCATCGGCAGGAGGGAAGTGGTATGTTCTTGTTGTGGTCGATGACTTCTCGAGGTATTCTTGGGTGTTTTCTTAGCCTCGAAGGATGAGACATTTACACATTTTCGAGGTCTCTTTCAGAGGCTTTCTGTTGAGCTCCCGGTGCCTTACGAGCGATCCGAGGACAATGGCACGGAGTTCAAGAATTCCTACTTTGAGAGTTTCGTGGTGAGACAGTGTAGAGCACCGCCTCTCTTCTCCATACGCCCCTCAACAAAATGGCGTTGTGGAGAGGAAGAACCGTACCTTGGTCGAGATGGCCAGGACGATGCTTGATGAGTACTCTACACCGCGGAAGTTTTGGGCTGAGGCTATAGCTACCGCGTGCCATGTCTCAAATCGAGTATTTCTTAGGGCACACTTGCACCAAGACTTCTTATGAGTCGAGATACTGGTAAAGCCCAATGTCTCTCATTTTCGTGTGTTTGGTTGCAAGTGCTTTATTCTCAAGTCCGGGAACCTAGACAAGTTCGAGTCACGCCTCTGTGATGGTATCTTTCTAGGCTACTCGACTTCTTCAAGAACTTATAGGGTCAGGAACTGCGAGTCTAGCAAAATGGTAGAAACCTGTGAGGTGACCTTTGACGAGGCCAGTCCGGGGACTAGGCCAGATATCTCAGGTTCTTTAGAGCAGTCCGAGACCATCTTTGTGGATGATGAGGACGAGGGAGACGATGGTTGTTTACGATCCAGCCTCTTCCTCCCCTTGAGATGCCTTCTTCCACGGCACCTCAAGGTGATCGACTGCCTTCCGCTTTCCCCGAGCTAGTGGCTCTGTCCCCCGCCTCGCCTGCACACGAGGTAGAGGCCACTTCTTCTTCTCATCCAGACCTCCCGACATATCCAGAGAAGGCATCCTTCAGAGCGGATCATTGGAGATCTTTTGAGCGTGTCACACGCTCAAAATCTGCACTTCTCTTTTCGCTCCATTCTCGCTTTCATTGCTTCCTTCGAGCCCAAGGATGTTGATCATGCTCTTTCGATGAGTCTTGGGTCAATGCCATGCATGAGGAGTTGGAAAACTTTGAGAGAAACAAGGTCAGGTCGCTTGTCGAGCCCCTCGAGGTCACAATGTTATTGGGACTAAGTGGGTGTTCAAGAACAAGCAGAGCGAGGAAGGGGTAGTCATTCAAACAAGGCTAGACTGGTAGCTCGGGGTTCTCCTGTGTTGAGGGTCCGGATTTTGAGGAGACCTTTGCCCTGCTGCTAGACTTGAGGCCATTAGAATTCGCTTGCCTTCGCAGCCTTCTAAGGGTTTCAAGCTTTACCAGATGGATGTCAAGAGTGCCTTCCTCAATGGGTTTATTGAGGAAGAGGTCTATGTTAGACAGCCTCCAGGTTTCGAGAACCCCAAATACCCTAACCATGTCTTCAAGCTCTCAAAAGCGCAGATGGACTTAAGCAGTGCTCCCGAGCTTGGTATGAGAGGCTTAAGTCCTACTTGTTGAGTCATGGGTTTGAAATGGGTAAAGTAGACAAGACCTTGTTCATTCGCAGGCATGGCAGTGACTTTCTACTCGTCCAGATTTATGTGGATGATATCATCTTTGGTGGCTCATCTCATACTCTTGTTTCTCGCTTTTCGATGTTATGAGCTCGAGTTTGAGATGAGCATGATGGGCGAGTTGAGTTTCTTCCTTGGCTTCCAAATCAAGCAGACTCGGGAGGGTACCTTCTTGCATCAGGGCAAGTACACTCGTGATCTCCTGAGACGCTTCGATATGAGTGATGGTAAACCTGTGTCGACTCCCATGGCTTCTACAGCCTATCTTGACCCAGATGAGGACGGCGAGCCAGTTGATCAGAAGGAGTATCGCAGCATGATTGGCTCCCTCTTGTACCTCACTGCCTCGAGACCGGACATACACTTCTCTGTGTGTTTGTGTGCTCGATTTCAGGCTTCTCGCGTATCTCACCGCCAGGCGGTGAAGCGCATTCTTCGGTACCTTCGAGCTACCATTGACTATGGTATCTGGTACTCTTCCTCATCCCGTCTTTTCCTCGAGCCTACTCGGACGCAGACTTTGTCGGGTCAGAGGATAGATAGGAAGAGCACTTCGCACCGCCAATTCATTGGCACTTCTCGCGTTCTTGGTCCTCTAGGAAGCGGTCCGGTGTTACCTGATCCGCAGAGGTCGAGTATGTTGTCGCCGCCATTCTTGTCAGCACGAGATACTTTGATGGCTTCGACCTGCGGGACTTTGGGTTAGTTATAGAAAGTGTTCCACTCTTTTGTGATAACACTTCGCTATTAACATTGCTAAGAACCTAGTGCAAAGACTCTCGACCAAGCATATTGATATCCGATATCACTTCCTTAGAGACCATGTGGAGAAGGGTGATATAGTGCTCCAGCCAGGAGAGTGACCGCCAGTTGGTGACATCTTTACCAAGCCTTTGGATAGCTCTAGGTTTTCACCTTTCATGGGAGAGCTTGGGGTGGTTTGTCCTTATGGACTGTGAGTGAGGGAGCTTTGTGCTTTATTGCTTATCTTGTATATTATGTCGTTGTTCCTTACTATCGCATTGCATTCTGGATGCATTTTGGGTTAGTCCTCCTTGCATAGATTAGAGTGTTTCTCTCGCCTAGTTGCTTAGACTTCTTCCTCTCATCTTATGCTCTAGGATGTTGCTTATTAGTCGCCTCTTCTCACTAGGTTGAGCTTACTCACTTCTTATAGGTTCTAGCAAGGGTTGGGCCACCCTTGGGTAGACAGGGAACGTGTTTGCTCCTTAGTGTGTTAGCCGGCAAATGATAGTCCTAGTGTCATATGGGGTAGATGAGAGTCGATCTGAGCCATGGTATTCTCTATATCTTGTCTATGCTTTGAGGACTGTCTGTTCCTGATTTCTTTGCCAGCTTCTCGTTTTATTGCTTTGGTTCAGGGAGAGTTCATTTGGGAGCTTCTGAAGTTTTATATTGATATAACTCAACTTGAACTAAAAGGTGCTTCACATGTTGAGGGGGAGCTGGATTTTCTTGCTTTTTAGCATTGTGCATTGTAATATAACTACATGGAGCCTTGACTATTATCCATATATGACATGCTTCAATGCATTACATCTTGCCATGATTATGCTTAATTGCTAGATTTATCATTGCTTCATATGTGTCGTCAAGCCTTTGCCATTGTTAAGTTAATTAAAATTGCACAACTTGAACTAAGACATGTCATGTTAGCTCTTGAGGCTAGTCTATCTTTAGTTATCCTCTTATGATTCATGCCATGTCAAATAGGCTAAGTTGAGTCTTGAATCTTTAATTGAGCTTTAGTTTGAGCTATGCTAGTGTCATGATGAACCATGAGTGAGTACACTTATTTAAGAAAGCAAAAGATCTTTTTATGTGCGAAAGAACCGATCTCACCAATTCTTTCTCATGAGACTGCTTGCCATTGCACTAGGCATGAACTCAGGGGGAGTTTTGGATGACCTAGATCATCTCCTTAAGCTTCTCGCTTGGAATGGTCACATAAGGCTTGAGATCTAGCACATCACCAAAATTATCAATTTCAAATGAAAATATGTGATTTGGGCTAAATTTGCTTAACTACCAAAAGAACCAAGTACTTGTGCAAATGATTCATTCTTGAACTAATAGCACTCTAAATTGACTCACTTCTAGCTTCTTGGTTCCACTTAGGTTATTGACATGGCTTGCATCATCTTTGGATACCTCTAGCTAGACTATACTCTTGAGTGGCTTGACATGCTAAGAAATTCATCTAATCTTCATATTGTTACTTACGTGGCTTGGCTTGATTATGCATATCTTGTAATGATATTGATAGTTTTCATATAATTATGGCTTGGTGTATTACTCGAATAGTCATTTTGGATAATCTTCATGGCTCTAATTGCTTAGCATTGCATAATATTCAACCACACCATGTCAGATTCTCTTTTGTATCTTGATGACTCTATTGCCAAAAGGGGAGGATTTTGGAGAAAAAGTTTCTTTTGGGAGTTTTGGGAACGTTTGAGGAAAACTTGCTTTTTCTTTTACTCCTTGTGTCTACATGGTCATTAGCATCAATTTCTTTTCTTGGACCATGTATGACTTTCAAACAAACTCAACTTATGCTTTTTCGGGGTTTGTCAATATACTCATCAAGGGGGAGATTGAGAGACCATGTGGAGGTGTCCCCATGTTTGTGATGAGTAATTGACTGACGGTTTAGTGAGTTTGAGTTCGTTTGAATATTCGAGGGTAGAGTACCTTTACTTGTGCCTTTACCGATTATGTTGTTTCGATGCGGTGCTATGTGATGGTTTGCTTGTGCGTGTGGATCGCAGGACTTGAGCTAGGTCGAGGAGGCGAGGTGGACCGGACTAGACACAGGAGGTGTCGAGGTCCGACGGTCAAAGATGCCAAGATGATCGAGGTCTTGAGGTGGTTCTTGAGTCGGAGACGAGGAAGGAATCGCCGTGACGGATCTGACGGGCGATGACGAGTGGACCGGACTAGACTCGTGGAGGAGTCGAGGTTCAGACGGTCAAGATACCGGATCTGGAAGGTTAGGAAGATGCTTGAGGGCAATTTGGTAAATTGACTCAAGCAATTGAGAGGAGGGGGTGTTTTTCCTCCATTTTCTGGTCATGTTGACCATGACCCTTGCCTCATTTGGGTGTGGAGCAAGCTTGTGAGACATGGCCGCCACTTCTTGAATTTCCTATTGGTGTGGGTCGCTCCTTTTGGTCTCAAGAGTAGCAGGAGGTAGTGTCTGTCTAGTGCGGGTGCTCTAGCTGGTTGTGAGGACACGAGCTAAGAAGAGATGTGAGCTGTGCATTGAGATGAGCTGAATAGTGTGCTAGAGCTCCTGGTTGCTCTTAGCTCTAGTGCGTGTGTTCCCCAAATGTGTCTGTGTGTAATTTTGAGATGGGTTGAGCTCTGTGAGAGCTCCTGTGTGCTCCTGTTGTGGGAGAGGAAATGAGTTGAGTTGTTGTGTGTGTTCCCTAGTGGAAAAGTGCTGTGTTTTGAGAAACTTTGTAATCTTTCCTCTTGGTGCAGTTTCAATCTTTGTTTATTGCTTGACTCTCGCTCATTTGTGCCTTCTTGTCGGTTCATACTAGTGGTCGGTCATTAAGTGCGTGTGTTCCCAGAGTAGAGCTCTTGTGTGCTTTGAGCTAGCTGCTGCGTGTGTTTTCCAGTAGGTGTTCAAGTCATGCAAAGGAGCTCTGCGTGTGTCTTGAAGCTGATTCGTTTTTTTTTTGCAAAAGCAGTAGTTGCAAATTCCTGTGTGATTTTGATTGCTAGTATGTGCTTGTCGGCTCAGTGGTGGCTGCAGTGATCGCCATCTCTGCCTTCTGCTTGCCTGTCTGCTACCGAAAAATCTGGCCGGCCGCTTGTAAGTGATGGACAGACAGAAAATGTAAGTCTGCTGTTGATCGCCGATTTGCCTATTGCGTGTAAGCAGTCCTCTACTATGTATTGATTGTTGTTGCGTTTGATTGGCTATCTTCATTGATCCGAACAAGGATTCGGCTTGCCAGCGGTTCCTGTTGAGTCCTTTTTATTGCCTTGGATCTGTGACTTGTTTGGGTCATACCAGAAGGCCCGCAAAATCGGACTCCTGTGGTAGCGCTCGTCTTCTCTCGTTGAATGAACTGTCTTTGTGAGAGGTCACTGAACAGAGCTGTTGGTGTGGACCGAGTTCGCAATGGCCAAGAAATCGTATGTGCACGAAGTCCTTGGCTTATTTCCCAACGGTGCTAGTGGATCGCATCGTGGATGGATTTGTTTATCGCCTGGCCGAGTGTTGATGCGACGGAGTTTCGGGTTTAGTGTTGTCGTTTTGCGCTTGGGTTTGGTGATTGCCTTGGTCTGCGCCATCAATGATCTTTTTGCTTTGATAGCTTTTAGCTACAATTTCTTCTCGTGCTTGCTTGTCGGCTCCTTGTGCTCTGGTGTTTGCAAAGGGTCGTGCTTTGCGGTGGTGTTTGGTAGACACAAAAGATATGTGTTTGTTACTTTGGTCGCTATTTAATGTGCTTTGAGATTTGATGTTGAACCTGCTGTGGTGCGATGCTGTGCTCGCAAGAACTGGAGTCTTTAATTTTAGAGGGGTCGTTTTTACTTAAGAGTCGACATTCACCCCCCCTCTGTCGCCATTCCGGTCCTACATTATGATTCTTGGAGGTTTGAAAATTCCTTCTTGTGGGAAATGTACCCTGCGGACTTGTATTTTTTTTTCCGAGATCATTAATATACGATTGTTTCTCTTGGTCTCTTGCTCACTCCTAGGAACAACGTTGTTCTTGTGCGTTGAGACTAGTATTTGTTTGTTTCTTCCTTTTGAGAAAGGAATTAACCAACTTGTGTTGCCAAGTCTTATAAAGTGTATTGCGGCGACGGGTTGGTGGTGGACAAGTATATGATAGTGGTGAATTTTGGGAACTCAGCTATTTAAAGAGCAGTAGACAGTGATTTGGTTTTGACCTATAACACCTAGAGAGAGTTCTATTTAAGTGAAATGTTTGTCAATGAGATATAAAAAAAATTATTATTAGTGTTACAACTAGTGGAACATATGGTGGGTTTTGATCCAATAACCTTTGTCCATGTTGGGATATTGGGATTATCGAAAGTATGGACTCTTGGTAAATTTATTATAGTATCGCAATTGGATACCTAGTAAGATTGTGTGCAAGAGTTCTGATGGTGAAGTTTAATGGGAATAGCGGTGAAGAGAAACCTAAGCGTTGTGCTAATTAACGGGATAGCAGGAATTGTTGAGTTATTGTCAAGTATGACTCGCCTTAGTGAGTAACCCTATGGGATTTAAATTATTTCTAAGGATAACTTGGTCAAAATATATTTAATTATTGACGCTAATGATTGAGTATGTTTGAATCTTGGTCAATCGCTTAGGGTATTGCGAATGGGTATATTGTGGTCGTATGGTCGAATTGGATTGGTATGGATTAGAGAAGGTGTATGATTGGTGAAATGAATCGCCTTGGGGCGTTGCTTGATTAGTGAGGAATGTTGATATTAATGACTTAGATTATTGTTGTGCTATGTGAAATTTTAGTAAACTAATTTGAGGATTTCCTATCAATTATACCGTAAATTCATGGTAGGAAACTTGGAGGTTGAATTTAAGCTTTGCATTATTATGCTAGGACCTTGGAGACCCAATATTATGTGTAGAGGTAGATGAACAAAAGCTTAATTTTAAATAGTGTGTTGATCTTGATAGAATACTTTGGGTAAGATAAATGAGTATGTGTCTTTGAGGATTTGAAGTTGATTATCTTTAATGTAATGAGATGATGTGGTTGTGGGTGAAAAGTCTTTATTGAGGTGTTGGAAACCATTTGTCAATATAATTTCCTTTGGTATAGGAGTGGACTAGAGAATCCTTTTGGTGGATTAGTAGAGTCCCTCTAAATAAGTATGGTTATTCTTTCGGTTTGAGGATCGTTTTGGGATTGTTAGTTAAGAGGAAGGAGTTAGTGTGATAATTCTGGATACCCATGAGTTGGGAAAGGATTTATCCCTTAAAAGAACATCTGAGAAAAGAAGGTTTTATCGAGTAGAGAAGTGATCTATTAGTTCTAGTTGAGTTGGGTTTTCATGATGGAGATCATGTACAATTTGAGTTGACTCCATGTTGGCGAGGTGGTTCTTTCCTGCTCAGAAAAAAAATGAAGTAGTTGATTTGAGCACTCGAAAGTGATTTCTTTTGGCTTATGTGGAGTTTAATTGCAAACCTGTCTAGTTGGATTGTGAAAAGGTTTTCATGGGGAATCTTCGATTTTGGATTTGAGTGTTTTGAGGGAAGTTGGAATTGCATTGTGAATCCTTTGATTTCAGTTGAATCTAATTTTTAGAGTCGATTAAAATAAGTTGTATTATGCGTCCCCTCGCTAATCTAAGACCCTCCCGGTTAGGATGAAGAGATCAACTGAAGATAGAATGAGCGTTCCATATGCTTATGCACAAATTCTGTGGTTTGGTACCAAAGGGAAGGATATCCCAAGGTACATTGGTTTGTTTCTGGAAGTTGTGGGAAGTTTGAAGTTGGCAAAACATTAGGACCGTATTGAGTCCATGCGCGGAGTACACATCGTCTTGTTTGTGTCCAGTGCTGAGTGAGTACCAGAGAGGTCCAAAGTTTGAAGTTTCGCGGGAGCCGCTGACCTTTAAGTAGCATCCTGTGCATTGTTAGAGAGGTCAGAGCGAGTGCTGAGGCACAAGTCGTTGGTTTGTGTCAAGGTGCCTTTGTCCCATTAGTCCGAGAGAGAGGTGACTTGGGAATTGGAGTCTCGCATGCGCGAGTATTATCCAAAGTTATTCACGGCAGGTACATAGTAATGTTAGTAAATCTTTTAGCAATGGTTATTCTTTGGTGTTGAGGTTGAATAGAATTCGGGGTTGAATTCTGTTTAAGGAGGGTAGAATGTAATACCCCAAAAAATTAGATCGGGAGAGAATAAATAAATCGGGAAAAAATAATTAAATCGGGAGAATGTTTATTTTAGCAAAGCGATTGAACAGGAGAAAGAGGGGGTTTTAATGTCATACTCTGATTTTTTCTACGAAAGAAAGCGTTCAAAAGAGAAATTAGATATAAAAAGGGAGGGTTTCTGCAGTTCTTCGGCAACTTGGGCCTCGGGCCTTGGCCCAGGAGGCCTATGAGGTGCCGGCCACCAATAAAAGGAAGGGGGAAACCCTAGCCGCACTGTAGCTACAGTATCGCCGCCACTGTGGCACGACTACTGTAGCACGCCCCTCTCCTCCATGGTGGTGCCTCCCTTCCTCGCTGTCGGTGCTTCCTACTGCCGATCAAGTGAAGAAAGGAGAGGAGATCACCTTCGCGGGGAGAGTTCATCGTCTTCCTGCGATTCTACAAGGGTAACATCATATGTTCTTCGCTGGTTGATGTGTATTAGTTGCAATTGATTTCGTTTGGTAGATCGAGTAATCAACAGTTAATAGATCGTGTTTTGTCCAGTAGATTGAACGACGGTTTTCATATCTTTAGATGTAGAATCTGGGGATCCAACCTCTTAGAGATAGTTGGGTTATGTCATTAGCTTTCCGTGGCCGCTAAAAATGCCCAAATCCGATTAACGGTCAGAAAGTTATGAATTGTTTAGTGTCGCTGACCTGATAATCTATCAACATCCAGACAGTCTGTAGAAATCTGGGTTAATCTATTAGTTAAAGAAGAAATCAGAGGATCTCATTATAACAAAAAATGTGGGTAATTTCCATACCTTTCCAGAAAGCTAAAGAACGTAAGATTTGGACTTTCTTAGCCAAAGTTATGGTGATTTTAGTGTACTGTCCAGAGAACCCGACGTGAAAACTGATGTCATTTAATTTGGCTTGGTAGGGGTAATAGATGTCAGATTCAGAAGGGCTCCTCAACTAGGTTTAGTTGGAAAATTTAATTACCTTTCCAGAAAGTATTAGAACACCTTATTTGGACCCTTGTAGAGAAAGTTATGTATTTTAGAAGTTGACTGTCCGCAAAGGAGGCAGATAGATCGGTAGAAATTGGAAAATTGGAAACGCTTGGGAGTTTAGCGAGTTCTTTTGTGTTATTAATTATGCTTTTAGTCCAGTATGATTATCTTAGCCTGGTTATAATTATGTTCAGGTGGGAGTTTGATCCCAGGGGCAGCGCCCTCTCCGCGTCCACCGTTCTCGCATGGTTGAGGCAAGTATAATGATGGTTATAATATATATGGTTGAATGGCAATGTTTGATATATATTATGAGAATTTGTGTGTTCATGAATTGTGATGATGGCATAGTTGGTAATGTTCATGGTTGCTAGAGATTTGTGTTTTGTGTTAATCATGGATGTTTGATAGTTGTGAAGTCGATGTTTATGAGCTTTTGTAGTATGAATAGAATATTCATATGCAATGTTATTATGGATGCATGTTTGTATTAATTTGAGAATTTATACATATGCATCATGTTGGCTTATTGAAGTCTTGGTCATGTGATGACCAAGCAACTTGAGGTCCCCGCCATGTTGATGACGGGCTAAAGGTCCCCATGCTTATAAAGCATGGGCTTTGGTCCCCATACTTGCGGAGTATGGGCATGGTCCCCGTGCGGATGGCATAGTATGTGTGTGCATCGACGATGCACACTTTGCATTACCGTAAAATGCAAAAGGAAAGAGAAGGAAAAGGATCATTTTGAGCATATTGCATAGCATGTGTGTGTAAGGTGATTGATATGTGGTTTTGTAAAGTATAGTTGATGATTTACATGCTTGGATGTTGTTGATGCCATTTATTATATTTCTTTGAGTCTTGGGCTCACCCCTTGTTGTTTGTTGTGTTTTAGGTACCTTTACTGAGATCGGCATGCATGGGGTAAAGGAAGAATTAGACTTCTTGCACTTTTGCATGAACTACCCACCATAGAATGAAAGAAAAAATTAACTAGGAGATGAATGAACTGCTTAAAGTACTCTTCTTGATTATTACTTGCTTGGAGTAATCTGTAATAAATGAATAGTCATTTTGGATGCTTATGGTCTATTCATTAGATGTTTAGTTGCTATGGATGTCATAGTAACGAATAGCCGCTTTTGATTATATCTTGTTTATTATGCAACTGGATTATCTTTATTTGTTATAATCGCTGTTGGAACCTCCCAGATAGGTAACTATACAAAGGAGGTTCTCGCCAAAATTTTGTAGGGTGTTTTAGCTTAATTACGTTTAATTATTTAATTTAGTAGCATTCCAGGCCTTAGTTAGGCTGGGGTGTTACAGTTTAGTGGTATCTAACAGGATGCATGATTCTTTAGGACATATGTAATACTCAGTCCATATGTAATATTCACTGGGTAGATCTATCTACTCAGACCAAGTTTGCCTATTCTATTATGTACAGCTTTGTATATCCTTTCTGTTTGCACATCTTTGAATATGCTCCTATAAATATAGTGCTTGCTATTTGAATCAATTATGCATCCACTACCCACTGCCATACAAAACTCACAGATCAAATACTAAATGGGCAGCTCTTCAAGATCTGAAAACTAGTGTGCCCAAGGGCACGCAAGGGCTACTAGTAAGATTATATCAGGAGCCACCTCGCATCCAAGCGTCTTATCCCTTCCAGGCATAATTTCTTGGCCCAAATCCAATGACCAGCTTGCATCTACTCCAAAGGACATCCCCCGACCGCTCCTACCGCCCCGAGCCCCGACCGCCTCTTCAGACTCCTGCGCTCCTGCCCCTCCTCCTCCGCTGGACGCCTCAAGCGCCTTGCTCTGCCCGCCACCTCCTCCCTCCGCCCGACGCCCAACGCCCGAGCCCTGCTCCGCCCTTCGGCCCCTGTGCTCCGCCCGGCCTCCTCCATCCGCCGGTACGCCCGATGGCCTCTGGCCTCCTCCGGTCCTCCCTCTTCCTATCGGGTTCCAGAGATCTGAACCCGGAAATCTGCGCGCAACCGACTTAGTACTTTTTTTTTCTCTAAGATCCTTATCGAATGTTGAATCATGTCAAGCTTGTAATTTTTGGGGCATTTCAATGGATTATAAATTTATAGCACACATCATTTTTGTTTTCTCTGAGGGCATCTAGAGTTAGTCATCCAACTTGTCGACTGATTGGCATCACATCGATAATGGAGGTAAGTCGTTATTAAGAATTATTATTTGCGGATTGATGTTTTGGTAGGTGCATATGGTTGATGTTGTTTGCCTCGAATTCTTCAGTCCTAGTACGATGATTGGTCTTTGGTGAGACCATATATTAAAACTATGCTGATACATTGCAGTGGTTAGAAAATACAGATGTCGTTGAAATAATTGCAGATAAGTTTAGCTCATCGGTAAGTTACTAAAGCTTGATTGCTAAGAAATATATATCAATGTGGGATGCATTTGTTTGTTGATCTGGCATAGTAGGTCTGGGCATATATCTGCTTGTAATTTCTTTCAGATGATTGTATACAAACTTTGCTTCTCTTGTGATATTCTACCTATATAACGTAAGCCCCTAAATATTAATATTCCATTCTTGTCAGAAAAAGCGTAAGTCTTTGATATAAAAGTTTTCTAGCAGAAAAGACTTGGTAAAGAAGTCGGCATGCCGTGAGAACATAGAACCAGTAGAAGTAATAATAATAATTTATCATTCATATTGAAATTTAACTCAATTGATACTTTCTAAAAGAAAGGTATTACCAAAATGTTGATCAAGTGTTAGCCTTTTGGTATTCTGTTTTATCACTGCTTAAATTTGCAGACAGTTGAGTGCAATGTATCGAACCTAAACAACTCTTTCACTGAACAAGATACATTACGGGTAAATTTCTCATTACTACAGCTATTTCATTTCTATATTCTACAGTAACTACAACATTCTGTACTTACAAAATAACTAATGTGTGCCCATTTAATTTTAGAATAAATAACGTCATGTGGACAAAGACAACGCATGAGAGAAAAATAATATATTTTCTGCTAAAAAAGTTAGCATAGCGTTGTTACTTATGTTATAAGATCATTCCATTATTAGTTGATTTACATGACTATATGATGCAACTAGCAACATGCGGATTTAAATATCAAGGAAGTAACCCATCAAGAAGCATCACCATCATGTTCTGCTCATGATTTTCCACGTGAACATGTATTTATTTTGTGTTGAATCTCTATAATGCAGAATTTGCCAATCCATTTTCAGTTTGGATGTAATTAGATCATGTTACATATAAAACATTACTGCATTTCCTTCACATGAAACATATTTCTTCTAGCTTGTTCACACTGCATGATGTAACTAAACTTATCTCCTCATTTCAGTTTCATACACAAAGAAGAAACTCTATTGAGCATAGGAAAAATATGGCAGTGCAGGCAAGATTATGAATATTAAAATTTTCGTTGATTGGGAAATATGGAATATGAATTTTATATCCTTAATCATATTTGGGTCCCATAACATTTGTTTTGTCTAACTATAGCAAAATAAGAAGCAGAAGCAATTACAAGACACCACGAAAAAGTGACAAGAAAAATTGACTCAAAAGAATATCCGTCTTTCTGCAATGGAGGTGCATAAGAATCATAGAAATGTTCCTTCTTAACTGCGATAGATCTAATTCAAGTATTTCTTTTAATGGCTATTAAATTCCAATATAGTTTGGTACCACCGTACTACTCAAGTCTGCCAATAGATATCCAAACAAAGAGCCTGTGGCATATGCTACTTTCTTGAGTAGTGATTTAGTTGCACAAGTTGGTGGTTTCAAACTTGGTAACCAATTTTGGAAAGTGCGTGTCAATTATCCTATTGAAGAGCATGAGGTGCTGGTAAGGCCATGGGAGAACTACAAGACAATCGGTCAAACCAAAAGAAAAGCGATTGCCTAGCCTTCAATTTGTGTATATTAATTTTAGCTAGATTCAATTTATGTCAGATTCACTTGTCCTACATCATATTTACATCCTTGCAATTTATTGTTATCCCTGCAGGTTGAAAAGATCTACAGTTGAATTACTTTATTAGGATGTTTATCTCTTTGATCAACGGATCAAGAATCAAGGAAATTCATGAAGAAAAGAAAGTAGTAGTTAGATTTTATATTTTAGAACTCAAATTTTACTTTTGTTCAAAGCTATTGTGTTGACAACAAATCAGATGTTTTTGTAATGTGGAATGATGTTAACAATACCTATATTTATTTCCTTAATGCAATGCAATCTACTTTTTGAACATTGATCATGTGGAGTTGTGTTATACATTCTGTAATATGACATGCTTAATTAGCAAATAAATTTTTTGTAGCAATTATAATTTCTACGTACGTAGCACACAAATGAATCGTATTTTTCCTGTATATAAATTTGTGTTGCAATATATCAATTATATGTTGCTAACAGGTGTTAGCTATGTTTCGAAAATGTGTTGTTACAAATAAGCAATTGTGTTGCAACTTTGCAACACCTTTTCTTTTGTATAACAACACCTAATTTGTATTGTGGTAGACCGACCATATAGCAACATGACCAACAACATCACTTATCATATGTGTTGCTATCCATCTTAGCAACACATATTTGTAGATATAGCAGCATATACGCATGTTGCTATAATCCTGTCCTATTGTAGTTTCCTGCGATTCCATGATGTAAGTGCATCATATAGTAAGAAACGTAACAAGGATGCAAATTGTATATAACTCACGTCTTTGATACGAAGTGCGCTCGGTCGGCCTGATATGCTACGACGTCAGACGGTCTCGGTTAAAGGAGCCTTCTCCTTCCCCATGTCGCGGGACTCTCCACGTCGGGCTGGTTTGTCAAAGTCGTCCATGTCCTGCGATTCCATGATATAAGTGCACCGTACAGTGAAAAACGTAACAAGGATGTAAATTCTTCATAACTCACGTCGTCGATATGGATTACGCCCAGACGACCGGATATGCTATGACGGTCGGGCTCAGTCGCATGAGCCTTTCCCTTCCCCTTATCGCAGGACTCTCCACGTCGGGCTGGTATGTCGAAGTCATCCATGTCCTGGTATGTCAAAGTCGCGGGTTTCATGATTTGTATTCATATTTTATTTTGCTATATTTGTACGCATATTTTAGTTGTTATGTGTGTAATCCTGCGCCATATTGTATATCGACATCTTGAATGGAGTTGCAATGCAACGTTTTTTCTATACATTCTACGTCTCATGAAATCATGAAACCCTAATTTCTGAAACCTAAAATCGAAATATTCGTGACCTAAATCCTAAATTTTTGAGACAATACCAAAACACATATAAATTGCTGAAACATTACACAATCAAGTCTACTATGTGAGGAGCCTTCAAAATAAAATTCATAATTTTTGGAGCTCATTTTCTATATTTACAAATTCGTACAAACTGGACACTTATACAAAATAGCGATACAAGTTTTGAATGAATAAAATAATGGAAAATTTACACAAGCAAGTACACGGTGTCGGGAGGCTCCACAAAAAATTTCATAATTTTTTGAACTAATTTGCTATATTTTAAAATTCTTACCAATTTCAGCCAAACTTTAACCCTAATTAACTCAAACCCTAACACTAACCTAACCTATGACACGTGGCGGGCCGAGGGCTGTTGGCGCATGGTCACCATGCGCCAATGGTTGGCGCATGGTCACCATGCGCCAATGGTTGGCGCATGGTGAGCATGCGCCAACACGCTGAGGTGGCGACGGGGTCTGTGTTGAGGTGGTGGCGGGGTCGGCCGGGAGGGCCACGTGGCAGCGAGACAGGCGTTGGCGTATAGTGACCGTGCACCAACACCACGTGGCGGCGCGGGAGCCATTGGCGCACGGTGACTGTGCACCAACGGTTGCCATTTATGCAAATATGCGAATTCAGTGGTCATTTCTGCAAATACAAGTTGAAATCATGTTGTATCTGCCAAAAATTCATGTTTTTCTTCTTCTTCCCCACTCTGCCTGTATTCATTTTCCTTATTTTTGTTCTATTCTAATAGTGTGGATATCATGGGGATATGTGCACGATCTTAGAATGATGTTACAATTGGCAATGTCATTAACGGTTTGTCGAAACACGAGTTTTCATCAAAGATTAATGTGCTGTTAGTACAGGTGTGGTCAGACCGACATTGGACACGCGGTCAGATCAGCTAGCGGTCAGACCGGCCTTTCAATGGCGGTTTGACCGGGTTCTTGCTGATCATCGGCCAAAAGTGGCGATGAGTGTTGGGATAGGTCAAGTTCATGGGTTTCATGACATATGTGTTGCATGATGCATGTTTTGACTAACGTGGTCAAGTTGTGAAGAACTTGTTCCCGGAATCGATTTCTTTGTCTATTGTTGTGCAGGTTGTTTGGAGGTCAATGACGGTCAACGGCGAGGATGATCGGGACTAAGCTTGGAGAGCTGAGGTCCAAAACGATCGGGGATGCCTGGTGAGGTCAATGGAGTCAAGCATGGTGCAAAAGGGACAAAGGTGACCGAACGGGCAGTTCGGTGTGACGGGTTGGATCAAGCGGCGCGGGGGTCGGTGCAAGTGTCATGGTGGTTTCGGTGGGAGCCAGATGGGAGAGACTTGCCGACATGATGAGAGCTGTTGGATCAACCTACACGTAGCGAAGCATGGAAGTGCTTCACGAAGATGGGACTCGGTCTTTGCAAAAAGATCGAGAAGGGGTATTTTGGTAATTTTACCAAATACCGCCTTGGTGACATTTTGCCAATCCGCGGCGCAAGACGGCGCATGATGAAGCGGATTAGGTCAAGAGGAGATGAAAACAGCGCTTTAAAATACGTGCGTATGTGACCCGTTTGTGTGTGGGCCTTAACGGGAGCCCATTAGGGTTAATGATTCTAGAAGGTCTAAGCCTCCACTATAAATAGAGGAGGGAGGTGGTTGTACCCCCTTCAACCCTTTCATTATTGAAAACCCTAGTTTTGATTTTTGTGCTTAGGGAGAAGATAGTTGGAGGTTAGGGTTCTAGAGAGTTGGATTTGATTTCGTGCTCATGTATTGAGTCTTTGTCCTCCATTGATGGAGTGGCTGTAAACCAATACTATATCAAATCAATCCAAGGAAAGATTTCTCAAAGATGTGTTTCTTTGCTTTCCTTCTCTCTATTTGATGATTTTGAGTCTTTGTTTGATCCGCGAGTTTTTGCTTGGTTTCTTGGCTTGATCTAACTTGCTGTGATATGTGAGAACCTATCTAGGATTATCTTGATCATCATTCACCCACGAGCAAGTCTCTAGATCATATTTCGTTTTTTACTCGGTTTTGGAGCACCTTTCGTTCAAATTGAAAAAGATAGGAACTTTGGCATGGATCTATGCGATCCTTGATTGGAATAGGTTCCTAATATCTTAGAGAAGGTGTGTCTCATGTTTCGTGGAGTTTGGCCTTATGGATCAAAAGTTAGACCGATTTTTGTTTTGGTTTTCGGGCTGTCTGCCTATTCATCTTACGGCTGGCCAGTCCGCACCTTGACCGCCGGTCAGTCCGACCTTTTGTCTCCAGTCAGACCAGCCCGAGCGGTCAGTCCGCATAGTTGCCGTCGGTCAGACCGCACCTCTCAGTTAGGGTTTGAGCTTTTGGCATATTTGGTCTGTTTTGCTTTGAGGATAGATTGGATTCAATACAAGTCTTCCGTTGTACTTGTTTATTGATCTTCATAGCTTCCAAAGCTATTAGAGTGAAATTCGTGTTGAATCCAATCAAAGTGAAAAAGTGAGCGTGCTTCTATTCACCCCCCCGGTCTAGTCGCCTTTTTGGTCAAACACATAGATTTTGATATTTATGGGTGTAGTCTAAAATCTAAATATAATCAGAAAATTTTGTAGGTAAATCCGACTCTCCTCTGAAGATTTCTATCATGTTTGGGAGGATCAAGAGTGCACGAATTCTCACGTTGAAACATGATGCCATAGTCGCAAAGATGCAAAGTGATCATGTAGATGAAGTTATTGGGTCTTATTCCTTTGAATGTTAATTTTGACTATTGGATTTTGTTGTAGGGGTGGCCCACCGGCCGCGTCGCCCAAACGAAGTACCACAAATGAAGTCTACGAATTGAAGCACGAAGGCAATGGTACCCCTCGGCCCAAGTGAGGGCACTGCCATCAGCCCAACTAGGACAACCCTCCTTGCACATAGCAAAAGAAACCACCACCCCTAGTCAAAGTGGGGTGATCCTCCCCCCGCCTACCCTACCCCACCCTCAGCCTGAGGGAGGGGGCAGCATCCTTGCTAGGAACAACTATCGACATCGGACAATCCGACCAAGGTACCAGATCCCATTCATGTCCGACTGACTCGGCTTCCCCCTCAGCACATGCGAGGGGGTCCTCTGCTACGAAGACCTTGCACCAAGTGAAAGGGGTCAACACCACCTAAAGACCGAAGAGGCGACGTGGTGGACCCTGTCCATAGGAGTCCACCATGTGCCGAACCTAGATGCAAGGGGGAAGTGTCCATGGTACCTCTATAGTTACATGATCTTTATAGCGGTAACATTGTAATCTCGTATCCCCTTTGTGTAACACTATAAATAGGTCCTTTTGGCTATCGAGCCAAGGGAGGAAAAAACGTTTTACATGAAACTAATTTAATGCTCGTGCGTTGCTACAGATAAAAGAAACATATTACTCACCACATCAAGCTATTGTCACTGGGCTTTGCATGCACCATGCTTAGTCGAGCTCCGCCCCAGCCAACAATGTGCCTTCTCTACCAAGATTGGCTTACACCATGCCCTCGGCTCGCTACCATGGTTTGCATCGGCCCTATTTGTAAGGACAAGGAGGCCGACTAAAGAAGGGATGAATAAGTGCTTTTAAAATTCTATTTGGTCAAAACCGATTTTAAGTGCGGAAGTGTAAATCAAAATGGTTTTACACAATTAAGGCTTAAAATGTCTGATCTCAACTATGTGCACCCCTAACCTATGTCTGTGTCAAGGTTTGCAATCTTAGGGTGATAAGCAATCAATTGAATTCTAGGAATATAAATTTCACAATGTAAATGAGCACAAGTAAGCAAACCACAATTAACACATGGTCTTATTACCATGATGTTCAGAGCCTTGTTGGTCTCCCCTAATCCATGTTGATGTAACCCCAAACTAATTGGATCGGCTCCACAAATTTATCCAACACCTTGAATCCACTAGGGCTGGTCTTTCTCCACACCGAAGATGGTAAGCGCCAAACCATTCATAACCAACTAGGCATTCTCACAAGCTCCTTTGAGAAGATCACTAGCACAACTCCTCCAAGCTGTCTAGGAGGTGGCAACCTCCAAGAGTAACAAGTCTGAGACGCTCGCTTGAATAAATCAAGTGTCGAAGCTCGATGGATACACAATCCACCACCAAGTGCAACACATGTACAAAAGAGGTGAGAGGACTTGATCTTAGCTCAAAGAAATGAAACAATACACCAACAACCTTGTCCAACCTACCACAATGGGGTATTTATAACCCACACAAAAAAAACTAGCTGTTAGAACAAGATTCTAGCATAAGACAACCTAAGCCGATCTGACCGCCAACTAATGGCTGATCGGACCGGCCTCCACTGCAATGGCTAGAAAACTAGCCATTAAAGTGGCCATTGGTCAGACCGCCCACACAGGTGCCAGTCAGACCGCCCACAAAGAGCTGGTCAGACCGCCAGTGAGATCTAAAGATGCACCAAAAATATGCTCGTTGGAAAAAAGCAACCGGCAACAAATGCCCAGTTGGACTACGAAAGCCAGTCAGACCGTGTACACAACGCCAGTCGGACCGCTAACAGGAAAGGCCAGAGAGGTGCTCAACACACACCTTTTGTCAAAATGGCCAAAGTGCCAAAACAGGACATTCCTATTCTGGTTGGTCAAACCGGCAACTAATGCTCGGTCAAATCGTTAGGCTTGATCAAACTATTGGGCCCCGCTAGACCGATCACTAGGATCCGGTCAGACCGCTCCTGCTTTGGCTCAGAGAAGTCTAAGAAGTGTTCTCTAGAAAATACCAACCGACTACTGACTTGCGGTCTAACCGCGCCTATGGTCAGATCGGCCAACACATGGCGGCCAAACCGGTGTTAATTTTTCAATAAGGGATAAGGATGCACGCACTTCAAAAATTCATAAAACACATTTGCAAACTTTAGTACAACGCAATCAAGGATGAAAACATGATCCTCAACAAGTTGCAAAAACATTCGCAAAAAAAAATAATCATGACACAAAGAATGGGTGCATGGACTTGAAATGTTTGCAAAACACATTCACAAACTTTAGTCGCATGCTACAAAGATTATGCATGAGCTTCAACTATTTGCAAAACACATTCAAAGATGCTAGCAACATGTCGAAGAGAGCTAGAGCAAGCATAATGAGCTATCAACACATGACACACTCAAACTACTAGTACGACAACCTATACTAACAACCCAGTCACCCAACCAAACACCGTGACTAGTAAAATGACTAAGAAACAAACTCTTAGCCTACGCTAGTTATACCTTTGCCTTGCACATCCACTTGGAGCCTTTCGGTTAATGACGAACATCTATACTCCAAGACCAGGTTCTTGACTTGAGCATCAACACATGACACCGATTACTTGATTTGATGATATTCAAGACAAAGCCATCCAAAGTCATACATCATCATGTGAGATCACCTATTTCATCAACCCATAAAAAATATTAGTGCCACAAATCGATTATCATTAACTACCAAAAACTCATCATTAACACATAATGGATGTTCTAGATTCTTCACTCTTCCGCGCACCCAATGTAACACCCCAGCCCAACTTGAGCCTGGAATGCTACTAAATAAACATGATAACAATTTAAACATAAGGCATAATTCTAAATTTCGGCAGAACCTCCTTTGTATAGCTAGCTATACCGGAGGTTCCAACAGATGCATATATCATAATCAATATTCTAACATCTAGAATTCATCAAAGCATTCAAAATATGCTAATCAGCTAAAGCATAAACAAGGATATCCAAAATAAGCTACTCTCATTATTACAATTAATCCCATGCATTCATGCATAACCATAATTAATCCTTAAGTAGTTTGCTTATTATTAAAGTACGATCTAAATGTTATTCAGCTTTAAAGTTGTGTGGTAGTGAGTGCATCCAAGGTAAGCCTACTCCCTCCCATGCATGCCGTTCTTGCAAGTGGTACCTAAAAACACAATAAAAGCAAGAGTGAGTCCAAAGACTCAGCAAGTACCAATAAATAAACATTAACTCACAGTTATAGCATCAACATCCCATAAGAAAACATTACACTAAAACAACTCACATGTTTGTGTAATGCAAATGAGCAATGCATCTTTTTCTCTTTTACTCTTTTCGCATTTTACCGGTAATGCGGGGTATACAACCGTCGATGTATACCCTTGCCTGTGCCCTCTAGCATAGGGACCAAGAGCCTATACTCCACAAGTATAGGGACCACAGCCCATCATCTTCATGATGTGGACCTCTACTCAATGCCGACATTCTACAAACGTGAGGACCACAAGCCCGTCATCTACATGACGGGGACCTCCAATATGCATACTTGGTCACCACGTGACCAAGTCTCAAGGATGCTCTTAACATGCACATGTACCAGTACTCTATCTTTCAATAACATGTATATCAATAACCACATATCAGAATCTCAAACTTTAAATAACATGTATGGCAACAACAACATGCATGAATAACCTTTAGCCATAACTCAAGCATTCACCATTCTTATTCATACATATCACACTATCATCATTGCATAGCTATTATGTATAAAACACAAGAACTCACTATTAAACATTCATAATTATACTAACAATCAGAATACTTGCCTCAACCGTGTGAGAACGGAGGACGTGAAGAGGGCGCTGTCCCCGGGACCAATCCCCCACCTGAATATAATTATAAAGCACTCTAAGACAATCATACTAGACCAAAAACACAACTAGTAGCACAACCAAACTCGCTATACTCTCTAGCGAATTCCCAATTCCAACCCCTAAAGGTCGATCTGTCCCCTCTGTGGACAGCCATATTCTAAAATTCATATCTTTTAGTACAAGAGTCCAAATGAGGTGTTCTTGGACTTCCTGGAAAGTTTACCAAATTTTCCAACTAAGTCTAGTTGGTGAGCCATCCTGAATCGGCCTACTACCCCTACCAAGCTAATTAATAAAACATCAAATTCGTGTCGGGTTTCTGAACAGTCATACTAAAATCATCATAACTTTCAGTACGTTTGTCCAAAATTCGTGTTCTTTAGCTTTCTGGAAAGATGAGACAATAATCTACAACTTTCATTATATTTATCTCCTCTAATTTGCTCTTTAACTAATCTCTTAATTCAGATTACTAACTGCTGTCAGGATACCGACAGATTAGCAGGACAGACTCGCTATAAAATTCATAACTTCTGCTACAAGGGTCCAAATAATGCGATCTAGTACTTCACGAAAAGATGATGGCGTCCTCTACACTAATCTAACAGACATCCAGGATTGAATCCGCAGATAGCTACCTCAAAACTGTCGGCCAACACTGACTGCACTAAAACGGATCTACTACCGACATCGCCTAAATACACAAATACTTTACCAAACGAATGGGGATCAGGGTTTACCCTTGAAGATCCACTAAAGTACACGATGAACGCCCTGCGATCTCTCCCTTTCCCTCTCTTCTTCCCCTTCCTCTTCTTCTTCTTCTTCTTGGGCGGGCAATCACCCGGGTGACCTTCCTTCTTCCTCCACTTGGCCGGCAGCAACAAGGATCTTCTTCACCGGCAACAGGGGAGGAGATGAACTATAGCAAGGCACTGTAGTGGTGGTGCTACTGTAGCTACAGTATGTACTAGGGTTCTCCCCCTCCTTTTATTGGTGGGTAGCCCCTCATGGGCCTCCTGGGCCAAGGCCTGAGGCCCAAGTGTAACATCCCAAATCTTGGGTTGTATTTCAAATATATTAAAAATGAGGAGAATTTAAAACTTTTGAAACATGCATTGGTTTTTATGGAACTTTGCATAATTTGTTGCATTGAAGTTGTTTAAATTAAAGAAAACATACAACTCAAATTGAAGTTCCAAAAGAAAGCAGGAACAAAAACTTGTGATAATCCTCTAGAAATATTTTTTCTAGGTTTTAGATCATCCTAGTGACCCCTCTGAAAAATTTCGTAATTTTTAGAAATCTTTTGCTATTTCAAAAGGGCTAGTCAAACCTATTAGTTCCCTGGTCAAACCCCTAGACCAGCAGCTTGTGAATTTTATAGTTAGAAATTCTTTGCATGAAAATTTCTAGAAAAATTACACAAGGTTGTCCCCAGATCCAGCAAGCTTCCATAAAAATTTCAGAATTTTTTGAGCTTCGGAACTCTCTCTAAAAATTCGCAAACCTTCTCAGCCTTTTTGATCCAAAATCAGAAATCACTATTCCTCCGACCGGACCAGACTCGAGTCCGACCGCTTTGACTGGATTCAGCCAAACCCACTAACAGAACCGACTCGAGCCTCTTGGCGTGACCCAGCCATCTTCGTCGCAACCGTTCGATTCAAATCCTGCGGTCCTCACGCACTCACTTAACGCCTCTCGCGTGTGCAAGATAGTAATCGCTGTATCCCCCAATGGCCATCCCCGTCTCCTTCTCACGGGCGGGCGGCAGAACTCGGTGCCACGCGCGTGGTTAACCTCGTTGTTCGTCACGCCAACGGCGTCGTTGCCGCACCGCCCTAGCGGACCACTCCTGGAGCATCACCGGCTAACGCCGCCTCTTCCTTCGTCCTCTTCCCCGCTCAAAATCGACCCTACCCCTCTCACTCAGCTCACTTCTCCTCTCAGTGGCAGAGGAGAGGGAAGCTCGTGTGAGCGTTCCTCTCAAGTAAAATCCCCACCGACTTGTCCCCCAGCACCTACTTCCCTCGCCGTTTCCATTTTAGCTAACCCCAGCTTTGGTATTGCTGTGTAGCTCTCAGTTCTTCTTCATGCCCTGGGCAGCACTAGAGCACACCCCGAAGACCCTCCTTGCGCTAACCTCATCTTCGGTGAGTCTTAACCTAAATCTTGCGCGTCATCTCAAGTCTCATTGCACAACTAAGAAAACCCCTCTATCAATTTCCTTATTGCATCACAGGGACGCTTGAATTTGGAAGATTTTCCATTGTCGGCCGCCAACACTTTTCATCACTCCTTTGTCAATCGAGTAAGCCATTCTCTATTTCCTTGCGCTCACACCAGCTAGATCCCTCACTGAAGCTTTCCTTACCTTTGATTGTCGGTTACTTGGCTCAGGCCCAACTCTCCGCGTGAAGCCGTGCGCCGCTGCGGCCATTATCGACGTCGAGTCACCTCAGAGCCCCCCCTGACCTCTCCAACACACAGGTGAGCTTCCTAGGACCTTCTAGTGGCATAAGAACGTTTGATTTGCACGATTTTCTCATCGGGGCATCACTTACACTTTTGCCATATCTCAGCCTCGCCGCCCCACTCCGGCTCGCCGGCGACCTAGTGCACCTCCGTCGCCGAAACCCCAACCATTAGTTGCGCTGGGTTATTAGGATCCCATCCCTGGTCTTGGACCACGCGGCCGTGGACCGCCGGCTACCGTAAGTAAGTCTGCAGTGCGAAGCGGAGCGGAGTCCGCTTGTCGGATTTTATTGTCATCAGAGCGCATTATTAGGAATTAATGGCGATGATTAGTAGTTAATAGCGTATCTTTGTCGGAAATCAATTGATTAGCGGATTCTTTGAATCACTTACATGTGTGCCCAAGGCCATTAGTGCATAGTAAACCACACCCCGTACAACCTGCACTGTGCTGTGGACTTTGGTCCACACACTGTTTTGTGCACTGTGTCTATGACAGGCGGGTCCCACCTGTCGGTTTGAACCAAAATTTAAATTGACAATAGAAAATGGCATTATTTATTAGGCCCCACTGGTCAGTGACTGTGGCTAGGTTAGCCGGGGTATAAAAAGTATTTTATGTTTATATGAAATCCGAAATGCTTTATTTATGAACTGAACATTGGTTAAACTTCAAAATTGCATAAGTAATTCATTTTAGCTCCAAAATTGATGATTCAAATTTTGTTAGTTTCCTTTTTAAATGTACTTTAATATAAAAATGGGTTGAATCATGTTACTATTACAGAAAACACTTTTGGCAAAATTACTTTAGGATTAGTAATATTGTTGAATTACAAATTGCTTTAACTTCAAAAATGCATAAGTATTTCTCTGTAACTCCAAATTGAGTGAACTCAATTTTGTTGGATTCCTCTATTACTGTAATTTAGTGTAAAATAGGTTTTGAGCATGTTGCTATTACTAAAAATCTCATCATACAAATGTTTTGTACACTACTTTAATAACTTTGAAAAATCATAGAAAATTCATCTTAGCTCCAAATGAGGTGAATCAAATTCAATTGTTCATCTCATGTGATGCTCTGCCTACCATAAAAATTTCAAGTGCACCACCTCTCTGGAAATTTTCATCAAAATATTTAATTCGGATGAACAGTAACCGGTAGCAATTTATTTGGATTTTCTGGAAAACTGACTTTCAAACTGTCATAACTTTTGCATAGAACATCCAAATCAATTAATTATTGTTGCTGAATTCACCTAAAATCATGCTCTACCTTATGTGAATTTTTCATGATTTTTGGATGAAGTTGAATTTTTGGGTCTTTTCGGTATTATTCGTTCTTATTGTGCTTTCGATTCTTTCGGTAGGTTCCGACGATTCTATTATTTACGAGAGTGATCCTCTGCAGCAAGAAAGTCATCCCTAGCAAGGCAAGTAGTTTGATCATAAATATCCCATTACTTTCAAAGTCTAATGCTTTGTTTACAAACTGTATGTATGCATGCTTTTGTGTCAAAGTTTATTTTCCCGATTAGAGGTAGTTATTCCTATTGCATGGTTGCCCTTAAATTGTTCATCCACTGCCACTTAACATAAGGTATTAATCTCACTGGTGAATTAGAGCCCAGTGGTTGAATTATGCTCTTTTATTGTCTTTACGGTGTCATGCTTAGAAATGCTTAGCTACCGGTAGAATTGGACGGTTATTGACTTAGTCAATAACTTTGATCACACAAATCATTTTATTACACTATGATCAGCACCTTGTGCTATATTACTTTGAAAACTAAAAGTGTAAATGAAATGATTTAGACTTGGGCAAGTGGTTGGATGGTGTGATATCGGGTGTGTGAATGTCTTGCCTAGGTCAACAAGGACCGAACATCTTGTTTCACCAAAACCAAGCATAATTATGCTAACCACATGAGAGGCATATGGAACCTCTCTTGACTTAGTACTTTGGCGTGTGTTAGCTCCGGTCGCATGGTGGTTGTGTGCGTTGTGTTTAAAAAGAAACTTGTGTGTGTTTGGGTGAGCGAAGGTGGAGGTTATCCATTTGCAAGAAGCATCATCCTTTATAAAGGCGGTGAGCATCTTTGATGACTCAGATCAACATCCGGGCTTCTTCCATATGGGCGACTCGTAGTTAATACACAATATTGGAAATGTCTCAGAGGACTTAGCCTTGCTTCATATACCTACTAAGTGTGCTTTATCTAGTGGCATAAGAGGCAGTCTGGCGTGTGGGTACATTGGTACACCCCTGCAGGGTATAAACTATTCGAATAGCCTTGTCCTAGGTTATGGACACGCTTGGGATTGGATTTGTAGGAGTTAGACTCAACATTTTGGAATTTTAATTAAAACTTGATGTGGGTGGTATGATGGGGAATTCATGCTATTGATATGGTGGCTATTGGGTTAGCCACTTCCAGGATGTCTTGTTATTATTGTTACTTGTATCTCGCTGTTTTTGGCAAATAAAAACAAATTGTAAAACTGCTTTAAATCTATTACATTATTGCAAATGAAAACCTGCTTTATGCTGAAAATGAGTCTAGAGCCTCCTCCACTTAAATAAGCTTACATGTAGCTATGTATAGGCCTGTTACGCTACATGTAAGTCTTGCGAGTACATTTTTGTACTCATTTGCTTTGCTTAACTAATTGTTGCAGAGGAGGAAGCTGATCCCCAAGGGATCCACTTTTGTGAGATGTGCTGCGGGTTTGACGACTAGGTTGGTGGCTCGGTTGGTTGAATTGTGGGTTAAAGGCACACTAGTTGGCTCTTGTTTATCGCCATCTTATGGCTGTTTGCTTCCGCTGTTTATCTAACTCTTTAGTTGCTATTTGGCCGGTCGGCCCCTTTTGTAATAACTCTATTATGTATGTCTTTTGAATTGCTTAGTTGTACTTCGGTTCTATGTGTTGAATGGAATTGATGCTTAATTTTTGTATGGGGTATGTGTACTGCAATTTTGGGAAGTACATATACGCCGAGAGTCGAGATATTTGATTTGTAATGCTTGAATCATCTTGATGGTTAAGTATTACAAGTTAAATACCCCGGGTTCTAACACCAAGTTGCCGAAGAACTGCAGAAACCCCATTTTTCTTATGTCTAATTTCTCTTTTGAATGCTTTCTTTCTTAGAATAAATCGGAGTATTACACCCAATTTGCATTAGTGTTGTCACGTCGTGTCGCCTCATGGCCTTATGTTGGGGCTGGTAGAGGTGGCCTCACTTGACGACGATGAAAAAGATGGCCTAGTGGCAGTAAGGTGTGTTGTAGCCCTATTCATTTGTGGCAATTTGAAAGCTGATGGAATGAGGAGGGACGATGGTTACCCATGAAAAGGAAGTTGTCGGAGGGAGGATGTTGTTGGGATAAGTATTATTATTTTTAGTTAATTTGTTTGTTATAGGGTTGTTTTTTGCTAGGGATTTCTTACAAGTGGAGGAGGGATGTAAGATGGGAGGTTTGGGGGGGGGGGTTGTAGAACGTATTGCCACTCACCAATGCATTCTTTTAAGTAGTAGAGATATACACATATCTCTCTTTTTGTGATCTCCCATATCCTCGTCTCAGGACCTCGAGGCCTTACCCCTTCGACAAGGGTAAGGGCCTGAAGGCCCTCCTTGTCTACGGTTTGGTTTTGTACCCAAAACAAATATAATTTTACCTCAAAGCATTAACTAATTTAGATTCTCAATTTTCACAAAAAAATTGACTTGCACGTACAAGTTATGATGGCAGGTCATGCCATTAGGATTACTGGCCAAATGTAATACAAAGTATGTGAGGGTAACTATGTATTGAAGGGGACAGAAATGTTGGTCCTTCCATCTTTCTCAAAATGGCGGTCACTCAAGTAGATTTAATAGGGTAATAGATAGTTGTAAAATTAAGTGACATGTCAAAGTATTATACACCGATCTTAACTGGAAAATAATAGTAGATATTGTTGTTCACTATATTAAAACATAAGACATCATTTGGAACATGGGATTCCATAATATATTATGGTAATTATGTTGTATACCGTGAAATTTATGCGGAAAATTCCTACCAAACAAACTTTGCTGTATTGGCACGTTTCGGCTTTGTATTTACAGAAATGGTCGTTCGAGATTTTTTTTTTGTTGCAAATTTGGCCCCTGTCCGCACGGCCGCTGTGCGGTGGTGCTACTGCATGGCCATCATGTGGTAGCACCCATGGCCCACCACGTGTCCATTAGGTTAGGGTTAGGGTTAAATTAGGGTTCATGCCACTTAGGGTTTCAGCTGTTCGTAGGAATTTTAAAATATAGCAAACAACTTCAAAAAAATATAAAATTTTACGTGGAGACTTCCAACACAGTGTACTTGCTTGTGTAAATTTTCTATAATTTTATTCATTCAGGATTTTTCTTGCAATTTCATAAACATGTACTGTGCTGTGCAGGCAAACATCCAAATGAGGCACCTCCCTCCATTTGCTTTTCTTTTCCACCGAAAGCAAGACTCTTGTCATCCATCTCATCAATCTATTCATTGTCTCCTGTATCTTGTCATCCCGTCTCATCAATCTATTCGCTGTAATCCTTGTCTACCGCATGCAAATTAAAACCAATCGCACACGGGGGAAGGATTCACTCCCGACTATAAATTAGTGAGCAAACGAGCGCGATTGCATTTCGTAGTCACTCGCTCACTCGTTGTTTCGCTCGCACACTCGCTCTGTCAATTATATTTTCGGGGACATTTCAGCGCTATTGACCGCCGTCATTCGCAGGTGATTTGTATCTCCGTCATTTAATTCTTGAGGGCTTGTTAATTAGTTACCAAGTAATTAGTCGTAATTTTACGGTGGATGCGTACTTAAGTAGCAGTAATTTAGTTTAACATTGTTAGTCCTATGTAATTAGCGTTCTGAGATTTTTGTGGGAAATTTTTTTTTGACTTTAGGAGTCCCATGTAATTGCCAGTATGTATGCTATCAATGTAATTAGCATTATGAGATTATCATACATTGTATATGTTGTAGGCTATCAATGCATGGACAAAGTAATATATCTAAGACTATGGGTAAAGGAACTTAAGAACACCTCTACTAATATTGCTATACATGGATACTAAAGTTAGACCTCATGAGTGGCTCTATACTTTTGAGGAAGAAACATATTTGAGCAATAAGCCGAGGAATTTAGCCTATGGTCAACTAGTTGATAGCTGCATGTCTTTGGACCATCGGTTAGATGAGTGTCTTGTTGGGCGACAATTAACTACCACTAACCCACGCCATCAGATAAATTAAGTAATGTACATTAATTTTTTGTGTTCATTTAGTCGCAAGTTTTAATTTGCACTATTTATCGTCATTAAATAGCCATATTTAATTTTGTACCTACAAATTAGCACACATTAATTTGTAGTTTCGCCGTAATATTTAATTTGCAGTATTCTATGGTAATTAGTTATGAAATAATTAGTCATAAAAAATTAGTTTGTCAGAATTAATTAGTTTTAAATAATTAGAAAATAGAAAAATAATGATAGCATGCACTACTAGTTATTCATGCAACTAATTATTTTGTGCTAGTTATTTTACGGTCATTATCAATCTTCTCACTAATATTTCGTCTATTTCATGTGTTGCAAGTCATGTCTCTACTGGAACTTCTGGAACACTTCTATGATGAGGACCACCGGTGCAAGTTGTGGATCGCCGGTGACACCGATGGCCCTTCGCCCATGCAGCTTCGGGCGGGGAGGGATTCCTGGGAGTTGAACGATCGCTATGTCCCAATCCTCCGAGACACAGGCTTATTGCCCCTTGTGAGGATGGTGTCCGTCGGACGCCGGATCATCCTAAACGCCAGCCTGCTGTCGGCACTTATCGATAGGTGGAGGACCGAGACGCACACCTTCCACTTTTGGTGGGGTGAGATGACGGCCACCTTGTAGGACATCTCACTCTTGACTGGTCTCCCGATCCGGGGTGAGCCACTTGTGCTAGGCCCTCCACTAGCGCATTGGAAGGCCATGCTGGAGCAGCAGTTCAGCCAACCTCCCCCGGAGGGTGCACGTGGCATCCCCCGGACTTGGCTGAGGCAGTTCAGTGATTGCCCTCAGGGTGCACTTGACGAGGTCATTAGAACACACCTTGTTGCTTATCTTTTTTAGCTCTTTGGTTGGGTCCTGTTTCCAACCACACATGGCGATTGGTGCTACCCCAGCTACGTTCGCCTCGCCGAGTCATTGGTTGACACAGAGGCTAGGCCAAGGCCTCAGTATAGCTGGGGGTCAGCTGTCCTTTGCGCCACATGGTGGGGGGTGTGTGATGCTTCGTAGCGCGGCACCGGTGGTACCCCTAGCCTAGTTGTTTGCTACGTGCTCTGCAGTCATGGGGTTGGGAGCACTTCCTAGTTGGGCGCCCATCCATCGAGAGAGTAGTGCACCTATACACCCCCCGATCAACGCGATAGACGGGCCCACCATGGCTTTCGGTGGACTGCTGTCCGTCTGCACTGGGCCAAGGACATGCCGGCGAGGTGCTACTCGTTGTAGCACAACGAGTTCGAGTCGTTGCATGAGAGCGACATCATCTGGTGTCCATGGTATCCAGATTTCGTGCGTACGGTAGCACCACATGGACTGTCCGTGCAATGCACCCAGGACATCGGGTTATGGAGGACGAACTGCCACCTGGTGTTCGCACATATGGTGGAGCCTTACGTGCCGCAACACGTAATGCGATAGTTTGGTGCGTACCAGATTGTGCCCCCCGGATGGCAAGCTCCTGCAGTGAGTCGTACATCTGTGAGTCAAACTTCATTTGAGTAATGTTTATAGTCCTTACGTCTTCTTTTCTAACATCAATCCTTCCGAAAATGTAGGCAATCGTGGGTGGGCAGGCATATTTAGGACTGGCGCCCGGTCCAACAGGACTAGACTATGACATGGACGGACAGGGTGCACATGGATGTCTAGTGTGAGCGGCGTCCGTACGACCTTGAGACGTACGGTGCATACTTGGAGTGGTACGTGCCACGAACGCGCATAAGACTCACCATTCCTCTACTGGAGCGCTCGGAGCAGGTGACATGGAAGACGCACCAGGAGAGCCTCTGCCGCGCATACGATCATCACAATGCTTCGCGGCGTGACGACACCGTAAGACACTTACAATCTCTGGTCGTTTCATTGATGACATTCGTACTCTTCGTTAATGAACCTGTTACGTATGTCACTATAGTTGGAGCAGGCGCAGCGCATGCATAGCGCATCGGAGGCTGCCATAGCGTGTCTAGACACAACACCGGTGAGATATAAATTTTTTTTGAAGCACATCTCAGCAGAGATGAAGAAGATAATAAAGAACTTGAGCTGCGGTCGTTTAACGGACGACATCCTGCGCATCGAGCAACGGGGGGGGGGGTGCTCACCCGCTAGGTCACCGCGACCTAGCGAGTTCGGCCGGCGTTGTAGCGTTCCCTATCAGTCATCCGTGGGCCAGATTGGCAGGGAGGTAAGTTATGTTCAAATCTACATTGCATTTTTTGGTTATGCCTTACGTTGCGCTAACATCATGTCATGCTCTCGCTGTAGGTCTATCGGGATGAATCACTTCTACTGTCCGCATTCGGTACACAGACTAGCGCTCCCCGTTGATCATTTGCACTACACATCCGGGAGGTACAAGATTCTCAGTTCACGTCCCGAGTGTTTATCTGTACTAACATCATTCTGTCTTGCAACCTTTAGTTGACCGTGGGGGTGACGATTAGTTCACGTCGACTAATGAGGAGTGGACAGGCCTCCCAGCTCCTACCAGGGAGCAGTACACACCATCAGGGTTTGGGCCATGGCGCATGTGGTTTGGAGCGCACACAGGCGAGCTCCTCTGATTCGCCGCCCCACCGTCGCCCAAGGCCGAGCTCATTCACAAGAACCGAGTTGCGAGCACCGCACTCGGGGTGAATTTTCGAGTCCGTCACTCATGACTTCTTCGGAGGTGTCCCCCAGGTCGACATTCTTTATCAGGACATGTACAGCTATCAGACTCTACTGGACCAGACTCAGCTTACTGATCCGCTTCTGCCTGCTCAACGGTCTTCGTACCCCCTTTGAACCAACACGCAGCCTCCGAACCGGCTTACGTATCCCAAGGGACATGCTCGACACAAGACAAGGCCACGACGCGACACGACCACAAAGAAAGTGATAAACAACGGCGCTTAGACGAGTGAGCCATATTGTGTCCCGTGTCATGCGATTATGTTTTGGGATATTCGTATTCATAATTTGTTTTGCTATATTTGTACATGTATCTTGGTTGTTATGTATGTACTCCTACACCATATTGTATATCGACATCTAAAATGGAGTTGCAATACAGATTTTTTTTCCATACATTCAAAGCCACATGAAATCATGAAACCCTAATTTTCGAAACTTAAAATCCAAATTTTTGCAACCTAAATCCTAAATTTTTGAGACAATTTCAGAACACATATGAAATTGTCGAAACATTACACAATCAAGTCTCCTACTTGAGGAGCCTTCAAAAAAATCATAATTTTTGGAGCTTATTTTCTACATTTACAAATTCTTACAAACAATACACGTTTATAAAATTGGGAGAAAAATCCTGAACGAATAAAATTATGTCAAATTTACACTGTGTCGGAAGGCTTCGCGTAAAATTTTATAATTTTTTGAAGTCGTTTGCTATATTTTAAAATTCCTAGGAACCGCTGAAACCCTAAGCGACATGAACCTAATTTAACCATAACCCTAACTAATGGACACGTGGCGGGCCGTGGGCGCTACTGCATGGCGGCCGTGTGGCAGCGCCACCGCATGACGGCCGTGTAGACAGGGGCACGTGGCGTTCAGAGAAGTGCCACAACACGGCGGCCGTGCCGACAGGGTTAAATTTGTAAAAAAAAAATTATTTGACGGCCATTCCTGTAAATACGAAGTCGAAACGTGTCAATACGGTAAAAAATTCGTGCCCTCACCCCCTAGGTGTTTTATCTAGCTGAGCCCAAAAAAAAAGGACTGCTAGGTTGAATCTAAGCTTGTGTGTGAGTTTGTCCCGTTGCGCTTAGACAAGAAAATCGCACGTTGGGTTGGGTTTTAAGCAACCCATTTGTTACTGTGGTTAGTTCAAGTTCAATCAGTCTCAAATATACTATTTTTGACTAACATTATTATTAATTCAAAGTTTTTGCTTGCAGGTGTGTAGTAAACAAAATAAGTACAGCTAAAATAGAATGACATAATGGTATTGGTAGATTATATATCGACACGCACGAATGCTACCAATTTTGAAGTGTCGATCCATCAGACTACGGATGACCATCAAATCGATCAAATAACTATCCAATTGTACTATAGGAGCGTTGTTTGATGTCCCCTTGCATTTTGGCCTCTCCGCAATGTTTACTTCAAAAAGCTTTCTTGTGTGAGATGTGTTGGGCTACGAACGCCCAACAACGAAACCACCATTTGTTTATAGGGAGTGTTTATACATCTTTGGACTGATTTTTTTTTTCCCACATCAGTCAGATTTTCAGCCGTAAGATCAAAACCAACGTAACTTGGATTGCTTCCACGTTGCCAAAAAAAGAAAAAGCATGACACATGATTAATGAGCCAGTAAAACATTAACGGGTCAGTTATTCTTAACGGGCTGCGATTTATGGGCTTTTTTTCGTCATTTGCAAAGCCCATTAACCACAAAAGTTAACAGGCCATTAATCCTAATGGGCTGCAATTGTACGTCCTTTTATTATCTTTTAGTTTTTTGCCCTTTTCATCATTTTGTCGGCCCAAATAGGAGAAAAAAAAAGCCTGAAATATTGGGGTAACACAGAACTTGGCCATTCCTAATGGGCTGTAAATTCCGTAAACAAACTAAAAGAAAAAAGCCCAAAAAAAACTCTACATGAATATGACATTACAAAAATTACATTTCCAAAAAAAATAGTTTACATAAATATTAATTGTGTAAAACAAAGTAAATTTACATGTAAATACATAACCATACCAAACCCACTCTAATGAGAAGTTAGTCATACATTAGAGAATGAAATAAGCAAATTTACATGAAAAATACGATGTGATAACTGGTGGAACTCATTTCAATTGAAGTAATAGGAATGCCACAATCATCCCTGAAAAATAATTCGACAAAGTTAAAATGAACACAACAAAACAAAGTTTGCATTACAAAAAGTACATTCCCAAAAAAATAAATTACATAAATATTAATTGTGTAGCTTCGCACCATTCAACCGCTTCATTGGCGGTTGCGTACTTGTTAGCCATGTCGAAAAGTTCGACGGTCATACGTGGAGGATTCATTGCAATATCCTCCGTAAATAGCCGATTCCTCAACCCTTCTTTAAAGGCCTGGATAACAGAAGACTCTGCGACCTTTGGGATAGAGTTTCAAATCTAGCTAAACCTCTTGATATACTGGCGAAGAGTTTCATTGGCCTTTTGCCTAATTTCGATGGAGATCGTCTTCTTTTCTATGGCGGTTGTACGTGCCCTGCAAGTTTGCAATCAGCAAATCGCAGAGCTGCTCCCAAGTGTAGATAGACCCGACCGGTAGGTTTAGCAACCACAACCGGATGGACCATTCAAGGACCGTGGATAAATAGTTTGCCATCACATTATTATTACCACCACCAGCTATGATGGCGGTAGTATAGATTTGAAGAAATTCTAATGGGTTCTGTGTCCCATTGAACTTCTCTATGTTAGCTGGTCCGAACCTGTCCGGCCATCGAACAACTTGGAGTCCTACCGAGAACGCTGGACAGCCCGTAATGGAGTCGTGGCGCCTTCCATGAAAGGAGTTGGATTATAGTCAGTCGGAGACCAGTTCCTAAGGTTTGCATACCTTGTATCCGATGTCTTGACTTAGTCGTAGACGTTAGTGTTACGCCTCTGACCACCTGCTTGGTTTAGACGATGCCGAAAGTCATCGAAATCAAACGGTCTTTCCTCTTGACGAGGAGGAGAGGCTACTGGGAAGAGCTGCCTTCCCTCGTGATTCTCTGGACGGAATCTTCGAGGGGGTCTTGGTATCGATCGATCCTCCGTTCGACCATGTTGTCCCCTACTGAGGGAGTAACATTGGGATGAAGTCATGGTCTGACTTTGCAAATGCCTTTGCCCCCGGTACATTTCTATACGTTGCACGGTTTGTTGGAGGGTCTCCGATACTTGCCTTGCAAGTTGAGTATAACCTGGAGTTCCTACTAGAGTAGGATCTGGATTATTCAGAATATCCTGGAGTCGTTGCAGGTTTTGAATAGTTACCGAAGGTCGTGGAGGATTCCCGCTTGCAGTGGGTGTTCGATGAGTCGAATTTTCCCCTGACCTTCCGGTTTGCCCTGCCTGACCCCTTACTCGTGGTGGGGTAGGAATAGGCGAATTAACTGATGGACGTCTATCAGTTCGTTCGCCTCCACCAGTTGGTGCTTGAGCGCTCGCACCATTTTCATCAGCAAGTGATGGAGGGACAAGCCGTGGAGGACTGTGGTCGGCATCTTGACTAGTATCTCCGATTGCGTTAACCTCATGGCGCCAACAGCAATCCTCCGACGAGCTTCCATCGTAGCTAAGGGAGAGCCTTCCATCTCTTCCGCAAGGAGCCTCCATGATGGGGAGCGGTCGGAGATTACCACCTCGGGTGGACTTTGCGGTGGACTCAGCCAGATCCAATGGATTGCCGACCATATGCTGAGTTTGATCATGCCCACTCAGCCTACGATCGATGATAACTTCATTTATACCTTTACAAGATGTTGGTTGGCCCCCTGAATACATAGGAGCCATTGGCGAATACTGGTCACCCATAATAATATCGAGAGTACATGGACTCTCTAGTTGTTGCGTTGTGCTCCCGTCGCCGTTTTTGCTGGTCGGATCATCCGGAATTGTAGAGGCATTCGAATGTTCCGAACTGGTTGAAACGAGTGGTTCCTCTTAGAACGTCATTGATGGTGGCGGTCAATCCTCATCAATCCGGTCGATTTTGCTAATCTCAACGGATGGCGAGCCGACAGAGGAGGAGGACGATGACATTCCGTTTTCTTCCATGACGCGAATGCATGCATCCATGTCGAGGTTGGAGTAGTCCGCCATGTTCGCATGAGTGGCGATGGAGCGAAGGGAGTGGATGAGGAATGCTTGAGTGAAGTAATCTTCAAGAACTCAACGCCTTCTTCCCCATGGACGGCGCCAGCTGTCGACGATCGAGTCACCGATCTTACGAAATAAATAGAGAAAATGGCAAAGAGTCCTTGGGAGAGTTCTTGGGAGAGAATGGGACTACTCTTTATTGCTATAAACTAGATTCTTTACAGGGCGTGCCCTCGACAAGGCAGTGGACTAATCCTAATTACACTAGTGTAATGCTTGCTATCGAATCACACTTGAAACATGAATCTAATGCTGATTGTCATGCTTCAGTCTAATGCTTTTGTTCCTATGTACTCCATCTTTAAATAACCATCAAAGGGGTGGCAGTTACTCTTGAAGAAGACGCCTGTTGGAAGTGATGCGTCTGGTCGGAGTGATCAGTTACATTTAGCAGAACATTAATTGATCGTCAGTTGGTGTCTATGAGACACTCAACCGTATGATGGTTGTTGTTAGTGTCTTAGGACCATGAAACGTCGCGTTGTATAGAGAAAATATGACATGTGTTCCATTCATCACACAGTAAGGAATATACTTGGAGTTAGATCCAGATGCTAGGTCATCACTTCTACGAGCAGTCATCTAGTCGGAGACTGGGTATAGGACCTCATCCGACCACAGGGGTCGTTAGCCTAATTAGGGGTTACAACCATGAAGACATATGGTTTTTTACTATGTATTAAAGTAATATATAGAGATTTTAATCCTCGTTACCCTCGAGCACAATATGAAGGTAATTTACTATGATATGCTCTCCTTCTCCTACTGCTCGAACAACGATTGTGTATATCTAAAGAAATTCGATGGGATTCTTCAACCCATTAAACTCCTCCATGTTCACTGGTCGAAACTGTGGTGGCTAGCGAACTGCTTAGAGATCAGGTGAGAACGTCCGACACCCGGTAATGACATCATGACACCTCCTTTGTGAGAAAGAAGGGTTGATGTCCCAGGTGATCGTACACGACGTCACCCAGTTGTAGGCAGACCCGACCTATGATAGGTTTCGGTTCCACCAGGGTAATACTCCTCATATTTTGTCTGCAGCTACAGATTTCGGGGTCGAAGTGGTGAACGATCACCTCCCCTGAGAGTTGGCCGATCATCAGAAGTTCGAAGAACTCTTCTCTAACTAGAGTTATGGTTAGGGGAGCGACATGACCTATTGTTGTGCCGATCTCCATGAGGTGAGTTGTTCGAATGACTGGTGTTCGATGTAGTCGTCCCGGTACGACTTCTAGAATGATATCGACGAGGTTGCTCAAATCTGGCCATCGTGCTTTGAAGCCTTGGTGCGATCTCTTTAGTGAAGAGATCGTAATTTGGCGCTCGTCCAAGTTCCTGAGTTAGGTTCTCGAGCAGATTATTTATATGTTGAAGTTCTTGAGCCTCCTCGGACCAATACTGAATGCGCCCAGGCAAAGTTCTCTGGTTGGCAATTCTTCTCCTCCGGGTAGTCTTAAGATCTTCCACATCTGAGGTTGCTTGAGTTCGCCTCAATGGAGAGTAATCATTTCTAGGATTTCTCCCACGCTCATGAGAGTGTTGATGTTGTTCATCACCGGAGGCATCCTCACCATCACCACGAGAGGTCGCCGTGTGTGAGAATTGGGGAGCATCCTCAGTCCTACCTCTAGGAGAGCGACTAGCATCTGAGGGGAGGACGAAGACCTCATGTATATGATCTCCACTTGCGCTTGAGGCCTCCTGGCTTAAGGAGTAGTCGAACGACAACGCTTCGCGACTTAGAGCAAGCCCCTCCAAGAAGAGGAATTCTGGGTTATAACTGTCTCCATCCGTAGGTGATCCCTACGAGGGTACGATCGAATCCGCAGAAAAAGCGTGCTCGGCCATATCCTTTGCGGGGGTAACTGGAGAGTGACGACAACCAGATGCTGATGGAGTCTCAAAACGATGGCTTCCAGGACTTGCTGCGTCAGGTCAGACGGCCTCAGATGGACTCGAACATTTGGAGGGGGAACCGCAGTCCGGATTATGGTCGGGTTGACCCTTGCCCTCTGAGGAATCTGGTACCTCATTTGGACGTAATGTTGCGGGGGAAAATGATCCCTCCTCAACTCTGTCTGTGGTATGGTCTCTGGGATCTGGTAAAAGATCCCTGGAGGCGGCATTACCATCGGACGAAATAATACTCTACTCATATTCAAAGTAGGCATCCATATCGAGTCTTGCGTAGTCGACCAAGTCGAACCAATTCTCCTCGTTCCACTCTCCTGCCATGGAAGCATTAGAGTTGAGAAAATTAAGAGAACTTGTCGAAAAGGAATCACCAGAAACTCCCCACGGTTGGCGCCAGCTATCGATGTTTTACTATCGATCTTACGAATGAATGAATATTTGGGGCATCTCCTTTATTTAAAACCACATAGAGGATGCCACAGGGATTTTATACAGGTTCAACCCTTCTCCGGAGAGAATAACAACCCTACTCCTGTTGTACTGTATTGAGTGTGTTGTTTACAATCAAGAGGAAAACTAAAGCCTATCGTTTTGTGCTCCAGATGGCTTCTCTCTCGATTGTCTTGTCTCTCTCTGTCCACCGACTTTATCCTTTATATAGCACATGGAGAGGTGGCAGTTCCTCCACACCAAGAGATGTCCCAATGTTCCAAATGTTGAACCATTGGTGGAGGTTGTTGTTAGAGAAATAACTCCTCCACGTCACCAGGTAGTTATTGTCAAAGACAGAGGTATAAAATGTGCAGTTATTCATAGATAATAACAGCATATGTTAACTGCCCCATGTGTTAAACGTGGCGCATAAGACTCCCTAATCGTCTGGGCCCACATATCTGTAGGCTTTATCGATGACAAGGTGGTCGTAACTGACTAGGTTGTGGGGAAATTTACGACCACAAGGTGCTCATAGAGAAGGCTCACAACCTAAGGTGATTCGTAGAAAAACTTACGACTAGAGACTAGTCGTAGAAAAGGCTTACGACTAGGTGGTGGTCGTAGTAGGACTTACGACCACTGGGTTAAGCTTCTCCCTTATGAATGATAAGGGCTATACTTGCTAGCAATATAAAGATATTGCTATCTATAATAATAATTACAGATAAATAATTAAATGAGTATTATTAGATCCTCGTTAGTAGCTCTCATGACCCCGTTAATTATGCTAAGAAGAGAAAAAAGACCACTTACTTTTCCCCGTACAAACTGATTAGCTTGATCCTAAAACTCATTCACTTGAGTGAGAACTAATAGATCTTGAAGATGAACTTTAATTTCACTTGACTCATTTATGCCCAAAACACCTTTGAACTCATCTCTTGTAGCTTCAACTTGAACGTTGTCGGGACCCAAAAATACAATTTTGGACCCTCTGTGTATACTGCACTAGTCCAGGATCACGCTAGTGCACACAGTGGCAACATCGATGAAATATCATTTCTATAAAAGATGACTAATAAATAGGCAAATAATAATAAATATCAGAGTAAAGACCTTAAGGTCAAAGCTTACAATTAATGTCTCAGAAGGCAAATAGCTCAATGAAGCCGCAATGAACGCAATGTATCAACTTCAATGAAGCCCATCCATATGCCCACGTGCAATCGGTACCGTAGCGACCTAATTCTCCATGATCCTTGAAGTAGACCTTGTTGACTAACGATTCATCTACTTCTGTTGATTGATTATAGCAAGCATGAGTACACAACCGTACTCGCAAGTCATACCACATAATGCAATTTATAGATGATGGCTTATTCCAAAGGAATGCCTTCTGTGGTTTTTTTGCAGAAATGCAACATTTGCAATTGAATATGAATAATAGATTGAAAGCATAATTCAAAACAAATAGACAACATTAATTTATCAGTTGTTTTCACAAAGACACATAGCCTAATCAATTTCTTTCACACAGCCAAATGAATTAAATCACACAGCTATCCCTTCCCAATTATTTTTATGAAAATCTATCCCTTGTTTGAAATTCCCGAGCATGTCCATGACCACGAATACGGCTATTCGAATAGTTTTACACTCTGTAGAGGTTGTACACTTTACCCACAAGATGCAATCAACTGGATCAGAGCTGATAACAACAAAAGCTTTCAGAAACTTCATCTCAAACATTGACACTCCCGATGTGCTTTACTGCTAGACTACCCCACACAGGAAGCCAGTCCGACACACATCGTTGGACAGGGAAGCGACGAACCGTCCCACGATGTGATCTACCTAGTAGTACACACCTCCACCCATGCACACAGCCTAACCTACAACCTGAGTATTCAATGTCAAGAATCCATAACCTACTAAGTTAGGCCCGTCCCATCAAGCACGTGGTTGTACGGAAGGCCCAGTTCAATGGCACACAAAGTTAAGTCATTAATTGATCAAGGCAAGACTTCTAATTTCTAACAATGTCACACAGATTATTATTCCCATGCACATAGCTCCACCATATCACTTAGTGTCCACCACTTGCCTCAGTCTAAATATTTTACCACCCGGTTGGTTAAGTGCAACATATGCCATCAACGAGTAATAGCACACAGTACACATAGTTTTATCACAGAGTTCCATAATCACTTAGTCAGGTTTATTTTGCAACTCACATGAGATGATGACTCGTAGCTTGGCTAAGCAGACTAATCGTATCTAACCAACCCACGTTGGTGCTACAATAATACCAACTAAATAATAAACCAATCTAGGGTGACAAAGGATTATGACATAACAATAGACAAGGTGGATATAACAAATTGGATAATAACTACACCCAAAAGTATTTAAATAAATACTTAAAGTAAATGCATTAATTTGAATCAAAGTATTTTGAAAACTGGGTTCAATATGATCAAAGGTATAAATTTCCTTGCTATAAATCTTGGAATTGATCTTGATCTTGGTGCACTCTTCCTTGCTCGAAACTTCCTGAAGAAACAACTGACGAGGATTAAAACCTCTATGTATTAATTTAATACATAAAAGACCATACATCTTCATGGTCGTAACCCCTAATGCTAATGACCTTACTGGTCGTAAGGATTCCAGAGGTTACACAATGGGTACCCTGGTCGGACAAGGCTTTGTGCCTAGGCTCCAACCAGGTAGCTGCTCGAAAAAGCTATGAACTGGTATTTCTTACCGTATGATGAATGGAACACGGTTCTATGTTCCAAACCGTATGATGATATAATCTCGAGACATCGACAATTAACTACCATACGGTTAAGCATCTCACGCATAACCGCAAGAAAGTTGGCACATCGTTAATCGCCTCTACCGCTTCCCACGATCGTAACGCTTTCACCAGGGACGTTTTCTCCAAGAGTAATCGCCACCTCTTCAGAGTTATTTAAGGGTGGAGCGCAGAAGACGAAGGACACGGACAAGAGACAACGAAAACAAGAGAAGACAAACACGAATCCTAAGCGGTGGAATTAGAAGAAGATACGGTCCTTAGACTTAAAGTCTAAGCCCGATTACTTAGTTAGACATTCCACACATTCATGTATTTTAGGTAGTTCCTAGTCGTCTTGTAAATCCAGCTCATATCAATAAAGAGTGGCCCCATTCCATCTCGGGATATTTCACGTCATTTTCCTCTTTTATTTTCATAAGATCGGCGACTCGATCGTCGACAGCTGGCAACATCCGTGGGGATCTAGAAAACCAAAAAAGTGGTGTCCACTTCACCAGCAGGCAGGGCATGATTTGCGCACTTGTCGAAGTCCGCAAAAGAAACTCGAGGATTATTATGCGGTAAAGGACCATTTCCGCAATACAGAACCCGGAGAAACGAGCTCCAAAAGGACAAGGATGGCGATTTAAGAGATGGAGTACCAGGATCCTCAACACACGGTCAACATGATTTTTGGAGGATCTTCTTCATACGAGTCCAAACGTCATCTGAACGCCATGGAGCGGGAGGTCAACCTAGTCGAATCTCCGACCATTATCAAGCAATCAAGTGGTCGGACACGACAATTTCTTCAAAGAAGATTTATCGCCCCATCCCTTCGACTCGACTCGTAGGTTCCCTATTGTTGTTGAACCAACTATTAATAATTGTAGGGTTAATCGAGTCTTAGTAGATGGAGGTAGTTCTTGAATATATTATTTATGGAGCTTTAGAAGAAATGCAGTCCCCATGTCAAAGGTGAAACCGTGAAATATGATTTTCATGGCATAGTTTTTGGCTCCACCGCTAAACCGATAGGACAAGTTTCCTACCTTACGCTCGAAGGCCCGATAACTTTCAAAAGAAAAATTCCGCTTGATGTGGTAAACTTTGAATCCGATACAATGTAATTCTTGGTCGACCGGCATTGGCAAAGTTCTTGATAGCCACGCATTATGGTTATCGAGTCCAAAATGTCAGCCAAAGGAGTCATCACTATTCGGGAGATCGGAAAATGGCTTACGATGTGATCGAAAATCCTTTGAACTGGTCGATGAACTTCCGACGAGAGAGGCTAATCCATCTACCATGTAGGCCAAACACTCGAGACCGAAGATGACACCCAAACCCTCCGACCAGACAAAGAAAGTACCACTCGACAAAGGCGCTTCTCCGGACAGCGTCAAGTCGCCACCTCGGTCAGGAAATACTAACTCATTTACCCACAAGATTCTGGTCGGGGCAAGACTCGACCCCAAATAGGAAGAGTCGCTCGTCTCCTTCCTCCGAGCGAATCAGGATGTATTTGCCTGGCAAGCGTCCGATATGCCTGGAGTCCCTCGGGAGGTGATCGAGCACAGGCTAGCTCTCCAGCCTGATAAAAAACCGATCAAGCAGACGCTGCGATGTTTTGCACCCGATCGGAAGGAAGCAATCCAGTCAGAGATTGACAAACTCCTTAAGGCTGGATTTATTCGTGAAGTCGACCACCCTCAATGGCTTGCCAATCCTGTAATGGTTAGAAAAAATAATGGGAAATGGCGAATGTGTATCGACTTTACAAACCTTAATAAAGCTTGTCCGAAGGATGATTTTCCCCTTCCACGCATTGACCAACTCGTAGATTCTACCTCTGGGTGTGAGTTACTAAGTTTTCTAGATGCGTATTCAGGGTACCACCAGATTAGTATGTGTAAAGAAGATGAGGAGAAAACTTCCTTCATCACCCCATATGACACTTACTGTTATGTTAAGATGTCATTTGGTCTCAAAAACGCTGGTGCAAATTTTCAAAGGTTGATGGAGATCCGACCTCCATCTCCTCTACAACTCGTAGACTCTACCTCAATATTTTTTACATTTGCAGGGGCCTACTCTAGAAATATTTCCAGACTAATTACTGCTTGATGGAGATCCGACCTCCATCTCCTCACAACTTTGTCTCCGAGTGGCCTAAGTTCTTCCATGAATTTGGTCGCCTCGTCAGGTAGGCAGTTGAAGTCATCTTCAACAGCTTGGAGATTAATGGAGGGGTCGGAAGCCTTCAATTTTGCCAAAGCAAAACTAACTCCACTAGCAACGCCTGCTTTCATGGTCTGGGCATAGTTCTTCCGAGTAGTCTTGAGTAGATTTTTAAGATCATCTAGAAGTTGACCCAAGTAGTTCATTTTCTCTATTGGATCTCTTAAAGTAGGCAGACTTGATCCTGATCCCATATCAAAGCTCATCTTGTTCAAAACATGAATCTTTTCATCAACACTTTGCACAAAAGTCGCCTCCTTATCCAAATTTCAAATTTCGAGTCTTCTACTCTCATCAAAGATTTATGCTTGTTTCTACAAGAGTGAAGCGATTGATAAATACAAACATACACTACTACAAAACAGGCTATAGTAGACGCTTATCACGCAGCGGTTCCTTTGGAACCGCTCGTGTTAAATCGGGCCGACCAATGGGTGGCGGGCCGACTATCACGAGCATTATTTTTAGAACTGTCAGGATAGTCGATATCACAAACGGTTCATTAATAGAACCGTCTGTGAATTATCACAGACGGTTCTATTCACAAACCGTCTGTGATAATACACATACGGTTTTGAATAAGAACCGTTTGTGATATCTCGCTATCCTCTCGCCAAGACTGCCGCCGCCGCCGACCGCCGCCTCGAGGTTTCAGGTCACGACGGTTCTATTAAAGAACCGTCTGTGAATGATCACAGACGGTTCTATTAAAAAACCATCTGTGATAGGTGCTATCACAGACGGTTCTTAACAAGAACCGTCTCTGATTGTTGGGTGGGAAACGAAAATTTAAACATAATGGGCGGGCTGCCGAAACTCGCTTTATATAACCTCCATCTCCTCCTCCGCGGTCTCTCCTCCTCACAGCTCATACCTCCATCTCCTCCTCTGCCGTTTCTCCTCCTCACACCTTGCGCCCGGCCTCACCGAGCTTGTCGCCGCGTCCTCCTCCAACTCGTCCCGCCTCATCGCCACCGGCCTCATCTCGAACCATCACCTCGGCCTCCTCCACCTCGCCCGACCTCGCCGCCACTTGCCTCCCATGACCTCGCCGCCTTGGCCTCCTCCACTTGCCGCCCGGCCTCCCACGACCTCACTCTCTCTACTCCCCCCCTTTGCTTTGTGATGTGGATTACTGAGTTGATGCTACTATGATGTGGGTGATGCTACTGTGATGTGGGTGATGCTACTGTGATGTGTGTAGTTCATGTTGAGTTATTTGGTTTGGGCAAAAATATAGATAGTAGATCGCGTACCGTTCGGTAAAATCATCATAACTTTTGCATACGAACTCCGATTGCGACGTTCTTTGGCTCGTTGGAAAGCTAACGAAAAGCTCAATCCGAAAATCCATAAGTCAAGGTTAAATTCTCTTCGCAAGGTCTCGAAAAAGTGAAAACCCCAAAAAAGGTCGTTTAGGGCCTCTAAACGGCCTCCGGTTTTAGTAGCCGCTGATTTTTTTGCCACGAAAAAGGCTATCACGCACGGTTCTAAACAAGAACCGCTCAGGAAATTCATCACGCGGTTACTCAACAAGAACCGCTCAGGAAAATGTCATCACAGACGGTTTGTAAATTAAACCGCGGTGATATTCTCGATCACGACGGTTTTAATGAAAACCGCCTGCGTGATAATAGCCTTCATAGACGGTTTCAACAAAAAGCTGCTCAGGATAGCGCGTATCACGCATTTGTTTTGAACCGCTCGTGATAACCGCTGATATCATAGACCAACAAATATAGACGGTTCGAAACTGTGCGTGATGACGATTCGAACCGCCCGTGATGAGGCTTCCTGTAGTAGTGATAATTGAAGGAACATAATAAGTCAAGTTTAAGACATATTACCTTCAATTCTTTTGTTAAGTGTTTCATTGCTGATTGTCGCTTCGGCGATCGATCGGTCCTTAGCTTTAATTTCTTCTTCAAGCAGAACTGTCTTGGATTTCTCAGCCACGATCTCTTCTTTTATTTTCTCCAAATCTAATGAATACGATAAGGAAGAATAATTAGCGAAGGGCAAAGTATTGAAGAAAGAAAAAGGTTAAGTGGAAAGTTCTTACTTTCCAATTCAGAGTGTTTTTGCTCCAAATCTTTAATCCGCTGGGTCAGTCCTCCGACCACAGCAAAGTTCTCGACCATATGCTGCACAAATAGTACTTTTCCTCTTTAAGTTCCTTGTAAACTTTTGAGAAGTACTTTGGAACTGGTCGTAGATACTTACCCGGATCGCCAAATCATTATAACCGCCAAATATTGAATCAGGGTGCATTTTGATTTGATGATCCGATATTTTTCCCCATGCCTTGTCAAGCTCCTTATTCTCGATAAATTGGGGGTGAAAAGGGAACTTATCAGGTTGAGAAGGATTACCAACATTGGTCGGAACCTGTTGAGCGCCTTTAGGGGCATCTACCTCCGCAGAAGGAGTTAGAACCACCACTGGATCCAACTCGACCGTTGGCCTTGACACCTGCTCAGGGGCTTCTTTGATCACTTTTTCCTCAAAAGCTCTATCCTGGGAAGCATTCTGGTCGGGGACCTCCACGAATGGCTGGTCCTCAGGAGGAGTCCGGTCGGAAACAACTGGAACACCCAAAGACCTATGCAAAGCGAAGAAGAGAAGTTCAAAATACCAAATAATCAAGGAATTATTAAAGGTATGCACTTATACGACCAATTTCATTTGTACATACCTAGTTAACTTCCTAGATTTGACTTTGAAGCGCGGAAGAGTAAACTCTGTGCCGTCACCCTTCCTTTTCCTTTCTTTCGATTTTGCTGGTTCCAAACCGGCAGGGTTGGTCAAATCCGTTGCATCCTCCAACAAGATGTTGGAAGCGATGCCCTCGATCAGTTCGTCAAGGGTTGCGCCCTGACCATCAGGTCGACGGAGTGGTTTCACCAACCTCCGCACTAGTTGTTTCAAGAACAATCGTCCGGCCGTGAACGATCGGCAGGATCTACGACCTCATGATCACACACTGCGGGCCTTCAGCCTTCTCCACCTAAATCAAAAAAGGAATTTGGTTAGGTGATGAAATCTTTTATCTAAACCGCATATATATTCGTCTGAAGTGTTCTATTACCTCGGGAGATTCATCTTCTTCCAGTGCATCTGGGCACGAGTCAGTCGGAACCACGGTGGGATGTTGATCCTCACCAGTTTGTGTAATTCGTAATCCGACCGACTACAAAAATAGAGCATGATCAAAATTTTGATCGAAGAATATATATACATGTTAAAAAGATTTTTTTTTTATAATCTACCTTAAGCCTTGCCAGTCTCTCTTCAGTAGGAACTATGGCCAAGATTTCAGGGAATCCAGCCTTCTCTCTAGGCTCCCTTACATAGATCAACCTGATCCGCTCTCTAATTTCCTCAGGGGAAAGACCTTTAAAAAAAGGAGAAAAAAACAAAACATGGACAGGTTTTAAGGTAGTACATTAATCAAATAAAAAATACTGGTCGGAGTTTATCTCAAAGACTTACCACCTCCTGAGATAGCTTCATCACGACCAAAGCATCGATCTTTGTCGCGTCCATCTCTGATTCAGCCCATTGGGAAGTGCCTCCGGCCATCTCTCTCAGGAATCAGAGACTCGGATTTGGGAAGGTTTCGGGAGGAAATTTCTATTTGGTTGGCAGCAGAGAACTCAAAAGTTTGAACAGTATGAGCGATTTGGGGGAAGGTAAAAGACCTTAGTCTCACCCGCGGTGAATATTTATAACCGCATGTCTGAAGTTAAAAAGACATAGCTGTCCAATGGTTGCCAACGCTTTGGGAACCACTCCAACAGACAGATATGAAGGGGTCGATTGGGATTCTTAAATTTGTCTGCTCGAGGAAATCAGGTTAGTCTTTACACCTCAAGCGAAATTACCTTCTTGACCAAGTCTTTTTCTGGTCAAATGCACCAGCGATTGGAAAGATTTTGCTTCCAACCATAGTACTGTAACCACTCGGTGTTCGTAAGATTTCCTACGACCACCTTGTAAGTTGCAAGATTGTTCCACAACCTTTTTGACCAAGTAAATTTCTGGTCAAATGGAACACCAGTCGAAGAGTTCTTCCTTCGACCACTTCTCTACGACCACTTACTGGTCATAAGACCATCTACTGCTCCTTTCCCAAGTAACTTATTTTTGCTTGAAGCTGGGGGGCTAGATGACGAGGATATAACAATCCTTATTTAATCATCTATCTATAATTCATATTATGGATAATAATGACATGATATAACTCTTGAGTATACCCTTTAATAGACATAAGGGAGAAGCTGGAGGTCGTAAGGTCATCTACGACCACTCCATAGTCGTAAGTCTTCCTACGACTACCCTATAGTCGTAAGTCCTCCTACGACCATACCATGATCGTAAGTTCTGCTACGATCAGTCCATGGTCGTAAGCTCTTCTATGACCACCACCACTAGCAGGTCGTAAGTTCTTCTACGACCAATCCCTAGTCGATAAGGCTCACAGACATGTGGGCCTAAGTGGATCAGGGAAGCTTCTGTACCGTATCCAAGGATATGAGCAATCAATTACGCTATTATTTTTTAGAATAATGGCCTATTTTAAACTCCCTGTTATGATGATAATTGCCTGGTGACGTAGGGAACGTTATTACTCCCATAATAACCTCTAGTAACAGTTCCACGATCTGGAAACATTAAGGTGACCTTTTAACTGGAGATACAACGGCGCACTCCAAGGACTGTATAAAAGGCAGAATCATCAGGACGGAGGAGGATAGAAGGCAATTAGAAGCACAATACTCTAGTTTTTGCCTCCATCTTATAATCCAGCATACTCAAATACATACACACATGAGTAGGGTTGTTATTCTCCCAGGAGAAGGCCCAAACCTGTATAAAAATCCCCGTGTCTCCATCTCTGTGTGATTTTGAGCCTAGAGGAACCCCCGAATCAAACAATCTTTACGTAAGTTCGGTTCTAAAACACCGACAGAAGTTATGAGGGAAAGAGTCCAATTCAATACTCAAAACGGTGAGGAAGAATATAGATGAGAAAGGAATAGAATGGAAGAGTATAGAAGCTAGATAAGATGAGAATAACACATCATTGAGGTTTTCCATTTGTAAAATAAGTTTTGAAGTTTCCTTAAAAACGACCATTCTAACTAAGGTCACGACCTACAGTCGATATGACTCTGATACCACCTCTGTCGGGACCCAAAAATACAATTCTGAACCCTCTGTGTATACTGCACTAATCCAGGATCACACTAGTGCACACAGTGGCAACATCGATGAAATATCATTTCCATAAAAGATGACTAATAAATAGGCAAATAACAATAAATATCAGAGTAAAGACCTTAAGGTCAAAGATTACAATTAATACCTCAGAAGGCAAATAGCTCAATGAAGTCAGAGCGGGCGTAATGTATCAATAACTCGAGGAAGCCCATCCATATGCCCACAGGCAATCGGCTGGGGTAGCGCGGCCTAATTCTCCATGATCCTTGAAGTAGACCTTGTTGACTAACGATTCATCTATTTCTGTTGATTGATTATAGCAAGCATGAGTGTACAACCGTACTCGCAAGTCATACCACATAATGCAATTTATAGATGATGGCTTATTCCAAAGGAATGCCTTCTATGGTTCTTTTGCAGAAATGCAACATTTGCAATTGAATATGAATAATAGATTGAAAGCATAATTCAAAACAAATAGACAATATTAATTTATTAGTTGTTTTCATAAAGACACATAGCCTAATCAATTTCTTTCACACAGCCAAATGAATTAAATCACACAGCTTTCCCTTCCCAATTATTTTTATGAAAATCTATCCCTCATGTGAAATTCTCGAGCATGTCCATGACCGTGAATGCGGCTATTTGAATAGTTTTACACTCTGTAGAGGTTGTACACTTTACCCACAAGATGCAATCAACTGGATCAAAACTGATCACAACAAAATCTTTCAGAAACTTCATCTCAAACATTGACACTCCCGATGTGCTTTACCGCCAGACTACCCCACACAAGAAGCCAGTCCGACACACATCGTTGGACAGGGAAACGGCGAACCGTCCCGCGATGTGATCTACCTAGTAGTACACACCTCCACCCATGCACACAGCCTAACCTACTACCTAAGTATTCAATATCAAGAATCCATAACCTACTAAGTTAGGCCCGTCCCATCAGGCATGTGGTTGTACGGAAGGCCCAGTTCAATGGCGCACAAAGTTAAATCTTTAATTGACCAAGGCAAGATTTCTAATTTCTAACAATGTCACATAGATTATTATTCCCATGCACACAGCTCCACCATATCACTTAGTGTCCACCACTTGCCTCAGTCTAAATCTTTTACCACCCGGTTAGTTGAGTGCAACATATGCCATCAACGAGTAGTAGCACACAGTACACACAGTTTTATCACAAAGTTCCATAATCATTTAGTCAGGTTTATATTTGTAACTCACATGAGATGATGACTCGTAGCATGGCTAGGCAGACTAATCGTATCTAACCAACCCACGTTGGTGCTACAATAATACCAACTAAATAATAAACCAATCTAGGGTGACAAAGGATTATGACATAACAATAGACAAGGTGGATATAACAAATTGGATAATAACTACACCCAAAAGCATTTAAATAAATAGAGTCAAAGTATTTTGAAAACTGGGTTCAATATGATCAACGGTACAAATTTCCTTGCTATAAATCCTGGAATTGATCTTGATCTTGGTGCACTCTTCCTTGCTCAAAACTTCCCGAAGAAACAACGTCTACTCGTGAACAAAGCAAATAAACCAAATAAATAAATAATAGAGACTAAAAAAACTCCAAAAATTAAATAAAAATCTCAAATAAATAGAGCTTGAATTTAGATAAATTTAGAAATTTTAATGAACTCAATCGGAGTTCGGATGCAAAAGATATGGGCTTTCGAAGATTGAAATCACATGAAATAATGAAAAATCAGATTTATGGATTTACTGGAATTATTTTTCTGAAGGAAAAGAAAATTATGACATCAGCTGATGTCATCAAAGGATTTTTGGCTGAAAAGAAAAGAGTAATAGCAATTGAAAAGATTATGACAGGTGGGACCCACTCGTCATAGGGATGGTGCACGGTGAACGGGATCCATGGGCTTAGTTCACAAAACCTTGAGCTCGGGTTGGATTTGGATGCACCACATGGCATGACACGCAGGCGCCATGTAGGATCAAAGTGGTGATGCGGCGGCTTATTGGGCGTGCTGACTCGGCACAGAGAGAAACTAAAGACAACCAGGGCAACCAGGGCTGGCAATGAAGATTGCGGTGATGACGGCCGACCACGGTGGTGGAGCTCCAGGGAGATACCAAAATGAGTTCCCGAGGTCGATGCGGTCCTCTAAGTGGCAGAGTCTCGATGATTCCAGCGATGCCGGCTCATCGACGGTAGCTTCGGCGGCGGAGGGAGCTCGGTGACGGTGGCCTTGGTGAAATAGAGGTGCTCGAGGGAAATATAAGAGAGCACCGGCTTGGCAACATCGTGAGTATCCCAGGGCTAGATTCAGGACGACTGGAGATTGAACATACCGGTGGCAAGAAGAAGTTGACCGGAGTTAGAGAAGAAGGGCAGCATCGGCACTCCGGTGACCAAAAGAGAAAGGAAAGAGAGGGGTTCGGTTGAGAATAGCATTAGGCACATGATGACACGCTTAATTAAGCAAAACGCTCACCAGAAGAGGTGGATTGGCAAAAGGAGTGGTGGCCGGATTTGATGACGAACATGAAAATGGCGAGGCGATGATCTTGGGATAAGGATAGTGTGAGCACGGTGAAGCTCACGATGATGTGGTCCTGATAGCGAAGACAACGTGGCCAGAGATGGACCAATGCCGAAGAACTCTGGTGAATTAAGCTTCGAAGGTCAGCTCCTTCTTGCACAAAATCCGGTGCGGCGAGATCGGAATCAAGGAGGAGGTTTTAGGGTTTCGGTGGAGGAAGCACAGGATGAGAAATTGACACGAGGAGCAGCCTTATATAGGCTCCAGATGGGAGAAGTTCCACAAGGGCATGGCGGAGAGGATGTCCTGCTCGGATGCGAGCGCTAGGAGTCCTTGTAGAAGACGATGCACAGGTGGTGGCCGGGCCCACGGTCAGAGAAACAAAGAAAAGGAAATGGCTGCTCAGTTGGTTGCGCAAGGAAAAGGAAAGGGAAGGGAGCGGGCTGGCTCTCGGCTGGGCCCACACGAGGAAAGCAAGGACAGGCTGGCTTGGGTGATTGGGCTTTTGCCGAGGCAAAAGAAAGGCCGAACTGGGCTGAGCGAAGAAGCAAAGAAAATGGGCCAAGGCTAGGAATAGGAAGTGGGTTTCGGCCCGAATCCAAATTTGAGATTTTTAATAAGTTTTTCTTTTTAGAAAATACTGAAAACACAAATAGCAAATAGGAAAATGGCAAATGCACTCGGGAACATTCTAGAAAATATATCCAAGCACATGGAATCCAAATAAAATAATTTTGCTAGTAGTTGATGTTGAGATTATTCATATTAAATTGTTTTTGATCTCTGAAAATTCCAATCACTACTACAGAAAAGGTCTTCACAGACGGTTCAAAAATGTCATCACAGATGGTTTTATGAGCCGTCTGAGTTTATGGGTCAGTGAAGACATGAGTCATCACATACGGTTTTTGAACCGCTCAGGAAAGTTATCACAGATGGTTACAACAAGAACCGCTCGTGATAGTATTATCACGAGCGGTTCTTGTTCGTAACCGCTCAGAAAATAGACTATCACAGACGGTTCTGAACAAGAACCGTCTGTGATAATTACTTATCACAGATAGTTCTTGTTCAAAACCGTCTGTGATAGTTTTTTCTATTGCAAAAAAAAATCGGATTTTGGGCCAAACCAATCAAGTGTTAGATAGTAGTTTCCATATACAACCTCTAGCAAGACAACTAAAATCCAATTAAAATTCTGATGGCAAACACATTATAGGAAAGGGAAACCAAAAGGTTTCACAACGTCCCCTCCGAATGGGAAAAAAAGAATAAAGTTACAAAGTTAAACTAGCTAGAAACCATCTATGCCTCCAAGCTCGTGAAGAACTCATCAACTTCTTGGATTGGTCTTGTGAGCTCCTCTCTGTACCTCACCAGCATATCACAAGATGTTGTTGCATGTCGTCGAGTTCGACTCAAGCTCATTGGCAAGGAGAGACGACTGAAAACCTCCAACGGCGCTCCGACCTTAAGTAACACAAAATTAAGATAATTTTCTTTACAACAAATAGCCAACAAATTATGTATGTTATAGGGATGTACACGTACCTTCTGGCAGACAAGGAGCTCCTCCGCATCCCTCATCATCGTCGTCGTCGGCTGTGTTGTCGGGACCCAAAATATGCAATTCTGGACCCTCTGTGTATAATGCACTAGTCCAGGATCAAGCTAGTGCACACAGTGTCAACACAGGTGAATATCGATCCACACAAACGGTTAATAACATAAACGAGTAATTTGATTAACAAATAAGGGTTTTGACCTTATGGTCGAGTTTACAATTATTAAGCCACGCAGGCTAACAAAGAAAATAAAATAGCAGCGGAACAAAGAAACTTCAGCGGAATCCTATCAATTCACCATAGGCAACTGACTGGGATCAAGACCCTACGATCAAGCACCTTCGATGAACTCCTCCTCGAACGCAGGCGAGGACTCCTCTTCTGTTGCATGTTTTACAACAAGCATGAGTACACAACCATACTCGCAAGTCATACCACAGAAATGCAATTATACATGATGGCTTATTCCAAAGGAATGGCTTCTGTGGCTCTTTTGCAGAAATGCAGCATTTGTAATTTAAATACAAGTAATAGATTGAAAGCATAATTCAAAACAAATAGACAATAATAATTTGACAGTTTTATTTCACAAAGACACATATCCTAAACAAGTTATTCACATAGCCATATGACTTAAGTCACATAGCTTCCTTCCCAAGGTTTTCATGAAAATCTACCCCTCGTGTGAAATCCCCGAGCATTGTCCATGACCGCGGATGCGGCTATTTGAATAGATTGATTAACACTCTGCAGAGGTTGTACATTTACCCACAAGATACAACTAGTGTAGCTAGCACTAGCCGTAACAAAATAGTTCAGAAACTTCATCTCGACATTGACACTCCCGGTATGCTTAGCCGCCACAGACGCACACTGTTGGACAGGGACACGGCGAACCGCCCCGCGATGCGACTACTTGGTAGTACACACCTCCACCCAATCCGACACAGCTAACCTACAACCTGAGTAATCAATGTCAAGATTCCATAACTTACTAAGTTAGGCCTGTCCCATACCAGGCATGTGGTTGTACGAAAGGCCCAGTTCAATAGCGCACAAGGTTAAGTCCTTAATTGACCGGGGCAAGACTTCCAAACTCTAACATATCATTCCCGCCAACACAGATTCACCATAAAAGTATACCAGACCACTTGCCCCCGTCCAAAACCTTTTCCCACCCTGTTGGTTAAGTGCAACATATGCCATCAACGAGTAATAGCATATAGTACACATAGTTTTTATCACATAGTTTCATAGTCACTTAGTCAAGTTTATATTTGCAACTTATATGAGATGATGACTCGTAGCATGGCTAAGCAATCTAATCGCATCTAACCATCCCACGTTGGTAATACAATAGCACCAACTAAACAAACTAAACTAGGGTGACAAAAGATTATGGCATACAATTAGACAAGGAGGTCATAACAAATTGGATATTAACTAATCCCAAAAACATTGCAATAAATAATTAAAGTAAATGCAATACTTTGAATCAATATAACTTTTGAAAAACTGGGTTCAATATGATCAAAGCTATAACTTGCCTTGAAATAGGTCTAAGTACTGATCTTGCTCTTGAGGTGCTCCTTCTTCATCAAATCTTCCCGAAGTATCGACGTTTACTCGCAAACAAAAGCAAATAAACAAAATAAATAGATAACAAAGACAAAACAAACTCCAAAAATTAAATAAAAATCTCAAATAAATAGATCTCGAATTTAGATGAATTTAGATATTTGAATGGGCTCAAACGGAGTTCGGATGCAAAAGATATGAGCTTGGGAAGTTTGAAAATCTAAAGAAACCCTAAAAAGGAATTATCCGAATTATCTTTCAAAAGAAAATCCGAATTATGACGTAGGGCTGATGTTATCAAAGGAATTCGGCTGAAAAACAAATGAAAGGAAATTAATTTGGATGTGGGGCCCACTGGTCATAGACAGGGTGCACAAGGACTAGGTCTATGCAGATTGGATCGGTTGGGATGTTTGGACATGCCACATGGCACAGATCTGGATTGACACTGGGATGCCACATGGGATCAAAAGGTGAGGTGGTGCTCCAGCTAGCGGCTGATTTGGCAACAACAGAGCAAAGGCAGCAGGGCGGTGGCAACCATGGCTGACGGTAAAGACGATGCCGTCGACTGGTGGTGAGAAAAGTTCGTTCGAGGGGCAAAACGGGACGCCAAGAGCTTGTTGATGCTATGGGAGGCGATGCTTCAGCACGGATGACAATGACTCACCAGCGGTAGCGACTTGAGCGGCGACGATGTGCACAAGCGCAGTGACGAAGGCGAACCAAAGCCGTCCGAGGTGAACGAAGGTGAGCATCGGGTTGGAGAAGGCACAAGGATCCCCGAGGCTGCTCTGGATGGTCGGAGGTCGACTGATGGTGACGAAACCCGGCGAAGAAGCTTGCGGTGGCGGCGAACTTCCTCGGCTCAATTCGCGCAATGGAGAAGAGATCCAAGGCGGCGCCTTAGGTTTTTGAGGGAGGAGCACAGGGCGAAGAAAACGACGCGATCGATTTCTTAAATAGGGTGCAGGAGATGGGGATTTGAGTCGGGCACGACGGCTGCTCGCGTTCGTGACGGACATGGACTCCCACATCCTGCGTGAAGACGATGACCACCGAGGCGGGCCCACGTGCAGCGAGACGAAGAAAAGGAAAGACGCAGCTTCGGCGCTCGCGTGGAGAAAAAGGAAAACGGGCCGACGGCTGGACTAGCTCGCGCGAGGGAAAGGCCAAGGAACGGGCTACGCACACAGGAGAAGGAATGCGGACCGCCCGGGAAGGATTGGGCCGAGAGAAAGGGATTCGGCCCAAACACTATTCTGGGATTTTAAAAAGGTTTTCTATTTTAGAAAATACCAGAAATTCCAAAAGGTAATAGAAAATAGCAAATGAACTTGGAAAAATTCTAGGAAAATCTAGAAAATATATCCAAGCACATAGAATCCAAATAAAATAGTTTGACCATTGTTGATGTTGACTTTAATCATATTAAATTGTTTTGATGTACAAAGTCCATATTAAGCTTTTGAATTAAAATCAAATAAAAGCAAATGGTGAATTTTATCCTACTAACTATTCAAAAGATTTTTAAAACTCAGAAAATTGGGATGTTACATGTGTCTCCTCACTGAACCGCGACGGAGAATCGAGGGTGGTCGCTGGAGCTCGGTGTGGGGAGGAGAGAGGGAGAGACTGATGGAAAACAAGGCTGGTGTGGCTATAATATATAAGGACAAATACCAAAACATTTTGCCTCACGCTGCTCAAAATTTTTTCAACTCCTCACTGCGAATCACGAGCGGTTTCATACAAAAACCATTCAGGATAACATATCACAGACGGTTCTTAATATGGTAACCGCCCGTGATAAGATATTTATCACGAGCGGTTCAGATAAGATCCGTCTGCGATATGTATCTTATCACGCATACCAGTATTAAAACCGCCTAATTTTACCATGGCTTTGAAATCAATTTTACCATGGTTTGAAATCACTAACACACCGATTTTACCGTGGCTTGAAATCACTAACTCTCTAATTTTACCATGGCTTTGAATTTTCCTTACTCTGCAATTTTATCATAGCTTGAAATCACTAACACACCGATTTTATCATAGCTTGAAATCACTAACACTCCGATTTTACCATGGCTTCAAATCACTAACACTCCGATTTTTAATACGAACCGTCTGTGATGAGGATGGGAAGTCATAGACGGCTCTTGTTGAAAACTGTCTGTGAAGTATCACAGACGGTTCTGAACAAGAACCGTCTATGATATTTAGTAGTATCACAGACGGTTCTTGTTTAGAACCGTCTGTGATACTTCACAGACGGTTTTCAACACGAACTGTCTGTGATATTACTTCTTCACAGACGGTTTTTAGCGCAGCCAGTAACACAAATGGTCGCTAAACTAAAACCGTCTATGATTGTATTTAATACAGATGGTTTTGGTCAACCGTCTGTGATGAGGTGTCCAGTATTAGCCTTTTTGTAGTAGTGAATTAAGCGTTACTTTAACAGAAAAATTCAAATGGTTATTTTTATTTTTAAACCTTCAAAACAGACCAAATTTTTGGGATGTTACAAACGTTCCCCGTCATCCAAATAAGATGGCCATATTCCAGAGACACATGTATAGTTGCATAGAATTGTTTTATGGACATGGTATGAGCATTGCATTTCAATGACACTGGACTTTCCAAATCCAAATTCCAAAAAAAATGATAGAGCCCTTCATAGAGTGGATTTTGTCCTAAATAACTCAACTTCACATATCTATGATTTGCAATTTTTTTCTCCTCATAGTAAAGATGCTATACCTCTTGTTGGAACATGGCTTCAATGGCAATCCTTGGAAATCTAAATTGGTTGGCGTGCCTCAACATAGTATATTTTTCACTTTTAGACCTTGACACATCGAGACCAACGAAGGGTGTTTGATCGCGCATGTCATCCTCATCCACATTTTCAGATTGTTCATAATTCTCATCACTGTTATCATTGTTGCCACTTTCTTCTTCAACTTCAACTTCTTCTTCCTCACTTTCATCCACAACAGATCTCTTTCCATGAGCACTAGAGGAAGAAGCTCCACGAGTTCTCGATATTGTTACTGTCAAAAGGACACAAAGATTAAACAAGGGAGTCTATGGGAAGTGAAAGAAAAATTCTACGAGCTAACACGTTGTTACCTTCTGTCAGGGGTGGTCGGACCTCTAGCACGGCCGGTCATACTGATACACGGTCGGTCAAACCTCTAGCCTTGCCAGTCAGACTGCTCCTGACAGAGGCAACACAACAATTTCTAGGAAAACTGATTTCAACCCTAAATCATGCATTGGCACACTAGAATTTTATTGATCTATCCTCAGTCTACTTGTATATCAATAATTTTCCACTAATTTGAATCAATTAAGGATATTCACATCAAACCCTAGAATTTGGGGGAAATCACAATGAGGAAAAATTGCAAGTAGGGAATGAGAGATTACCGACTTAGATGATAAGTAGAAGAAGATTGAAGAAGAGTTCTTGAAGAGCTTGATGAAAAATTTGTTGGATTTGAGGTACCTCTACCTAGGGTTTCATGGCATTGAGAGATGAGCAACATAAATTCAAATGCGAACTAAGGAAAAGGGAGAGGAGGTGGAGTAGAACCTTTTGATGACCTTGGATTGCATAACCAATGGCCGGAGGTGAAGATCCACAGCCAGAGGGATCAAAGGTGATCGGAGGGGAGAGATGAGGTTGTCTCGAGCTAGAGGAAAGACTAATAGAGAGGGGGGGGGCAAGAAGAAACAAATCGGGCTAGGAAAAAGTGGACCCTCTCAGGTTAGTCTGATCTAACTGCTGGGCACAGGCGGTCAAACTGGTGGGCCTTCGGTCAGACCAGTTAGGTCTGAATTTGGCAGGAACTGAATTTGAAAGAAAGAGAGATTGAGAGAAATTGTTGTATTTTGCTCCAAATTTTCACACAATCAACATACAAACACATTTGGAACATTTACAACTAATATAGTCCACAAAATCCAATTTTCAAATAGCTTTTATAAATTAAACTTTTGTTTCGCAAAATAAACTCATTTTATAGGTAACTTCCCTAAGAATGCCAAATCAAGCATTTGATGATATGTTAAGCATCCATTTGCATGTATGAGTCTTAAATACCTTTATGAACCAACTCAAATGAATATTTTTGGCTCAATTGGCAAAACTCACTTAAGTGCTATAAAGCGACCACTTAGGTCAAAATAGGAATTTTGATGAATTGTGAAATCAAATAACTTTCGCTAGGTTGGTCTTTTAAAAATCTTTTGATACTAACAAGATTTAGAATAGCCGACTCTAGGATTTTCCTTTTGGAACCATTTTCAAATTCCTTTTAGAATCGATTTTACAAAATTCTAGTTTAGGTCAAAACAAGATACTAAGAACTCGTTTTTCGACTAGAAACTCATTTTTACTTAAAATTTGTTTTTCTTGAGCCAAAACCTTTGGAAAAACTTTGAAAAGCATTTGTATACATTTTCCAACTATATTTTCACATGATTAATAGTAGTAGCAAAAATTTTGACTTTTGGCTAAAAGGCTCAGTTAAAAAAATAATACTAGAACTTAATTTATTTGGGCACACTTAGAGATGTTATATACATGATTATGACTTAGCACTCCCCCTTAATGTTCCACAAACCATCTTGCTCAAGACTGCAATAATGAAGTTTTTGAACAAGAGCACTAACACAATTTTGAAATTGATTTTCATGAATGCAACCTACACAAGGCTAGAGACTTTATACTTCAATGTAAGTACTTGTTACCAAGATAGACATTGTTTCATGATGTGAGATGATTATCCTCATGCTTGTCTCCAATATGATTTATGATGGAATCCACCTCTTCTTGAATGAGTCAAGCATCCAATGCCTTTCTAAGTACCTATTTAGCAAAGTTCGGCCGAGGCAAAGTCATCGATGCTGAATTGAACCACGCCGAGTTCAAGCCATCGAGGCTATGACGTTTTCCTGACCCCAGAGGGTGAGTGTTCGATCATTCACTCGGGCCCGGAGGGTGAGTATTTTGCTGGCGCACTCGGCCCTCGAGGGTGAGTCTTTTGCTCACGCACTTGGCCCCGAAGGGTGAGTCTATCTGCTACTTATAATGCTGTCGCGGCATGGCACAAGTGCACAACCGTAATGGCCGCCTGTGAGGCTGTGACATTGTGCGACGTGCACCACATAGGCCCATAAGTCAGCAGCCGCAAGCTGAAGCAACTGCCATGACCGCCTACTAGGTACTCCCCACCCTACGTGTGCCGACTGTGCGGCCCGAAGCCGAAGTGACCGAGCCCTTTTGGGTGTGTTTGGTTGCCTGCATCTCCCTGGCCTGACTCGTATGAGGCATTCAGGATGGCCCTGGTCTGGCTGAGTGGATGGAAGGTGGACTTGTTTTGTTAGGTGTATATGGCTGATGAATTTTTTAAAATAATATTATTTTAAAAGATATTTACAAAAATAAATAGCCGCCCCAAAAAATTACAAAAATGCCTCCCTATCGCCAGTTGAACTAGCGACAGGGACCCTCTTGCCTCTCTGTCGCCGATCCAAGTACCTATCACCAGTTCAACGAGCGAGAGAAAGTGAACAGTCTTCCTGTCGCCAGTTGTAAGATCGAGGAGGCCGACTAGAGGGGGGTGAATAGGCGTTTTAAAAACTTCTTTGGCAAAAACCAATTTCTAATGCGGAAGCTAATACAAATACGGTTTTGCACAATTAAAGCCTAAATCAACTAGGTTCAACTAAGTGCACCAACAATATGAGACTATAAAAATTATAGCAATCATACACATACAAATATGCAATTTAAATACAAGGAATATAAATTGCACAATGTAAAGCACAAGTAATCAAACCACAATGACACGGCGATGTTTTCCCGTGGTGACCGGAGACTTGCCGGTCTCCCCTAATCCACGTTGAGGCAAGCCCAAACTAATTGGACCGACTCCACGAATTGAGCACCCACCTCCGAGGTAAGTCCAACCACTTGGACCGGTTCCAAACCGAACCAACACCTCGCTTCACTAGGGTTGCTCTTTCCTCCACTCCGGAGATGGCGAGCACCACACCACTCACAAACCACCCGGGTCTTCTCACAATCTTCTTTGAGAAGCTCACCGGCGCAACGACGCCACCACACCGTCTAGGTGTCGGCAAATACCAAGAGTAACAAGTCTCCAACGCTCACTTGAACCAATCAAGTGTCTAAGCTCAATTGGATACGAAATCCACTACCTAAGGCAACACATGCACTTAGGGTTTGCTCTCTAACCACACTAAGTGCAACACATGCACAAAAGAGAATGAGAGGCTTGCTCTTTGCTCAAAGGAAAGTCTAGGGGCACCAGCACACAACCAGCAACCTCTCCCAACCGGCAAGGTGGCTATATATAGCCCACACACAAAACTAGCCATTGGGGAAAGATTCCAGAGAATCTGGACGAAATCGGTCTGACCGCCATGTAATGGCCGGTTTGACCGCCCTTAGCTCCAACGGCTATAAAACTGGCCGTTGAGCTCACAGCCGGTCTGACCGCCATGTAATGGTCGGTCAGACCGCCCACCGGTCAGACCGCCCAAGAGACGCCAGTCAGACCGCTCCACAAAAAGTGGCTAAGGACCAGAAAAGCACTTCTCTGGAAAAAGCTGACCGGGTCTCGACCGAGGTCCGTCGAACCAAGACCAACCGAGCCATCAAACCGATATACAAGCGGTCAGACCGCTGATACTAGCGGTCAGACCGCCAGCAGCCAACAAGTGCATTTTGATTTTTCCACGACTCAAATTGCAAAAACACATTTTGCTAATGTGATACAAGATGCACACAAGGTTAAAGACAAGACTCTCAACAAGTTGCAAAACACATTTGCCAACTTTTAGAATCAATGCCTCAAATTGCATTCCGCTTCAACTCAATTTGCAAAACACATTTGCCAAATTGATGCGCGATGCAAACAAGGATTCAAGTGAGATTCTCAACAAGTTGCAAAACACATTTGCCAACTTATAGAATCACACTACAAGAAATAAGATACATGGACTTACACCATTTGCAAAACACATTCGCAAACTTAAGTCACATGCTACAAGGATTATCCATGAGCCACAACTATTTGCAAAACACATTCACAAATATTGGCAACATGTTAAGATGAGCTAGAGCAAACACATGACTAACTCAAGCTACTAGTCAAGGACCCCTATTAATAGTACGGCAGCCTATACTAGCAATCCGGTCTTCCAACCAAACACCAAGACCGGTAAAAGACTAGGAACACATCCTTAGCCCTAGCTAATCATACCTTTGCCTTGCGCAACCACTTGAAGTTTGATGACGCACATCCTTGCTTCAATTCCGGGTTCTTAACTTGATATGCATCAACTCATGATGCATCCTTCACTTGACTTCCATCAACACATGATGGGTCTTCTTTTGACTTGATGATCAACTCATGATCATCTCTTCTTTATGAACATCATCGACACACGATGATTTCCTTCATCTTGAACTTGATGCGCATCAACACATGATGTCATCTTTTACACCAAGCTCTTGACTTGATGACCATCAACACATGATGTCATCCTAAATTGTCAACCTCATGGAACATAACCTATTTCATCCAACTCATAGAAAATGTTAATTCCAACAATATGATTATCATTATTTACCACACCATACCATTAACTCATAATGGTGGGACAAGATACCACAATCTTTCCCTCTTTGGTAATTGATGATAATCACTTCAATTGCAAGTAATTGAATATAGAATGGTATGAGTATATAACAACTACACAAGTTATATATACTCAAGGGATATATGAGCACACAAGTCCAATATTCACACATGAATATATTGACTATACAAGTTAGATATATTCAAAGATATGTGAGTGCACATGAACTACACAAGTTATGTTATACTCACATATAAGTATACTTAGGCTGTACAAGTCTTATATACTCATATGAATATATTAACTATGCAAGTTAAATATATTCACAGGATATGTTTCAAAGTAAAGATCCCAAATATGTGGAAACCGGAATATGGATCAATACTAATGAAACCTCAAAATATAGAATGAACTCCCCCTATATGTGTGCATACATGAATATGTAGTAAGAACATATGCACATATTTAGGTTAATTCTTTTGGTGAAGTTCAACCTATATTTTGGATCCGAGGAATGCAACAGGGTATAAGAATACAAAGTAGAATGCATACCTCTTTTGTTCTTTATATCCAAACGAGACTAAACATGAGATATAACAATAAGAGAGTTAATCTCACAAATAGATTTGTCATTATAAATGCATACCTGTTTGGATTTTTCTTTTGTTTATCCAATGAATTTGATTTGTCATTAATCACATACATGCCTTCACGATTATCACCTTTATATCCAATTGAGACTAAACAATAAGTGTCGGTGTTTTAGAACCGAACTTACGTAAAGATTGTTTGATTCGGGGGGTCTCCTAGAATGGGATCACGCAGAGAGATTGACACGGGGATTTTTATACAGGTTCGGGCCTTCTCCGGAGAGAATAACAACCCTACTCCTGTGTGTGTATGGTATTGAGTGTATTTTGAACAATCAGGGGAAAAACTAAGACTATTACAGATAGTGCTTGTATTCCTGATGGCCCGATTCATCCTCCTTTCCTTTCTCTGATTGCCGCCTTTTATAGTACGTGAAGGAGCGGCAGTTACTCCAGATAAAGCGGCGCCTCATTACCTCCCGTAACGGGCGCACGTTGGTAATAATCACCGGTGTATTAACTCCTCCACATCGCTCATGACTATATACCGTAGATAATGGAGTATTACGTGCCATTACTCATGAGAATAACAACAGATGATGATCGTTTGAATCCTTAATCAATAAGACCCACTTGTCTCAGAGGTTTATTTGATCATAAGGTGGTCGTAGCTAACCTAGTCGTAGAAGAACTTACGACTATGAGGTAGTCGTAGTAAGACTTGCGATTATTGGGGTAGTCGAGCGTAACTTACGATTATGGGGGTGGTCGAATAGCGTAACTTACGACCACCTATTAGGTTCTTCCTCATAAAATTAAGGGTATACTCGTGGTCCACATGACGCCATATTTACCTATAATAAGAATTATAGATAAAAGATAAAATGAGGATTATTATATCCTCGTCAATAAGTATATCAATAAACATGTTAGTCTCACAAATGCATTTGTCATTAATCACCAAAACACTCCATTAACATATAATAGCGGGCTAGATTCTTCAATAATTGTAGTCAAATTATGTACTACATTATTTGAGCTGTGTATAGTGTAGTTCATCGTACACATGTTATGAATGTTACAGCAGTCGAACGATTTAGGATACATCAGTAGAAATAGGAAGACGCCTATTAGAAATATGTAAAAAATAATCTCAGCTTTATTTAGCTTCCCATTTGTGAGTGGTAATTATATTGTTAATGTCGAAAATTAATTTTAAACTACGAAACTTGGAAAATAGGAAGAACTTTGTTTATTGTTTATATTTGCACTTGGAAAATATTTAAAAATATCATCTAAATTGGAAGACCCTATTACAAATCTATTTAAATTGCTGAGTAGCCTAAATTTGGTTTACATTTTTGTGTGGTAATTATTCTGTTAACGCCGAAAATTATTTTTAAAGTAGGAATTTTACTTTTTGTACATGTTTCGTAGTCTTTACAATGCATGCACTTAATTTGTAGGTATGGCGGACTCAGGCCACTACAAGTTGCTTGACTCGGTGAATGACGTGCATCACCGTAGCCGCCTCAGTACCATGCTCCCCCCGGAGGGCAAGGCGTCGATTGAGCTTGGCATGTTGCGGTTGCGCACGCCCATCAGGTGGAGGCTGCACCCAGACTGAGTTTCGAGGTACGTGTAGTTCTGACCTTCATGCACTCAATCGCGGTCTGACTACTTTGCGTGCAGTCATGTTTGTTCTTAATCGTTTTGATGCAAGTTGAGAGCGGCAGGCCTCCTTCCACTAGCGAGGATGGAGGAGGCGACGTGGGAGGACGACCAAGACTGCGGTCCTGGTCGTACGTCTAGGCGTTTTTCATACGACCGGGGCCTACCACTACTACAGAAAAGGCCTTCACAGACGGTTCAAAAACACCATCACAGACGGTTTCGTGAGCCGTCTGAGTTTATGGGTCAGTAATACATGAGGTCATCACAGACGGTTTTCGAACCGTCTGTAATACATAAAATCCCAGACGGTTTCATCTACAAACTGTCTGTGATAGTCAACTATCACAGACGGTTTCTTCTACAGACCGTCTGTGATAGTCGACTATCATAGACGGTTGCATCTACAGACCATCTATGATATTCTTTTGCATTGCTAAATCTATTTCTGTTTATTGTCTAGCCTCAGGAAATGATAGCCATGCCCTCTGAAACAAGCACATCCAATTCGCATTCATTTCAGAAGCAAGCACATCAAAATTGTATTCATTTCAGAAACAAGCACATCCAATTCACAAATCAATTAACTAAAATTAACCATTAATGTACATTAATTTACACACATGTACCATTAAGTTCAATATATCCCAATGAAGTTCAATCTACACTGTGGAAACTCCCATCTGGATTTATGACCTATCTGTTCAGGAATGACGCAAGGTATGATCAAACTTTTATGAGCTCGCTCTGCTCCAACGCAGTTTCGTCGATGGTCGCAACCTGTCGATAGGAAGATTAAATTCGTGCTTATATAAATTGGTACTTATATATGAAATAATTGGTGAAAGATTGATAAACCTGAGGATCATTGGTGATCGCGGAACCGATGAGTAGTTGCATGTTGTGGCAAACATAGTATCCACAGACGTTGTGGCCCGGCGGCTGCTGGTGGCACTGCAAAAATAGAATTGATTAGTTCGAGAGGCATTACTACAAAGTGTTATATAGGATTAATGTGTACTAGCTAGCGAGTACCGGGAATTTTTGATCATGTGACAGCGTCTTTCCCCTGATATTCCATCCTCTAGCGTGTAACACGTCGAACACCCTACGTGACTCCAAGAAGTTAGCCTTAGCCATTGCAAAGGAAGGAAAGACTACAATAGAGTTTCTATGGAGGAAATGTACGTGTTTACCTGATGATTAAATTCCAGATAATTGTGAAGTGGTGAGTGGCCCTCTGTAGGGAATCTAGGTATATTACCCATTTCCGTTTTTGTATAATTACAATTAGAATCCAGTGGTAGCTACACAGGTATGTCAACATGGTCATTAAACCTAAGTTCGTGTTGCTTATAAAGTACAAATCAACAAGTATAGCCAGTAGTGCAACACTTACTTCTGGTTGTAGGGCAAAAGTATGAATTCCTTGTTACGGCGAGCCATGAAAAAATCTATAACGTAATTCTCGACGAATGTTGCATTCGTCGTGATGCTTTGCTCCGAGACAATGTGTGGGTCGAGGAAACCTACCGGTGATTTCTTTCTTTCGGCTTCAGAGATCATGTATCTATATACAAAAGCAAGGAGTTATATATAACATTTATCGGTATTACACGAATATTGACCGTGATTGTACACACTTACAGTGTCCAGCATCGTATGAATGAGACGTCGAGCTCGTCGAGGTTAAAGAGACAGAACAAGTCGTCGAAGGTCACCGTGAAGACAGCGTCTTGATGCACGTGGTTAAAATGATCCTCCTTGAACTTGACGGTGAAACCCGAGCGTCGTTGATCAACCGGCTTGTTGGAATGTTCCATGTACCATGTATGCAATGCCGTGCAACCCGGTCCTAGGGTAGGGATGTCTAACTTCTCGAGCAACGGCTCGCCTAGCACGAATTTCTGGGCCAACGACAAGAAGGGGATATCAGGACAGGAGTCGATCGTCTTCGATTTGCCCTTGCTGCCTCGCTTTGTATAGGTCGACTTCACAAGAGTCAACTGAACACGAGGTGTAAATGCATGTGATGCAGCGGGCCCTTGCCATGTTAGTGCAGGTAGCTTCGGTGCAGTCAGGTCCCATGGACTTGATGCTGTTGCAGGACATTCCCGAGAAGTTGACATCGGAGCAGGTAGCTCCAGGCAGATGTCTTCCTTGGGCCACTGGATGAATGTTCCAACGGCTTGCCCTAGAGTCATGACCTCGTCGTTTGGGGGAATTTTCAGCGGGACGGCCTCGAAATTGGCACACAAACACCGTCCACATTCACTTTTGCGAAACCCGGCGCTATATTTGCACCGTGCACCAAAGCTCCGACACCGGATGGATACACTTGGCCCCAAGCAGCATCTAGGGCAACAGAGACATATCTCACTTGGAGCTTGCACTTCATAGCCACCTACGTACATAACGATACAAAATTAGCTACTCCAACAGGCCTATCAATGGATCGAGCATTCCAGAGATAATAATTATTACCTGGATGTCATCGACGGAAATCTGTCGTCACCTATTGGGGTAGGGTTAGGGTTGGACGCAGCACTACTCGAAGTTTGGGGGCTAGCTAGCACAAGAGGCGGGGACTTGCAACCGATTTGGGAGTTGCAATCCCTAATCCTTTCCTCAAAGGTCTCCATCCGCTTTTCTTTGGGATGCACGAATCTCCTCTCGAGGGATTGAGTGACCTCATCTCTGATTTTTTCAGTGAGCTCATCTCTGAGGGATGCACGAATCTCCTCTCGTAGCTTTGCATCACGCTCGGCTTTGGTTCTCTTCCTACTCCGGTACGATCCGGAGTCCGCTTGGAACCATTTTTCCCATGTAACATAAACACCAGCGCCTCTCATGCAACTCAGATGCTCACTGTTTCCTAGGGCCGCAGAGAGTATATCTTTCTCCCTGTCTGCCTGGAATGAGCCTTGGGAAGATTGTGCACTCAGCGTTACCTGCAATAGCCCGACATGTCATTTCACTTCCTATGAAGTTATGGAGTAATTACAAACTAGGTAGTTCGATATCTTACTAGGCGCTGGGACACTTCTTGGTCTGTGGGGTTTGGAAAGTACGCTTCCCCCGTAGGCCCAATACGTAACCTCGCAAATAACCACTGTCGGGAGCGCACATCAGTGATCTCGGGAAATGGCGGGGAGACATTCGAACAGCTTGTCTGCTGTTCCTGATCCCTCCATATCAGGGTTTTACCCGCATACCTAGCGGTGCCGAGTCTGTGAGGGTGCTTGTTTTTTTGCCTAGAGGGCCGTGTGCGCCGCATTTTCACTCCTAAATTCATCTGTCGTCTTCTTCGCCACAAACTCGGCCCAGGACTCTTCCAAGAATGGATACTTGTGGAAGGGCCTCAGATCCTTCTACACGTAGTTCTTGACAAGCGTGCTCTTGAAGTTCTTCCATGCTTTGCACGCCTATAGCAACGCGTGTCGTTACCGGGACTCGTGTGTTCTCGGGATCTCGAACGATTTGAGAATATCCGTCGGCTAGACAACAATTTTCGAGAGTTCGCACCAACTTCCACGAATCGTTGGTGACGCTAACCCGTTCCCGTGCAACTATTCCGACCGCTTCTCCTGAATCGCGGGCCGCTTTCGGCGAGGATTGATAGGGGTCCCTGCATCGATCGACCTCCGTGATGGTAAATCGGCCCCTGGGCCTTTTCGATATTCCTCTTCTTCTACCGCGGTTGAATATTGTTCCAGAGGATGGTGCATTATCTGACACATGAGGTAGCGATGATGAAGAATGAGCGGAAAACATCTTCACAAGAAATAGAACATCATGTGAACAAATGAAATCAGCATAAAGCTAAGATTTAACATTTTGATATTGCTATCAGATGTAGAGTAAGCATTCCAATTAGTGCTCAAGTACAAACCCGATTATCAAAACAATTTCAAGATAAGACTATTATCATCACAGAGCATTCATCTCACGCCCACCACACCACATTGCAATATATTCCAAAGATGTCGATATCAAAACAAATACCATATGAATAATCGACTAGAACAAATACAAATTCCTAAAACAAGTACAATTATCATGAGGGACCATGACAGATTATTGATAGAAATAGTTAGGAAAGGGGCGCTGGGTCGACAACTTGACATTGGTTACCTTTGGGTGTCGAGGAGAAGGACGAGCAGGGAGCAGTACCGGAGCAGTAGGGCGGCGTCAAAGGGGAGGTGCGCCGGGCTCGGGGGAGGGGAGGAGGCAGCGGGCTCGGGGCAGGAGGCGCGGTGGACTCGAGGGGAGGCGCACTGGTCAGAGGAGGAGGCTCAGCGGGCTCGGGGGAGGCGCCGGGCCGGAGGAGGAGGCGGCGTCGACGGATTGGGAGGAGTCGCGGCAAGCTCGAGGAGGCGGGCCGAGGACGGCCAGCAGTGCTCTGGGGAGGAGGGAGCGAGGAGTTGAGAAACTTAATCGTTTGAGAGTGGCGGGCGCGGCAAACCCTAGCTAGAGTCCGAATATAAATAGGGATGGACATCACAGACGGTTCTAAATTAGAACCGTCTGTGATACATACTATCACAGATGGTTCTAACGTAGAACCGTCTATGATATGTGATGTATCACAGACGGTTCTAACTTAGAACCATCTGTGATATGTGATGTATCACAGACGGTTTTAATAAACAACCGTTTGTGATATTATTTTGTATTAGTTAATATCTAGTTCTATTTATTGAATTGAATGCCATTTTGGCCCTCTGACTCAAATCAATTGCAAAAATAACTCTTATCCTGTTTTATTTGCAAATCTAGACCCCCACCCTTACCTTCCGCGCTCCCCGACCGCGGAACGTGGGTACTCAGCGCAAATCTCATGAAATGGATCGGTGATCATGGAATCAGGCGTTCAGCTCGGCATGAAACTTCACCTCCAGCTCACACATGCAAGTGGCCGCCACCCTCAGTGCCTTTCGCTCGGGGGAGGACTTTTCCAGCTCCCCAACCGCGAAGGTGGGGGAGGGGGTCTAGATTTGCAAAAAAAAATGGTACAGGGGTTATTTATGTAATTACGTGACGCCAGGGGGTCAAAATGAAAAAAAATTCCTATTTATTGGCTAGCCTCAGGAAATGCCAGCTATGCCCTCTGAAACAAGCGTAAAAGACAACAAGTACATGTATATACATCCAATTCACATTCATTTGAGAAACAATCACATCCATTTCACAAGTACAAATCAATTAATTAACTCAAATGAACTAAAATTAACCATTCATCGAGCGTACATATATATACACACATTGTTCAATTAATCTTTAAAAATTAGCCCTTCATGATGATCGACGCGTATGTAGCTAGTTTCGTCACGTTCTTCTTCCTCGACCCTTATGTCGTTTCCAAAAGGAGGCAACTCGTCAAATTGATTGTATTCTTCCTTGTCCACAACATTCTCAACTCTGACAATCCTCTTTTTTCCATGAAGAACTATGTGGCGCTTCTTATTTGCCGGGTCGGTAATATAGAAGACTTGAACAACTTGGTTAGCCAGTACGAATGGTTTGTCTTTGTATCCGACACGTTCGAGGTCCACGGTAGTGACGCCGTACTTGTCGACCTTCACTTGTGGGATAGGGACCCAACAGCACCGAAATAGGGGGATCTTGAAAAGCACGTAGTCGAGCTCCCATATCTCCTTTATTTGCCCATAGTAGGAGCTCCTCAGCCCATCGGCACTGAATGCATCTATGCGGACACCGCTGTTCTGGTTAGTGCTTTTTATATCCTGAGCCTGCGTATAGAATGTGTACCCATTTATGTCGTATCCTCGCCATGTTACAACTGTAAATGTTGGCCCTTTTGCCAACCATGTCAGCATATCACTTGATGAGCTCCTAGCGAGTTGCTCCTTCAACCATTGGTTGAACTATTTGTTGTGTTGTCTCGTGATCCAAACATCCGGCCGCACCGAATTCTGTTGCCGAAGCATGTCCTTGTGCTGGTCGACATACGGGGACACTTCAGTCATGTGTTGCAAGACCGTGAAATGGGCTTGAGCATACGCATCCATATCTGGAGTGATTGCTTTCCTTCCGATGGTCCTGATACCCTCTAGCCTCCCCTCATGGCAAGATCGAGGCACACCTATCGGTTCGACCTGAGCCATGTTATCGACACAGAACTCAATGACCTCTTCGGTTGCATAACCTTCGACGATGCTGCCCTCTGGTGAGATCGATTCCGTACATAGGACTTGAGAATTCCATGAACCTCTCGAGCGAGTACATGCTACGTAGGAACACGGGCCGCACATCTTTATCTCCTCACAATATGAACAATGAGATGGACCATGATATCGAAAAACGACGGAGGAAATACATCTCAAGATCACATAGAGTCGTCACCACCTCGTCTGCGAGCATCTAGTCCTTCGGGATCGATGACCTTCGAGCAATTGTGTTAAAGAAATAACACAGACCTCATGATTGTCTCTGACCTTGATCGGCAAAATATTTCTAATTGCAACAGGAGCATTTGTGTCATCAACACATGACAATCATAAGACTTCATGCCAATTAACTTCAAATCTTCCATCGAAACAAGTTTCTTCATGTTGGCGAATAACCGGACGGAACTTTCACACCATGCAAGCACCGCACGATTCGGTTCTCTCGGCCTTGGACAGAGTGTAACAAGCGGGGGAAGGTGCGTTCGTCCTTTATCGGTCTTTGTTGGTGCTAACTCAGTCGATGTCCATATCAACCAAGTCAAGCCGTGTGTTGACACCATCCTTTGTTTTGTCACGAATGTTCAGTAAGAGAACAATCAAGCTGTCACATACATTCTTCTCTACGTGCATGACGTCGATGCAGTGGTAAACTTCTAGGTCCTCCCAATAAGGTAAGTCCCAAAATATTGATCTCTTCTTCCACATGTTCTTCTTACGGGTCCTCGATTTACATCTCTTTCCAAGTACAACATCTAAATCCTTAACCATATCATAGACCTCTTTTCCGCTTAAATGCCTTGGAGCTGAACTATCCTCCTTCTCTCTGTCAATTGTTTCTTCATCTGCGGTATGGGTGAGCCCTCCAAGGAACCTCGATGACACATGTACACGGTTTTGCGCGAGTGATTGACCACACACTCTCGGTATCATCTAAGCGGTGAGTACAGAGCTTTGGCCCTTTTGTACTCTGGCAAGCCAGATTAGTAAGGCGGGATAATCATTTACTGGTGCGAACAACAAGGAACGTAAAGTGAAGTTCTCTCGTTTATACGCATCCCATACATGTACCCCTTCAATCCACAAGATTTTTAGATCTTCCATCAATGGTGCTAGGTACACATCAATATCATTCCCGTGTTGCTTGCCCTTGGATAAGTATCGACAACAAAATATACTTCGCTTCATACACAACCAAGGAGGAAGGTTGTAGATCTGAGCGTCACGGGCCAAGTGCTATGTCGGCCGCTCATGTTACCGAAAGGATTCATTCCATCTGTACTCAATCCAAACCTTATATTCCTCGGTTCCTTTTGAAGTCTGCAAACCTCCTATCGATGTTTCTCTCTTGGGCGGAATCGGCAGGTGTCTTAACTTTCCGCCCTTACGCTCCTCGAGTGCCATCTGATGAGTTTTGCATTCTTTGGGTTCGCAAAAATCGCTTCAAGCGGGAATTACAGAAGATACCACGCCACCTTAGCGGAGGTCCTTTCTTCACCTCGATTCCTCGTCGTCATCCGATTGATTCTTACGCTTGTATCGGGATCGTTGCACACCGACATACATGCATGTTTGTATACTCGTTCACGGTAGAGGATCTGATCGTTCGGACATGCATGTATTCTTTCTACTTCCATTCCCAATGGACAAAGAACCTTCTTGGCTTGGTAGGTGGTTTTGGGCAACTCGTTTCCCTCCAAAAGCATGTCCGCTAAGAGACCTAACAGCTCTGTGAAACTCTTGTCGGACCAACCGTTGCTTGCCTTCAATTTCAGCAGTTTAAGCACGGATGACAACCTTGTGTATTCCGACTTGCGGCAGGGAACAAAGGTTTCTCTCGAGTCCTCTATCAAGCCCCGAATTGAACATACTCCTCTCATCACGGTTCCTTTACGCATCACGAAGCATCCGATCTAGATTGTCATCGTGCGGACCTATCCGAATCGGAACCACAATCGACATCATCCGTGACATATCGTTGACTTCTGTATAATATGCATATCGTTGACTTCTGTATGATATGCTCTTCACCGTGTTGGTCCAACATGTATAACCCTTTTTAAACCCCTTGAATCAAGTGTGCTTCGATCTGCGCTCGGTTGTTAAACATCTTGATTCTCGCGGTCAATGCATGGACAATACATATATTCCGCCCTTATTCAACATATCCTCCTCGGCACTCTTGTAAAAGAACCGCCATTAATGTACTCTTCACTCACACGGTTCTCGGCGACATCGACCGGTCCATCACATGGTTAGTATTGAAAACCCTAAAAATAAATAAAATGGTGACTTGGCGTATTTTCCGAGGCTTAATTACGCTTTTTCATTTTTACATTTTTTCGATTTTATTAACTTACATGTGGGACCTACTTGTCGATGACTCATTTTTATTTTATGATTTTATTTATAAAATCTATGGCGGTCCCACATGTCATAGACTCGTTAGTTTATTAAATAAATGATTAAAAACAGTAAGATTTGAAGCTCAAATTGGGCTTAGGGTGACATCGCATTGCTACTAGTCGTGGCTCGGGGCCCTAAGGTCACCTGAGGCGAACCGACGGTGATGTCCCGTGGCGGCACCTGAAACTAGCGATTTCGGCGTAAACGCCTGAAACTACTCAAATTAAAGGATGCTTATGCTCCAGTAGCTCACCTCGATCACGAGGAAGGTGTCAATGAAGTCGGGGAAGGTCCAAGGTGGCTGGTCGTCGATCGGTGAACAAAGGCGACGGCGGCAAGCTCCTCGGCGACAATAGCTGAAATGGACCACACGAGTGGGCCGGCTCAGCGAGGTGAGGCGATACTCAAACCAGGCACGGAGTGGCGATGGACTCACCGGGCTTGGAGATCTCCCGTGGTTATCGTAGCGCCAGAGATGGAGATTAAGAAGACTCTGTTGGCCGGGGAGCTATATATGTACACTGCACCGTCTGTGATGAGTTAATTATCATGGGCGGTTTTAACAAAACCGCTCGTGAAGAGGTCATATCACGCAGACGGTTCATGTTTAGAACCGTCTATGAAGTATCACGAGACGGTTCGACCAAAACCATCTATGATATTGGGTAATATCACGAGGCGGTTTTGGTCGAATCGTCTGTGATACTTCCTGAGCGATTCTAAACATGAACCGTCGTGATATGACCTCTTCACGATGGTTTTAGCGCGAGAATAACACGAGCGGTGGGTAAACAAAAAGCTCGCGATTAGTGTTTTATCTGAGCGGTTTGATGAACCGCTCGTGATCGGCGTCGAAGATAGCATTTACGTAGTAGTGTACTGACGGCGCTGGTTGACCGCTGGAGGTCAGAGACGCACATGTTCCACCTTCTGTGCGGGGAGATGGCGTTGAACCTTCAGGACGTCTCCTTCTGATCGGGTTGCCCTGCACTGGCTTCTCTATGGCAGCGTACGACATCATGGCCATGTGGCGCATGGACCTCCTAGCGAGGTTCCACGATGTGCTGCCGCCAGGCAGTGGGTACACGGAGTTCAGCAGCCCACGCAGGCCGACGTTGAGGTGGATCTACTAATTCTACGTAAGTCTTCGTAACTATTGTCCTCTCACATCAATTCATATGTAAACCTTGCTAACGTGTACATGTCTTCTTGCAGCCTAAGCGTATGGCGGAGAACGCAGGGGACGTCATTGTGACGAGGCACTTCGAGGCCTACCTGCTGTGGCTATTTGGGTAGATCATGTTCCCAGGGTCCCACGACGACAATGTCAACAAGCACTACATCTGGTACGCACATGAGCTGGCGGACTGGCCAGTGGATGAGATCCAGCTGTTGGAAATATGCCCTAGAGGCAATCATAGAGATGATTATATTTTGTTATGTTCATAATATTGGATAATATGTTATCCTGTTCATTGAATGAATCATTGGTTATGAAGATTGTGAGACCCTGGGGTATTTAGCTTGTAATGCTTAGTTATCATTAACCCTAGCATCACAAACAAAATATCTCGTGCCTCGGGAAAAATATGTACATCCCAGAAGTGCTGTACATACACCCTTTTACAAAATCATGCATCAATTCCATACAAACATAGAACCAAGCACGAACAAGATTAAACAAAAGACATACATAATAGAGATTTTATTACAACAAGGCCAACCGGCCACACAAGGTAAAACTTAAATAACAGCGGAAGCAAATATGCTATAAGATGACGATAAACAAAAACCAACCGGTTTGCCATTACCCCACAAGGCAAACTGACCGGGCCGCCAGCTAGTCGTCAAAGCAAAGATCACTCACAAAAGTTAATCCCTTGAGGATCAACCTCTTCCTCTGCAACAATTAAATTTAAGCAAAGCAAATGAGTACAAAATGTACTCGCAAGGCGGCGATGTAAGGGTATGAGACCTATACATATGCTACATGCAAGCTTTATTTAAGTGGATGAGGCTTTGGACTCATTTTAGCATAAAGCAAGTTTTCATTTGCAATAATGTAATAGATTGAAAGCGATTTGACAAACAATTTTAATTGTTGAAATAACAACGATACAATAATAATAACAACGATAAAGACAACCCGGAAGTGACTAACCCAATAGTCACCACAACAATAGTATGAACATCCATTCATACCAACCCATCAAGTTTTTATTAAATGTTGTAGTCTAGTTCTTGCACGACCTTACCAAGCATGTCCATAACCTAGGATGAGGCTATTCGAATAGTTTTAACCCTGTAGGGGTGTACCAATGTACCCACACGTCAGACCGCCTTTTAGCCACTAGATTTAGCACACTTCCTTTGGTATGCTTGCGCACGCTAAGTCCTCTGAGACATTTCCAATGGACGATGCTAATTAAGAGCCGCAACCCACGGGATAAGGACACATTAACCACCTATGGCCGATCTGTTAATGCTCCTCCCAACACCACACATAACACACACATACCCACCACCAAATTCATAATTAACACCTCCCAAAGTACTTAGTCAAGAGAGGTCCCATATCTCCCTCGTGTGGTTAGCACGCAAAAGCGCTTGGCTTAGTGACACAAGTAACTCGGTTCTTGGGGACTTAGGCACCATTCCATTGACACCCAACATATCACACCAACATCCATTGTGCCCAAGTCAATAACAATTTTTGTTTTTATTTTTGTTTATTTACAAAGTAACAAAGCACAAATGCTGGACATAATGGAATATTAATTTGTGTGTGATCAAGGTCATCGACATAATGTCGACAACCGCCCATTTCTACCTAGTAGCTAAGCATTCTAAGCATGACACATAAGGACAATAGAAGAGCATAATTAAATCACCGGGCTCTAATTCACCAAATGATATTATTAACCTATGGTTTGTGGCGAGGATAACAATTTAAGGGCAACCAAGCAATAGGAACAGCTACCTCTAAGCGATAAATTACTTTGACACAAAAGCATGCATACATACAAGTTAAACAAAGTATTAGACTTTAAAAGTAATGGGATTAACAGGATATGATCAAACCGCTTGCCTTTGCACGAGATAACTTTCTTGCTCTGAGAGGATCACTCTCGTATTCAATATAGCGGTCGGAACCTACCGAAAGAAACGAGAAGAACAAATAAGAACGAATAACACCGAGAATACTCAAAAATTCAAAGCCATCCAAAAATCCTCAAAAATTCACAGAAAGAAGAGCATGATTTTACATGAATTTAGGTGAAAGAATTACTCCGCTTAGATTTAGTATGTGAGAGCTATAGCAGTTTGAAATTCAGATTTCAGAAAAATCAAATTAATTCTCATCTGTTACTGTTCATCCGAATTATTTATTTAGTGAAATTTTGTAGGATGGTGGTGGATATAAGGATTACAGAAATTGGTAGAGGATAAAAATTAGATAAACAACCCAATTGGATTCATCCCATTTGGGGTTCAAAAGAATTTCTTATTAATTTTTGTAAGTTAATTCAAATTCTAGTGCAAAGACACTTCATTCCTAAAATTAATTCTAAATCCGAATTTTTCTGCAACAGTAACATGCTCCAAACTTATGCCAAGTGAAAGTACATTAAAAAAAATGGAAGCCAACAAAATTGGTTTCATTCGAATTGGAGTTAAAATGAATTTTTGAAGTTTGACTATGGCAAGTTCTACTATTGCTTACTAATTACTAATTCAAATCTTGACTTAAGGTTCATTTTTACTCTTATAGATTAGATGCTAATGGCTAACTATTACCTTCTAGCTGCTTATATTTGATATGGAAGTAGCTTACTGTCATTCCATGTTTTCTCATTTTATTTACTCGGTTCATACATGTTTCACATGGAAATGTTTCCTAACTGAGTTGTTGCTAACTAAACCTCCTCCAAATTTTGTTTAGCTCAATTGAGTGACTTAACCTTTTCAAGTTTGATAGCAAAGGACAATGGTTTCTTTTACAATTGAGTTTTACTGATAAAACAACTTTTTCACACCACCTTCTCTTCTCTGCTTATTTCTAAACACTCAGACCCAAAAAGGTTTTCAGAATTGGATGCCACAGAGAACTAAAAGACCATCTGACTAAAGAGCAATAAGAAAGACTCTTAACTACTGTATTGACAAATGTATAAGGCTATTCACAATTCTGCTTTCCTTCATCTTATTGTTTATATACCTACAGAAGCAAGTTTTGAGTGATCTAAACTAAAAAAAATACTAGCACTGCTCTTTCCTAACACTTCAACAAAAAGGAAGGAGTTGGTTAGCCTCTGAAAATCCATATTCTTAACACATTTTCAGACTAGGTTGCTACTGATCTCTAATTGCCCCACTTAACTAATTAAAACAAGAAAACAAGGTCTAACTACTAGATTTGGTTATGCTATCAGCTCACTGCCCAAAATCTGAAATTCTCTAGTTTACAGCTCAAGACCTATAACAAGAAGTTTCTGGATGACAGAGCTATAACTAAACTTCTTCAAACTTCCAGTTTGTTATCTCACTGAAATGACCTACTTGGCATTCAAGATTGAAAGCAAAAGATAGGAAGTTTTGCAGGAGAGTGCCAAAGATAAATCAACATTTTCAACTATTCTTTTCTCTACCCTGTTTGTTTTTCTAACAATTTAAAGCCAAACTGGTTTCCAGATTTTAGCACTTCTAAGAGTTATTTGTCAACTGAGTAATGAAATTAATACAATCCCTATCTATTTGAGTTAGATAAGCTTTTAGGCTACTGACAAAACTAATTCTCAACTTGACAACTTCTTTACTAGCTCAGATTTCAATTCTTGCTAACTCACTAAGTGATTGAACAACCATTACAAAAGTGTATTAGCCAACAGAAATTTCAGGTTTTTACCTACTACTTCTCTGTTAAGCTTGATCGCCAAGGTTTAATTAGTATTGTCAAGGTTCATTCCTGGACTAACCAACAGCATCATCTTCTGAACTAAAGTGCTAAACTTTATACAAGCCTTTAAATTTCAAATTTTTGTTAAGTCACATGAGTGGTTCATCAGTTACAAGATCAATTAGCATTTCTGAACATCAAACAGTTGAAGAGAAAACACAAACAACACAGGGAGTTCAAGGAGGCTGGACAGGGGAGGCACGGGTGAGGTATGCCGCCGGTGAGGGGAGTGGCGTCGAGGCGGACCCGACGGCAAGAGGGACGGCGGCACCTGGGAGTCACGCGACGGCATGTGGTTGCCGCGCACGAGGAAGACCTGAGGCGGCAGCGCAGTGGCGGAGGAACCGGGCTGGGCCAGATCTGGGCGGCAGCAAGGGCAAGCAGCCGTGGTGGGAGGCGGCAGGTCGGGCCGAGGCGGAGGCGCCATGGCGGAGGTGGCAACGGCGGCCTGGAGTGAAGGGGAGGTGGCGGACGAGGCGAATCCGTGGCGACGCCGCCATGGCCGGCCAGGGAGGCGAAGGAGGAGGCTGGAGCGGCGGGTTGGAGCAGTGGAGATGAGGCGGCCACTGGGAGGGAGAGGCGGCGGCAGTGGGAGGTGGCCGCCTAAGGGGAGAGAGAGGAGGAGCGGAGGCGGATGGGAGCCAACGGGCTCGGTGGTGGTGGGAGGTGAGCTCGGTGGGTGAAGGGCCAGCCCTTGGCTCCTTGGTGCTCAGTGAAGAAGAAAAGGGAATGGGAGAAGGGTTTGGTGGCAATGGGGCTGCGGCGCTAAGGCCAAGAAATGTTGCTCCATTTGGTCGACATGGGCGACGTCTTGGCAATGACGACTAGAGCGGGCGCACATGGCGGGCAGTAGCGGGCTTAACAGACAAGGCTGGAGACGCGACAGAGACCTGCTGCCGAGAAGCGAGGGCGCAGCTCTGGAGTAGGCATGGGCGAGGAACAGTAAACGAGTTAGAAGGATTTTTGTAAATTGGCAGAGGTGTTTAGGTACTGATTAGATAGAGCAACATAGCTCTGCAAAATATGAAATTTTTAGGGAAGGCTGAAAATATAAAGAATACTATTCTGTAAATTTTCTATGGTTTTACTTAAAGTAAATTTTCCCCCAACATTATTTTAAGTGCATGTTCTTGATGTTTGACTTTTGATTTTCTTAGATTGGCTGGTTACTCAAAATAGTATTTAAAATCTAAAAATTGTGAAATTTTGAAGGTGAGTTGATAACGGGTTCCAGAACCTAGGAAAATTATTTCCAAGTACTATTCAAGTTTTGTTTGTATTTTAAATTCCAACTCAAATTCGAACATGCAAATCAAATGAGAACCAAATATCCCCCAAGAATTCCAGCAAAATTTAAACATGTATAACCGAGCACATAAATCCAAATACATTATTCCCAGCTATGGGTATACCATATTTTCAAAATAGAAATCAGTTTGTACTTCTAGGCTATAGAAAATATATTTTCCAGTTGGAAATGGAGAAGAAGTATTGGGTTACTAGGTTTCAGATCTAGTCTTCAAAATCCAAGGACTTTCAACATAGGGTTTTATACCCTACTCCGAACTAAGTTTTCAAACTCTTGACAAATTTTTATTTTGCTTGAAAATTTTTATTTCTAGGTTTTGAAAAAAAAAACAGGTTGTAACCTATTTGCTTTGCAGCAAAAAGTTTTAAAAAGGTCCAAAATTTCATGAATGCACATTAGATGCTTAGCTAATCCAACTTAAGGATTTTAGGCTGTTACAAAGATTAACAAGTATGTGACTTGTTGGTGAAACTCTTAACTTATATGATATCGTTTTAAATGAATCCCTGGTCGAATGTCAATGGTCGAAACACCAGTGACTCTATCGACCAACACATTGTATTGATTGATGACCATGTTTCACCGGTCATGGGTATAGAGATATTGAATCAATAATGTGAACACATGTTAGAGAACATGGGGTTGGATTGACCCACCTTGAGACACTATTGAAATTGTTATGATTCTATGTGTCGTTAGTTGGTCTCAAGCAATGATGACGTATAATCCTTAGACCTGAGATCAGCATGGTTTCCTACATATGTAATAGCACTCTTAAGGGTTGCCAAACGCTGCTCGTAACTGGGTAATTATAAAGGTAGCTTTCGGGTATGCTATGAAACATGCAGAGGAATGTGACTGGTCGGATATGGGATTTGCCCCTCCTAACATAACAGGAGAGATGTCTCTAGGCCCCGCGTTGTGGTCGGATAAAGAATATGCATGGCCATGCCACTAGTGGTCGAAGTGTTTGACCACATGAAGTTATCCGACACTCGATCGAGAAAGTACTGAATAGTCCATGGATGACACAACATCTCAACTGGAGTTCAACCAGACATTGTGGGGCAAAGGGAGAATACACGAGTAGGTCGCTTAGTTCGATCAGTTATGGACTTGTCATATGGAGATATGAGCTGGTCGTAGACTGGTCGAACGAAATTACAGAGTGGTCAAACTCGATCGTGGGAGTTCTGGTCGTCGTGACCAAATCTGAACCGGATCAGATAGAGATAGGACTGGTCTTAAGTGATGAGGACACTGGTCGTAGATCATATTGCATTAAGGTTCGTCCGATATAATTTGTGTGTATACGGGAATCGTTATGTCCTGTTAGGAACCGCTAACGATTCGTGGTCGGAAAGGGTTTTCAAGTCACAACCGATTACACATGAACCTAACGGGTCACACACTTAACGGGTTAGAACAAACCAGTACGGATACAATTCGTCAAACGTGTTCAGATAGGATCCATCACGAGCACTATATAAGGAGATGCATGAGGCTATTGGGACGGGGGTGAACGTAACAGATGAGACACACGAAAGTCGTGAGTTGAGTTGTTCCACCGAAACTCTAGCCGTCATATTCCTGAGAGCTCTACCGTGCGACTTGGTGCTAGCACACTGGGGTATGGTTGTTCCTTCTCTAGACGTGTGGATACCATAGAGGCGCTACTGTGGTTGCTGTTGCACTTGAGGACGATCCGTGATCTTCATAAGGAACTGCAGAGGTCGCTGGATGAGACGATAGACCATGACCACCGCACTGACGTGCTCGACGCTGTACGATCGACTACGACCACTACATCGACACGCTCTACGTTGGACCAGGCTGCTCTAACTCTTTTTCCGCTGCTCTGCGCGTCTAGTGGTAACGATCTGTGATCATCTACTTGCTTGGCTTCCTGGTTTATGTGGTAGAAAATTTTGATTTATTGCTATCATAGCCTACCTGTACCCCAACACCAGCCCTATGCCTAGGGTCCGGCCGTGCTGTGCGCGGTGTACCGCGCACTGTGCGACGTGTGCCACTGTGCCTAGGACAGGTCCATCCTCTTCGGATGCCCGCTACTTCTGCAACTGTGGTCCTTCGAAGCTTCGTGTCGGACGACCACAACCGGACTCGAGGAAGCGTCTGTGTCGGGTTATACACCCAGGACGACGATGTAGATCGGCCAACCATGGGCACGGTGTGGTGTCGCCGACGGGTTAGTTTCATGATCATTTATTATTTTTCATATTGTAATCACAATTTCGTGTGCTAAGTTTGTGGTGTTCTGTTGCACAGGTCACCTACACGTCGATCACTTCATAGGGGTCCTACTGGGAGTACGTTGCGATGTTTGTTCAGCTGATCGATGATCGTGTCATCTAGACACCGTACACTCAGGAGAGGGTGAACGCAGCGCTAGGAAGGACTATCGAGCACTGCACACGAGACTCGATGTACCGCAGACACGCGGAGGGCCTTGGTGCTTGATGTCTTCGTGGAGGAGTACCAGGTGTAGCGGGTCATGCGCCAGTTTTGTCTACGAAAGGAGGTCCTAGCCCCTTGGGAGGGGGACGCGGGTGCCGGCGCACGTCCACGCGTAAGTTGACGCTTTACTTCTTTCATACAATGTGCGTTACGTGCTGACAAAATAAGTGTCTTGCTATCCATAGGTACACTAGGAAGGGAGTACGTGGCACAATATCCTGGTTGGACAAGATGTCCTCTTGGGTTGAGGTTTGGAGTGGTGCGTACGACGATGCTCCCTATGACCCCGAGACATACTAGGAGTACATGGAGTGGTACGCTAGTCGAACGAGGCTTCGCTGCGTCTGGGTGGTCGACCCACCATGACACGAGGCTGCGACGTCTGACATGTACCCCACCCAGTCGGACTCCGCTTTCCAATGCTCCATACATATTGAATGATCCTTAATTCATATTTAATTTGCCAGATTTAGGTTTCCAATTTATTCATTGCTTGTGCAGACGGATCTACACCGGGAGGTTCTCGAGTTGGTAGCTTCCACACAGCAGATGATGCTGGGGGACACCAGAGGGGTCCTGCAGCGGATCATGGAGGCCACAAGACGAGGCATCCAGATCGTGACTTGTCACACGCCGAGGGACCCGGTGGACAGACCAATGCGAGGATGAGGGGTCAGCCGAGGTGGTTCACGGCCACGGGTTCCTGCCCCAGACATGGCGGGCGTGTGATCATGGCACCATGGTGGGAGCACTGCAGGACATTTTGGAGGTGAGTATGAGACATTCACTTCCGCTTCTTTGTTTTGAACCGCACAAGTTACTAATGGCAATCTTCTCTTGTAGGTCATGTGCTCCACCAGCACGCGGGGTAGGAGTACGCAGAGTCATCGGGTCATGGCTTCGTGCCACCAGGTATGACCACCCTGTTTGCTCGCGTAATGTCCTTTTTCGTGGTTTTCGCCATGATTACGTGCGTAATGTAATACTTCTTTATTTCGAACCCCACTAGTTAGTAACGACAATCTTCTCTTGTAGGTCCTAAGCTCCACCCGTACGCCGGACAGGAGTACACGGAGTCGTCGGGGCATGCCTTCGGGCCACCAGGTATGACCACCTTGCTTGCTTGCGTAACGTCCTTTTTCGTGGATTTCGCCATGATTACGTGTGTAACGTAATGCTTCACAGAACCGGCTTGGGAGGACTATTCATTGTCGCGCGAAGAGGCACACCTCAAGGAATTCTTCATGGACCAGCGTGACACCCAGTTCTCCGTGCGGGCTTCTCAGCTATACGGTGCGCTGGGATCGACCCAACCAATGCACTATTATTATGTGTAATATCCCAATTTTCTGAGCTTTAAAAATCTTGTAAATAGTTAGTAGGAGAAAATTCACCATTTGGATTTTATTTGAATTTAATTTAAAAGCTTAAACATGGACTTTGTACAACCAAATAATTTAATATGATTAAAGTCAACATCAACAATGGTCAAAACTATTTTATTTGGGTTCTTTGAGCTTGGATATATTTTCTAGATTTTTCTAGAATTTTTCCAGGTTCATTTGCTATTTTCTATTGCCTTTTGGAATTTCTGGTATTTTCTAAAATAGAAAATCTATTTAATATCCCGAAATAGTGTAACCGAATCTCTTGACCCAACTCCTCTTTCAGCACGCCAAGGCCAGCGTCGCATCTCATCTGCATGAGAGTCGGCCCGACCTCGTCATGCAGCGTCCGCTAAGGTTCCGTGACGTGTGGGCCTGCTCGCGTCTCGGCCGACCAATGGGACCGCTGTCGCTGCTGTTAAATCTCCGCCCAGACTTCGCCCACAATGTCCGAGCCGGACTCCATCTCCGCCGCCACCTTCCGTTTTGGGAGCCGCCCAGGGCACGCCTCTCGGGGCTATTTAAGGCCCCGAGGTCCTTCGTTTCTCGCACCCCATGCCGCGCCGCCTTCGCAACCCTAGCCGCCTTTGTGCTTGTGCGCTGAGCCCTAGCGCCGCTTTCTTCATCGCCGCGAAGACCTCATCACCTCCGTCGCCGCTCCAGGGGTTCTCGTCGTCGTTGAAGGCCACCATCGGGATCGTCGCAACGTCCACATCTCGAAGCCACCCTCATCTTGGCCGGAGGACCCTTCCTTCGCCGTCGCCGTCGAGCCCGTGCACCCGCCGCCGCTTTGACCTCGACGCCGGTCATCCTCGTCACTCCCGCACACCCGTGAGCACACCATCGTGACCCCCGCGTTCCCCTCTACCTCGTGGTACCACCCATCGCCGCTGGTTCGCCGCCGTTTCACCCGGACCTTGGTTCCCATGCGCCGCCGCCGTCGCTGCCATCCACGTCAGCGCCGTGTCAGCGCCACCTCATCCTCGGTGCTTGCGTGGCAGCCGCGTGGAGTCCAGTCAGCACCTGCGTGCCACCTCACCCGATTCCAGATCCAATCGGCTCGGTGGACTTGGTCTACCGTGAGCCAAGTCACTGACGTGTGGGCCCCACATGTCAGTAATTCTTTTTAATTCTTTAATTCCGAGCGCTGACGTCATCGTTCCGCAATAATCCGATTTTTCTTTTAAGAAATAATTCAGAAATTCGGAATAATCAGTTTTAGGGTTTTCTTTAGATTTCCAACTTCCCAAGCTCATATCTTTTGCATCCGAACTCCGATTGAGTCCATTCAAATTTATAAATTCATATAAATTCAAGATCTACCTATTAGAGATTTTTATTTAATTTTTGGAGTTTGTTTTGCCTTTGTTATTTATTTGTTTTGTTTGTTTGTTTGTTTCGTTTGCGAGTAGACGTCGATACTTCGAGAAGATTTGAAGAAGAAGGAGTACCTCAAGAGCAAGATCAGTACTTAGACTTTTTCCAAGGCAAGTTATACCTTTGATCATATTGAACCTAGTTTTCAAAAGTTATATTGATTCAAAGTATTGCAGTTACTTTAATTATTTATTTCAATGCTTTTGGGATTAGTTAATATCCAATCTGTTATGACCTCCTTGTCTAATTGTATGCCATAATCTTTTGTCACCCTAGTTTGGTTTATTTAGTTGGTGCTATGGTATTACCAACGTGGGTTGGTTAGATGCGATTAGTTTGCTTAGCCATGCTACGAGTCATCATCTCATGTAGTTGCAAATATCAACTTGACTAAGTGACTATAGAACTATGTGCTAGAAACTGTGTGCTCTATGTGCTATTACTTGTTGATGGCATATGTTGCACTTAACCAACAGGGTGGGAAAGGATTTAGACGGAGGCAAGTGGATCGTGTGATATTTTGGTGGAGCTATGTGCGTGGGCTTAATAACTTTGTCGCATAGGGATTTGTAGTTTAATTGGAAGTCTTGCCTTGGTCAATTAAGGACTTAACTTTGTGCGCCATTGAACTGAGCCTCTCGTACAACCACATGCCTGGTATGGGACGGGCCTAACTTAGTAAGTTATGGAGTCTTGACATTGATTACTCAGGTAGTAGGTTAGGCTGTGTGCATGGGTGGAGGTGTGCTACCAGGTAGTCACATCACGGGGCGGTTCGCGTGTCCCATCCCAACGGTGTGTGTTGGGTGACTTCCTATGTGGGGTTGTCGGCGGTTTGTAAGCACATTGGGGGTGACAATGTTAAGATGAAGTTTCTGAAACGTTTTGTTACGGCTAGTGCTAGCTACACTAGTTATATCTTGTGGGTAAATTGTACAAACTCTGCAGAGTGTTAATCAATCTATTGAATAGCGCGTCATGATCATGGACATGCTCGGTGATTTCACACGAGGGGTAGATTTTCATGAAAACCTTGGGAAGGGAGCTGTGTGACCTAAGTCATATGGCTATGTGAATAACTTGTTTAGACTATGTGTCTTTGTGAACTAAAACTGTCAAATTATTATTGTCTATTTGTTTTGAATTATGTTTTCAATCTATTACCTGTATTTAAATTGCAAATCTTGCATTTACGCAAAAGAACCACGAAGCCATTCCTTTGGAATAAGCACGCATCTATAATTGCATTTACGTGGTATGACTTGTGAGTACGGTGTGTACTCATGCTTGTTGTAAAACATGCAACAGAAGAGGAGGAGTCATCGCTTGCTTTCGAGGAGGAGTTCATCGAAGGTGCTTAATTCCAGTCAGTTGCCTGTGGTGAATTGATGGGATTCCGCTGAAGTTTCTTCGTTCATTGCTATTTTATTTCTTTGCTAGCCTGCGGGGCTTAATAAATGTAAACTCGACCATAAGGTCAAAACCCTTATTTGTTATCAAATTACTCGTTTATGTTATTAATCGCTTGTGTGGATTGATATTCACCTGTGTTGACACTGTGTGCACTAGCATGATCCTGGACTAGTGCATTATACACAGAGGGTCCAGAATTGCATATTTTGGGTCCCGACATTATGCTAGTCTCGTGTTTCAATATCTCTTTTCTGCTTAAAAACCACGACCACATGTACGATTCTGCATCGGGACACCCCACATCACCCTCTTTCAACGCCTTCACTCCTTACTTTGCACAGCGACGTGACCCGACGAGTCAGTTTTGCGGAGCGACGTGACCCGACGAGTCAGCTTTGTGCAACGACGTGACCCGATGAGTCAGCTTTACACAGCGACGTGATTGACGAGTCAGGCCCGCTGCCTCATGGACGCGAATTTCCCTCGGTAAATTACAATTCGATCGCGTCTGTGATCTTGGCTCGGCATATAAGTACTACCCCTTCCACGCCGGGTTCTCCTGCATCCAGACTTCAACACAATCTCGCTCAGATGGACAAGCACTAAGAGAAGATCCGCGAAATACAAAGGGAGTATGCGGCCCATGATGAACCCGAAAGTTTGATTGTTGGCCCGATCTTTCGATAAGACGATAAATTCGACAGTCGTCGCTCAACTCTCACGATCCTGGATACGAACACGCAAGGTTCAAAACCACGTAATCGCTGAACTGATTGACAAGTCGTTATCAACCGTGCACGAATACCCGGATGACCTGACCACGAAGGTCGATTCCTGCATACACCGAAGAAGCACGCAAGAACAAGATAAAGCAATCTGAAATTGCAAATAGGAATTGAAATATTGAATTGAGTTGGGATTCTGAATAAGGATCTTAATTGGGTGGTCTAGCTGACACACGCAAAAGATACAAGTTGCAACAAAAGACAAACTAAACATAAACAAAATCCAAGAAAACTAGAGGGGGTGTGGCCTCCTTAAATAGGGAATGAGGAGCTACACATCTAATAGAACTAAAGGGGTGGGACTAATTCATGGGGTTTACTGTTCATGTGAACAGTAAACGTCCCCAGGTGGGCCGCCGGCATATGGGCCAAGTTGTGTATGATTACAAAGCCCAAGTTGGCCCAAACAGGTGATATGACATCTTCTTTTGATGATTGCGGTCAGCACAGAAGGAATTCGGAGGTGAGGCCGGATCCGTTGGAAAGAGGACGAAATAAGGTTTCCATCAAGTACTCGTGGACCTCCAACAGACTCCGTATGTAAAGCTATGCATGTTTTAAACTGGTACTGTCAAGCTGATTCCGAACTGATCTGACTTGTTGTGGTAGTAGTGGTACTCCCCTTGTCTTTGTTCCTGAGTAGAATGACATCACAAGACTTAAGTAGCAATCCATCCTCAATGGTCAATGGAACAATTATGAACTCCTAGAAATGAAGTTACTTGATAATTTAGTTAGTGAGCACGAGCTCTAGTAAATAGAACAGCAAGCATAGCAAATATGGTTGTATCCATAGGGGTCAAGGGGTCATGTCCTCATCAGCCCAGGAGGAACAAAGAGAGTGTGCCAGAAGGCCACCTCCCCGCAATGACGCCCCCCTCCCCGGCGTAGCAGCAACCCCTACCAGACATCCCAACCGAGCGTTCGCGGCAACACCCGTCCGAGGGGGAGACACCGCCCCTCTGTTGGTGAAGGGACATATGCAAGTTCTTCAAGTCCAAGTACTAGCTCAGTCTGGGCATGTGTTACTAGGGTTGCGCGAACTATTCCTGTGACTATCCCGACCGCTGTTGGGACACGAGCCGCTATCGGCAGTCGGTAAGGACATGTAGTAGTATGTTCTCCTACCATTTCTCTTTGAAAGTCCACACTAACAACCTCTCTCGTCTACCTGTAGTCCCTGAATCCGCTATGTGGCTACCGCAAGTGGATCGACCTAGAGATGCCCACACAACCAGTGGACTCTCGACTTCGAAGAGTGGGATGCCAACAGGGACCGCGAGAGGAGGGAGAAGAAGCGCCGCATCGAAGAGCACAACCAGCGTATCCGGCGAGAGATGCAGGCCCATTTCGAGGCGTGCAGGCGCCGGGTGCGCGAGACTCGCGAGAGGGAGAGCGAGAAAAAAAGGGAAATGGTGGCCGAGGCCAAGGCGGTCGACGAGGAGTACAACACCGAGCTCACAAGGAAGGGCAAATGGCCCCAGTCCACGTAGTAGTCCGACCCTCTTCGTCCATATGTCCCATATATTTCTAATTCCCTAAAGGCATGTGTGTATTGTCCTTGGTTCGTTACCCTGCGTGCCATGTAACCCCTCTTGTCAAATCAATTGTCGTGTTGTTATCGTTGTGCCATTTCTTCAATATTATGCACCGTGTGTGAATTCTCTGGCGCATCGCAATATAACTTACATTTCTACTTATGAATCATTAATACCTTAATCGTCCTCACAAAAATCTCTAACGCATCGCAATATAACTTACCTTCCAGCTGGCGCATCACTAACATATTTCATACCGTTCAGAATCTACAAAAATCACAAACGCACCAACCAGCATAGGGTTCTGTCGCCAGTTCAACTGGCGACATCTCCCTGTCGCTAGTTGAAATGGTGATAGGTAGCAGTCGCAAGTTCAAATGGCGACATGTAGCAGTCGTAAGTTCAAATGGCGACAGAGAAGCGTGACACTATAAAAACCTCTTGAAACCCTAAAATTCGGCACATGGCTCTATTTTATTCATAAAAAAGAGAAGGAGAGAAGAGAGGGGAGTAGAGGGGAGAAGAGAAGCTAGCGAAGCGCTGCCCGTCCGGTTGCCCACCTCTCGGGTAATTTTTTTAACCGAATGGATTACATAGTTTTAGATGTACGGTTACATAGTGCAGTATGTTTTACATAATACTTTTCGATGGGTAGTCTAGTTTTAGATATGTTGTTAATCGTGGAAATGTTCTTTATGGTGCAGTGCGTTAAATATGTCCGACGTCGCCAATTTCAAAATTTACTATAGTTAGGGGACTATTATGGAGGGTCCCGAGGGGATTGATTTGCGTTATTTCTAATCGGCGACCATGCCTTTACCAAGACCAGAGCAGCGTATATGGGGCGTTGTGATACGGTGGTTGTTCCACACATTCCAAGTGGATCGTGATGTGTACGATCTGAAATTGAGTGGCCTTGCCCCACGGGCAGCACAGCCCACATAATGGGAGTTAGTGCAACTAAAGGGAACAAATTCATGACAGTCATATGTACGCATGACGAGGGAGGGAGGGTGGAAATTGGTCCTTCTGGCCCAGGCATATGCCAAACCCACTCCTCCATCCGCTACGAACAAGAAGAAGTCTTGCCGACGAAGAAGAAGTTGGGAACTCCAGCCACAGCGCGGCACACACAATGGCTGAAGCTCCCAGAGTTGCTGATGCTGTCGATGAAGACCCTGTAGAAGTAGCTCCTTCGGTCAAGCAAGCTAGTTGTCTTGCTGATGAGGGTGAGGAGGTAGAAGCCGTAGTGCAAAGGATGGATCTCTAAGACTGTGACTACATGGCATAGTCTGAAGATAAAGGTTCCGACGACGAGGATGATGTGGACCAGTAGGCAATTCCATCCGACTGGAACACATACCAGTTCGACAACCTCGTCGTCAACGAAGGCTCCCGTGTGTTGTGGGAGTACGACCAGAGCGAGGTCAGACAAGGAGCTATGTACAAATGTAAGGAGGCCGTGCAGGAGGTGGCCAAATTCTGGGCCTTGTTGGTGCAGCTCATATTCACAGTCGTCAAGTCTACCCCAAGATGCTACGACGTGAAGTACGACATAGAGGGATGCCCTTGGCGAGTGCATGCATTTCAACTTAAGTAGGAAACCTACTGGAAGTACTCTATAGTGGTCCCTCACACATGCATCGTTTCTGAGTCAGTGCAGTCCCACCGGAAACTGTTATCAGGCTTCATCGTCAACCTCATATACGGTGAGATCGTGGATAATCTAGATTTTTTAGCCACGATCCATCATTCGGGTGATTGAGGCAAGGTTCCAATACACAATCAGCTATGCCAAGGCTTGGAGGGCAAAACAGAAGGCATTGGAATCAAGGTTCGATACAGTCGAATATTCCTACCACAACCTTCCCGGGCAACTCCAAGTTATACAAGACAGGAATCCCGGCACTCATATCGACATTCAAGACACCACACATCCGAAGTGGGCCAATAAGATGGTACTACAGCGAGCATTCTTCGCCTTTAGTCCATGCATCAATGCATTCCGGCATTGCCGTCTAATCCTGTGCGTAGATGGCACATTCTTGACTGGAAAGTGCAAGGGCCAGATACTGACTGCAATAGCGAAGGACGGGAACAATCAAGTTCTTCCCATGGCATTCTCTTTCGTTGAAAGCGAGAACACGGATAGCTGGTTGTGGTTCCTGAAGAATGTGAGGATTTATGTTGTGCAAGGCCGTCCCAACGTATGCCTCATACATGACCGCCATGTAGACCTGCTGCGTGCAATAACTCAGCTGTAACAAGGAGAGAATGTACCACTTCCATGGCCGAATCTGCCAAGTAAGTGGTGCATGAGGCACTTGGGTGCAAACTTCTACAAGCGATTCATAACAAGGACACGATGAACTTGTTCAAGCGGTACATGTAACGAGAACCGGCGAAAGTTCGAAGCACTCTAGAAGATTCTGGATGAGCGGACCCAGACACATAGAAGGGAGGCAGCGAGAAGGGCCGCCCTAAGCACTAACTAGGCCCCCAAAGTATTGCCACAGCTACCCACAGATGCTCTTAGATTGACGAGGAGGACGAGGGCGCAAGTGAAATACTTCTCGGACTGGATTGAGCATGAGCCTAAGGAGAAGTGGTCGCTGTTACATGACAGAGGTGGTGCTCGATATGGTGTCATGACAACCAATCTCGCCAATATGTACAATTGGATCATGCGCAGCGCAAGGTGCCTCCCTTTGGTTGGTATTATGGAGGCAATTCTCTGCGGTACGACGAACTACTTTGTTGACAGAAGCAACAACACATCGCTCGCCATGGAAAATGACAGAGTACTCTACTCTATCATGGTCACCATGTACATGGAGGAGAAGAGCAAGAAGGGTGAGATGCACCGGGCATTCAAGATGGGCACAAGGGAGCTTCGCTTCGAGATAATGTGTAGGGATAAAGGACGCTGAGGGACGAACCGCGAGAGGGTCACCCATGAGTGCACACTACGCCGCGGTAGTTGCATATGCACTTGCAACAAGCCCCTTATTCTGCATAGGTCATGCTCCCATGTTATGGCCGCATGTTCGACGGTGGCGCAACATCCCGGCCAGTACCTCTCTGAGTAATTCACTAAGGAGGCGATGACACAAACCTGAAGTGGGAAGATGTATGGTTACATTGTAGTTGGCCATTTCACTGGCCATCCGACCTGGGAGCAACTAATCTGGGCCACGAACATTGAGAGACTCAAGGGAAAGGTTGGCCGGCGATTGGTACAACGCATTAGGAACGACATGGACGAAGCAGAAGCCGGATGTCGTACGAAGAAGTGCTCAATTTGCAAGGAGTCTAGGCACACCTTCAAGAAATGCCCCACAATAAATCCTCAGGACAAAGGAGACATCGGCGCTCCGGACATCGCCGCGGGGACCTCATCCGGTCGCTTGACTCAAGGTAGTCCACATGGGGGACATTGAGATCGCAACCACGAGAATGCATGGACAGTAGTAATATGTTATCGCCAATGTTTTGAATTATCATTTTGATTTGAAACAAATTAAGTGTTATGACGTTTTGCTGAATGTTATGTAATATCATTGTGATTTGTCGTAGTTTTGATAGTAATGGTAAATTCACATTTGTTTACTTATGATTTTTTAGAGCCTGACTATCAAGAAGGCGCCCCAGGGGCTGAAAAGATGAGCTCGCTGATGAATGGAATGACACACATAACGTAGCACTAGTAGAAAACCGAGCTAATTGAATGAAAGGTTTGATGAGCTACTGAGCTGAGCTAGCATAAATGAGAAGAGGATGAACCGATGCTCCTGTCTTTCGAAATGGATGTGTAAGTGCTTAGTCAACCAGCTCCTTCCTCTATCTTCCCTCTCCACCGTGTATGAATTCCCGGTCGTATCACAATATCTTTTACCTTCCTACTTACGAATCATTGATACTTCAATCGTCCTCGCAAATTTTTTTAGAAATTCACCGCACTAGAACAATATATGATGATCACAAAATGTTATTGCGAGTCTAACAAATTTTGTACCGTTGAAAATCTATGAAAATCATAAACAGACCAATCAGTTTAGAGTTTTAAGTAGCTGTTACCAGTTCAACTGGCGACAGGATGGCAAAATAGTCCATGTCACCAATTCACAGTTGAACTGGCGACAGGGGGTTATTTTTGTAATTTTTTGGGACAGCTATTTATTTTTGTAAATATTTTTTATAAAAAAATTTTATGACTGATTAAACTAAGTTGAGATATTGTTTGGTTGTTCGTATCAAGAGAACGAATCCGCAGCAGCAGAGCACACCACGGTTCTGCAGCGTGCAGACGCAAGGGCTAAGCCGATTCGCGTCGCGCGGTTGTTGCGTTGCTAGAACCGGACATGAACAGCGTCGTCCCAAACCTCCGAGCCCGCCACGTCGGCCGCCTCGGCTCATTCTGCACCACCTCCTCCTCGCCTGCGGCGTCGGAGGCGTGGGATGGGCGGTTCCGGTTGCACAAGCCGCGGGGGCAGCACCTGCTCACCAACCCGCGCGTCCTCGACGCCATCGCCCGCCGCGCCGAGCTCCGCCCGGGCGACGCCGTCCTTGAGGTCGGCCCCGGCACCGGCAACCTCACCGCCCGCCTCCTCGCCTCCCCCGCCTCCCGCGTCGCCGCCGTCGAGATCGACCCGCGCATGGTCGACGCCGTCACGGCCCGAGCCAGCGCCCTCGGCCTCGCGCACAAGCTCACGGTCTGTGCCTTCCCGCGCCCACCACCTGCTCGATCAAATGCCCCAAGAGAAACGCTCCAAATGACGAACGAACCTGTCTTTCTATCCGTTTCCAGGTGATCACGGGGACGCCGTGGAGACCGACTTCCCAGAATTCGACGTCTGCGTGGCCAACATCCCCTACGGGATCTCCTCTCCCCTGATCGCGAAGCTGCTGTTCGGCCCCTACCGTTTCCGGGCCGCGACGCTGCTGCTGCAGAAGGAGTTCGCGCGGCGGCTCGTGGCCGTGCCGGGCGACTCCGAATACAACCGCCTCGCGGCCAACGTGCGCATGGTCTCAGACGTGAGGCTGCTCATGGACGTGAGCAAGAGAGACTTCGTGCCCATGCCCAAGGTGGACTCCTCCCTCGTCGAGATCCGGCCGAGAGCGGCCGCGCCCGAGGTCGACCTCGCCGAGTGGCTGGCCTTCACGCGGGCGTGCTTCGGCCAGAAGAACAAGACCCTCGGCGCCATCTTCAAGCAGAAGAGGAAGGTCATGGAGCTGTTCAAGCTGTCTCGGAGAGCCGAGGGACACCACGACGACAGTGCCGGTGGCAGCAGCCTTGTGGCATTTGGCGATGGTGATGAGGATGACATTAGCGACAACGACGGCAATGGCAGCTGCGAGGGAGCAGTCAGCTTCAGCGTGGAAGATGTCAGCGCGTTCAAGGAGAAGATCGGCGGTGCATTGGAGTCCGCAGAACTCGCCGGCATGAGACCGTCGAAGCTGTCGAACGACGAGCTTCTGCGTTTGCTCAGGCTGTTCAACGAGCGAGGGATACGGTTTCAGTAGCACTTGTTGTCCGTGACACGGCACAGTGGATTTCTGATTGCTCACCGATTGCCTAAAATGGTGAGAAGTCTGCAGAGGTTTGTTTCGGTGCGGCCCTGCCATCCATATTGGCTGGCGATGCCTCGCAGCATGTCGGCCGTCACCCGTCAATAGCCGCAGCTCGTCGATCATGAAATGGTCGCCAGGTTCTCGAGAGAGAGAAAAATGAAACGGTCGCTGCTTTTGGCTGAAATAGCAACATCAGTAGCTCGTGCACGTCATGAGCCAGCCACAGAACGGTGCTCAGAGATGCGGAGAAGATATTCAAATCTCATCTTTACATGCATGCTCCTGTAAACGTATTGCTACTGAGAGGGTCATATTTTGAGTGATTAGTAGCAACATTATCCACACGCTGTTTATTACTACTTTCTGCTGGGTGAAGTTGGCAAATTGATCAAATGCATTTTCTGTTATCTACCTCTTGAAGTAGCCGAGTCACCACCCTTTATACCTTTATACCTGTTAGCAAATCACCACCCTCCATTGAAATCTAACAATCTTATGCTAAAGATCACTTGAGCAGATCATCACATGTGCTGATATGCACTGTTCACAAAACGTTTATCAACTCCTCAGTATTATCGTCTCAAAAAAAATTCCTCAGTATTACTAGTAATGGCACAGAGAACACAACAGACGAAGTCACAGGTCAGTAACTCAATATTACTGAAGGTAGAAATGACATACCATTAAGCAGGTCCAGCAGAAGTTTGTTTCTCAATTGTTCAACGGCGAATCTAATTTTGATTCCTTATTTGTCGAGAAGTCCATAATTGTTTTTGTGTCATGGCGTACGCAGATAAACAAAGGTGCAACACAGTGATTTCATCATGAATGATAACTGATAAGTGACCTAAAAGTTGAAACAAAACCTTTACCCTTGAATGTACTTATAAACTATAACATCATTGGATTAGGATGCTCATCAGCCCAAACCGATTTTCAGCTGCTATACCACTATCATGTCACCAAAGTAGATACATTTTTACCTGATGGATGGAAATTGGAAAGAGTGCTTCTATGCTACTATCATGTCGTCAAATAGTTGGGAGGATCAGTACTAGATGGTTTCACCTATGATGATTTCATACACTTTTGCAAAAGTTGAAAATGGGAGAAAGATGTTATAACCAATGGATCTTTGAAACCCTGCAATGTTTTCAAATTGGCTACATGCTTCAATCACCACACCACTGATGATGAATAACAATCTCGCTAAACTATCTCATATCCCTTTTTATAGAAGAGAGATATGGTTGGCTTAATAATTACTTAACAATAGGTCAGTACCATGCTAACAGCATAACTGAAACTAGATTGTCCTCTAAGCTCATCTTGCCAGGAAAAAAAATCCAACTGAATATTCCACTTGGAATTGTATCTAGACTCAATACCTGACCAATGAGTAACACACCATATTTCACACCGGAAGCTTTGCTTTCAGATAGCAAAATTCGTATCGTCATCACAGCTCCACATTTTCTTGAGTTAATACACACCAAATTATACAATTTTACACGCTAAAATGCTAACCACATGGAAGTAAAACCTAGCCATGGAATTATGAAGGGAAAAAAGGGGAGGAAAAGGCGAAAAAAGAGTGATAAGAAAGTTTAGTCCTATACCCTCCACAAACTCCTTATCATCCTGGCGATAGAGGCGAGAGGAAGGAATGCTTCATCCCGACGACGGCGACGAGGGGAAGGCATCCTTGACGGCGGACGCGGCGGTGAGGTAGTTGAGCGTGTTGCGGAGCGTGTCCCGCTCTCGGCGCAGCCGCGCGGCGGTGTCCTCGAGCTCGAGCAGCGCCTGCTGCTCCTGGGGCGCGCCCTCGAAGGTGTTGCCGACGTAGAAGGAGAAGGGGGTGGGGAAGAGCCCCTGGCGCAGGTCCCCGACCTCCTTCTCGGGCTTGCCGTTGAGGCGGTTGGCGATGCGTATGACGTCGTGCATGAGGGCCTCGACCTCGGAGGCGAGCGCCCCGGCGTCCTCCCCACGGGCCGGGGTCTCCGCGGGCGGGCGGTCCTCGAGCCACTGCACGGCGGCGACGAGGTAGGGCTTGGTGCGGACGACCCGGGCGACGCGGAACCGCTCCTGGCCCTTGCAGATGAGGAAGAAGCGGTCGTCGGCGAGGCGCTCGTGCTTGACGACCTCCCCGACGCACCCCACGTCGGCCGCGCCGCCGCCGGAGCCGGCGAAGACGACCCCGAAGCGGAGGTCGGTCTGGAGCACGGTGTGCATCATGATGCGGTAGCGGAACTCGAAGATGTGCAGCGCGTGGGTCGCGTCCGGGAAGAGCACGAGCGGGAGCGGGAACAGCGGGAGCTCCACGAGCCCGTCGTCGGTCTCGGACGGGTGCGGCTCCGGCTCCGGCGACGACCCTGACCCGGACCCGGACGCGTTCACCGCCGCGCCGAGGCGGCCTCCTCGGCGGGCGGGCCCATGGAGGCTAGGCGTTCGACGGAATGCGTGAGCGGGGGAGAAGGGGCGGCGGGAGGCGGCGAGGTGGGGGCGCGGGGAGGGGAGGTGGATTTGGGGGAGGAGAGCCATCGGGATCTTTTCCCCGCGGTGGCGAGGCAAATGTGTGGATTTGGTGGTTGGTGGTTCCTGGTTTCTTCAGGGGTTTTGGGGGAGGAGGGCCATGGGAAACTCGACGATTTTTCTTTTCCCTTTTTCTTTTGAGAGGTTGGATTTTGCTTTTTCTGTGTGCTTGCTAGTTGCTAGTACAGGCCTACAGGCGAAGAAGAGGATGGGGCCCACCAGTAGAGAAAGGGCTCTAATTATTAATAGAAAAACGGGCCGGATGATGGCCTGGAGGTGTCCACGTGGGGGCTTGTCCACCTGGAGAACTTTGGGTGAGACATGGCTTTCATGTTGAAGGCCTAGGGCTAGAGCTGGCAACCCGTTATTGGGCCGGCTTTAGGCGTGGTGATTCTGCCCGGTGCTCGGGCTGTGCTCGGGCTGGGCCCCAGGGTGCTAGGCCCTACCGCCCTAGTCGTTTCTTGGGCCTCGAATGAGTTATTATGCTGAACTCTGAGAAACTGGATGCAATTTTGGCCACTGTAAACCATGGTAAGAGAAAAATTGCAACACGTCCATAACTACATCAGCCCTTCGGTGCATCATGCATCTGCAAAATGTCAGTGGGAACTGCAACCTCATGGCATCGCTCTCAGACTTTCAGTTAACCTGGGGGGCAAATACTTGCTTCTATAGACAATAGGTACTAGTTTAAACCTCAATTCCAGTTTGTTCATCCATTTTACTCAGCGCCACATCGGTATGCTCGATTTCATTTTAGTTAAGCTCACCTCAGCACTAGCTTAGGTCACTTTATCCATACTGTGCTCTCAACCAAATAATCGGTCGCAACTTATTTGGTTGCAAACAAAATGAAGGTTGGCAAATCCAATCCACTAATAAAGAAGGATGCTCACGCAGATTCAGCAATGCTCATATGTGGTTGTAGTAAGTTTCAGATTCAGAGAGTGTCTGATTTTGCTGAGATATTGACATCATGTTAGGTACTCGTCGATCTACATTCATCCAAAGTTTAAGGCCAATTGGGTTTGTGGTTGGCTACTTATGAGCTGAAATCTGATCAAGAATTGTAGCTTCTCTCTTTAGCTGAATTAGTCTGTCTGTTGTGAAGTACTTCTGCTATTGTTGCTTTCTATCAAGGCAGTACCTTGACATTGTTGCTGCTCTTGTTGTAGTTCCCCTACATGTTGTAGAGAAAACTCTATGTACCCATGATTGCTAATAATGGAAGATTTGGGCGTGGATCATATCGACCACTCGACCCCATGCATTTTTATTCCTCGTCTTCAGGAGGTTTCCCATGTTAATTGAAACATCTGCAAAATTCAAAATTTCGATTTCAATTTGAGTTTGATTTGAATTTCTTTTTTCAAAATCCAGTTTAGCAAAATTCAACCAAAACCATCAAATCCCACTTTCCCTTTCTCCCTCCCGCTTTCTCCTCCCTGGACGCGCCCTCGCCCAAACCCGCCTCCACCCCGTTGCCCAGCCGCACGTCGCCATGGGAGATGCCACCGCCACCGTCTCTGGCCGCTGCTCCACGCCAAGACAGCACCAGTGCACCGCCACCTCGCCGCGCCACCTCCCTCTCTGCCTTCAATGCGGCGCCTGCCCCGAGCCGCAGCCCACGCTGCGCCGCTCGCGTCCCATCGCCACCACGCCACCTCCCGGCTTCACTCCAGTGGGAGAACCATGCCACCTCCCCTCTTTCGCCTTCAATGCGCTACGCCCCAAACAATTGCCATCGCCAAGACGCCCATGTCGCCACCACTCCGTTCGCACCGCCCAATCCTCTCGCCAACCACGCGCCGCCGCCATGCTGCATGGATCGCTCCCCACCGCCTCCTGGGGCCTATAAAGCAACCCCCTTTGGCCTTCAAAACCCGCACCAAACCCTTCCCCCCACCCACCTTCGCTCTCAGAGCTGGCCGAGTGCCCGCCACGCCTCGGTTCATCCTTCCCGTAAGAGATCTCACCTCCCCACTTTGAATCCCTCCAAATCCAAACACCCATTGCCACCCCAACACCTCCGGACCCCTTCCCCACCCTCGGCCCCAGATCCACCGGATCCTCACCGCCACCACCCCCCCCCCCAAAATCCAAGAAACCAACTCCAAAACACACCCCACAAAAACCGTAAAGAAGGACCACCTACTGGCGGAGCCTCACATGCCGCCCTTCCTCATGCCGGCCGTCGCTATCCTTCTGCATGGTGTCTTGCATGCGATCACGTGTCGCGTCGCCGCTTCCTCCGCCCAGCATAGCGGCAAGGCGCTATAGCCTTCAGGCGCCCCCCCCAAAGGCCTTTGAGGCCACGCGAGTGGGCCTTGAGCCGACTTCGGTCAAATGGGCTTCGGCCGGTGTTGTGACCCATCACTATTCATTCCTCTATATCCTAACACTATTCACTACACAGTGTTTTCCTTTACTGTTCACAGCCTAACACTGTTCATTCTAGTTTTTAAGCCCATACACTGTTCAAACAGTAAAATGATTATTGTTCCTAAACCTAGATTAGTGATTAATTACTGTTTATAATCTAATTCATAGGTATGAACTGTAAAATAGCAACTATTCATCGAAACCCTAAATTGACATTATATATCCATTCAGACCGTCTCGAATCCACAAAGGCCATTCTTAGCTCCGTTCAACCATATCAAACTCCTATCAAATCTTTTTACCTCCTTAAGTTGTTTCTTAAATCTCTTTTTATATTTTTGTTGTAGTTGGATTCATTTTCTAGGCTCATTCCTTGTCAAGCCAGGTGTTTTATTTAGTTTTGTGTCTTTCGCTAGGTTTCGACGCCAAGACGAGCATTTCAGACATCACCGGACGAGGCATAGGAGCGTGAGCATTTTGAGGACTTCGAGCAGGGAGGCAAGTTGCATACCTTGAACATATTGAACCTACATTCCATATAATTTATATTATTATCTTCATTAGTATATTTTAGCCAATTATTTCATTAAATAAATAATACTTTAGAATGCCATGTTGAATAGATAAAACCCTTTTTACCCCAGATATCAAACCACCCATTTTTATAGGCCATATTCACCTTGTCAAATTTAGTCCACATAAAATAATAGCAAATATTCCGCAAGGTCATACAAAAACTCATTTCTAAATACTGATAAGGAAGGTTGGCTTTGAGCCAATAGGATTTTGGTGGAAAGTTAAGGGTTGAGACCATAATGTTGGACAACCCAATATACTTGTTAAAAGTAAGACATCGATGAGATCTGGAGGTGGACGGCCACAAGTTGGTAAATGGTCCATCACCTCACTGGATGTTAAGTAAGGACAACAACCTTGTGCCAAGTAAACAGACATAGATCTCGCTCAACCACAGGCGTGGTTTATCCAACTTGGCTTAGTACACTGCTCTTCCAATTGAATATCTACAGGCTGTCATTTGTTCTTGTATGATAGAGCATCTACGGAAGGGGGTGAGTCAGGAGTGGACCTGTTAGGGCACTTGCTGAACTACACAACGGTATGGGCCCGTCAGCCTCGGATTGTGGATTCCATCATTGGCCGGTGGTCTCCCGAGGTTGTATGGATTTTGAACCTACCGGATAGAGACTAGAAAGGTTGAGCAGTGGAAAAGACATTGTTATCTCAACTCAGTCACACACTAATTGGTTGCGTGTATATAGCTTGACAGTACGAGTATGAGATATCTTGTGGGTAAAGTTGGGCAACTCTGTAGAGTATAAAACAATGGTATTCGAATACGCCGTGCTTCCGGTAAATGAAGCTGTGTTTAAGGGTGATTCCGGTATACAAGACATAAGTAGGCTTTTACAGATGTTAATTGGTAATTTTCAGATGTTGTAAACCCTTGTGGCTATATTTATTATTGTTTTACTGTCTTTACTTATTGTAAAGCTTTTAAATTCAACTGTTACATTCCACATATACCTGTATTGGTAAAACTGTACCATTCCATTGATATCCCCAGCATGTAGTAAAATAGGATTTCCTATGCAATTTGCTGGGTACGGTAGTTGTACTTATTCTTGCTTAACATCAACAGAAGAAAATTGGGAAGAAACAGGTGATCACTACAAGCAGGAAGAACCGTTAGACGGTGACGACTACTGATACTAGGGTCTCTTTTGCACCCAAGCTTGCATGTGGTTCCGGCACTCTTTTGCATTGTAATATATTAAATTTGGGCTTGGATGCCCGCTTCTACTCTCAAACTGGCTGTTAAGCCTTAACTACTGTAATAAAAGTCTGTCTTTTGTTGTAAACGTTTGCTTGCTTGTGAAACCACGACTTTACAACCGTACATCCTGGACAGTTGTAAGGATTCTAGCGGTCCCAATTTTGGGGCTGTTACAAAAGTGGTATCAGAGCCACCTTGACCGTAAGTTGAGACCTTAGCTTGGTTATAGGATTGAAGACCTTTAAAATGCTAATTTTAAAAAGTACAAAAGGATCTCCAAAACCAATATATATATATATATATATATATATATATATATATATATATATATATATATATATATATATATTAAATTGTTGTCCTTTTCTTTCTCTTGCTACCTCACCTTAACTATAGACTTTGAAAAAACTTGTGTTTTTTTTTCTCAAAAGATTTATCCCCTCTTAACTAAATATTCAACTTTCCGTCTATCAGGAAGATGCCGAACTCCTATTCCGACCCTGTAGAGTTGAGAGGATGGGCCTCAAGGCTAAGAAGAATGATGCAGTTCATGGGTGCAACAACTGAGCAGCTACCCACATTCCACACCAAAGAACAGATGATCCATGGAAGAAGGTATCAATGGAAAGCATGGGTGACCTTGACCCCACTAGCTTCTGCACTGCACAATCGAAAGTCGGTTTGTGGGCTATCGCCGAAAAGGGCGCCATCCAAGATCTTTGCAAGATCAAGGTTCTACACATCCGGCAGCACTATGATGAAGAATATGAAGAATCTGAGTTCTAACTCATTCCACAAGAGGCGAACAATGGATTCAGTGTCCTTGTTCCCCTACCAAATGACGATGAAGACCCTTGACTCCGTGAAGCAGCTAATCACATAGTGTCTCAAGAAGCCATGTACGTCCTATCTGGCCAAGCGGGGAATGCACCATCTACAAAGGGAATTAAATTGCCGTGATACACTGGATGAGGGAGCCGGATCTGTCTGTGATGAGAGTCCCAACCCTCCTGATAGTCCAGCTGTAGATTATACGCCAAAGTTGCCTGACTACACACCAACATCTCCAAACTACACTCCAGAGTCACCTCCTGGCGCTCGCCCTCACCCAACGGGTATAGCGCGTGACTACCGTCGCCTTTTCCGAGGATCCGTCAAGGGAAAGGAGAAGGCTGAAGAGGGAGGGCCCAGCCACCAGGTGAAGAAAGCTGCTGAAGAAGAAGAAGAGGAGAATCCAGAGGAAATAGTCCATTATACCACCAGCAACCCTCCATCTGATGGATGGTAGAATCCTCTTCAAGTCATCAGAGTACGATAGTGTATTGTAGACCTACCCTAGTCTAGTACGACCTTTTTGCTTGTAATAGAAGTTGTGTAATGTACTCTAAGTAGTATATGTCTAGCTTTTGTAAAATATTTGTGTAAACTTGTGTGAATTATAATAAAGTTGTATTCCCAATCAGTATCTGTATATCATCCTTGTCAAAAGTCATTTCCTTCTTTTCGTCTTAATCACTTACCTGTTTCCTTCTCCACTTATCTTTAATCTGAATCTTACTTATCTTACTATGTTTGGTCAAAACTGCTGCAGAATTACATTCCCAAGATGTCTGGAAACAACAACAACAACAATGAGGCTGAATCAACAGGACAGCAACCGAGTTTGGCAGAAGTCATGGCCATGATGGAAAGAAACAAATATCAAGCTGAACAGAATCAGGCAAGAATGATGGAACAACACACCAGACTTCTTGAGCAAATTGCCACCAGATCACCAGCTGACACTTCTCCGGAGGCAATAATGGGGGAATAACCCCAGGTTTCAGATGGACAGATTTCCAGAAGACAAGACCCCCAATATTCACAGTATCACCAGAGCCTCTAGCAGCTGATGATTGGATTCGGGATATTGAGAGAAAATTGGACACCATTCAGTGTAATGACAAAGAGAAGACTTTATTTGCTTCTCATCAACTTCAAGGTCAAGCAGCAGCGTGGTGGATGAATCACCAGACTCTTCATCCAGGTAGAGACATACCATGGGCAGAATTTAAGGAAGCATTCCATAAAGCCCATGTTCCTGCCGGCACAATTGCAGCTAAACGCCGAGAGTTTCTTGCTCTCAAGCAAGGGGGCCGTACAGTCACAGAATACATTCACCAATTTAATCAATTGGCACAGTATGCCCTACTGGATGTGGATACAGAAGCTAAGAAAATGGAAAAGTTTTCAGAAGGATTGCAAAAGTCACTAAAGTTTCACATTTCAGCCCTTGATTTCACTGACCTAGCTTCCATGGTAAACAAGTTATTAATCTCAGAAGAAGCCAGAGGTGAAATGGAAGAAACCAGAAAGAGAAAGATAAAGCAAATGGTGCCATCTGCAAGTGCACCAAGGGGGAGAATGATGCCACCGACATCCTTCAGATTCCAGCCAAGACCACCAATGAATTCAGCACCAAGACCACCAATGAATCCAGCAGCAAGACCAGCTTTCAGTGGGAGCCGGACCACCAAAATTCAATATTATAATTGTGGAGGAAACCATTACCAGAAGGATTGTCCTCAGAAGTCCTCAAGTTGCTTTCATTGTGGACAATCTGGCCACTTCAGGGGACAATGTCCACTAAGGAATATGACATCAGATGCAGCTAAAGCCCAAGTAAGAAACCAGACACAAAGCAATCAGACTCCTCCCACCTTCCAAGCCAACAGAGGAGGAATGCTACAGCCCAGAAACCAACCTAGGCAGTCGGGACAATTCTCAGGAGGAGGACAATCTACACTGGCACCATCACAAGGGAAAATCAATCATATCACCACTCAGGATGTAGCTGAAGCCACCGATGTTATTGTCGGTATGTTTCTACTCCATGCAAGATCAGCTTTAGTTCTTTTTGATCCAGGAGCTACCCATTCAGTTATTTCCTTGGATTTTGCTGTGGAGAGTTGTTTGCCTTTTATTGCTTTACCAAATCCCTATGTGTTGCAAACACCCGGGACTAGAATGAAATCTCAATATAAGTGTAGTAACTTGAACCTAGAGATTCAAGGAGTCAGTTTCAGAACAGAATTATTGGTACTCCAGATGAAAGGCATAGATGTTATTTTGGGAATGGATTGGTTATCAAAGTATAAAGCCACAGTCGATTGTGAGAAAAAGACGGTAACACTGAAGAATTCAGAAGGTCAAGAAGTTTCAGTTACAACAGACCAATCATTGATGAAAGAACAGAAAAGGAAGATTAACAGTGCTATTTCAGAAGCCACCATGCAGATGTTAGTGATTGAAGAATATCCAGATGTATTTCCTGAGGAACTGCTCGGAAGACCTCTAGACAGAAGGATTGAGCTTGCTATAGAATTGGTACCTGAAACCAAGCCTGTGACTAAGGCACAATACAGAATGGCAACTAGTGAACTAAAAGAGCTCAAGAAATAGTTGGATGAATTAGAAGAAAAAGGTTTCATAAGACCTAGTGTCTCACCCTGGTCTGCACCAGTTTTGTTTGTTAAGAAAAAGGATGGAACTTTGAGAATGTGTGTGGATTATAGAGCTTTGAATGCAGTGACTATTAAGAACAAATACCCTTTGCCAAGAATTGATGATTTATTTGATCAGCTAAAAGGAGCCAAAGTTTTCTCAAAAATTGATCTCAGATCAGGATATCACCAGCTCAAAATTAGAGAACAAGACAGAGAAAAGACTGCATTTACTATAAGATATGGACTATTTGAGTTCACAGTAGTACCTTTTGGATTGATCAATGCTCCAGCATATTTCATGAGCCTGATGAACCAAGTTTATATGGAATATTTGGATCAGTTTGTGGTAGTATTTGTGGATAATATCTTGATATATTCAAAAAGTGAAGAAGAGCACAAACAGCATCTCCATCTGGGCCTAACCGAATTGAGAGAGCATCAGTTGTATGCAAAATTCTCAAAGTGTAAATTCTGGATGAAGGAAGTGTCATTCTTAGGGCACATTATCACAGAAGAAGGAGTAAAAGTTGACCCAGAAAAAGTCAGAGCAGTACAAGAGTGGAAACAACCAAAGACAGTGACTGAGATAAGAAGTTTCTTAGGTCTAGCGGGATATTATCACAGATTTATAGAAAATTTCTCAAAAATTGCTCGCCCACTCACTCAGCTTCTCAGAAAGGATATTCCTTTTAAATGGACGGACAAGTGTGAGGAAAACTTCCAGGATTTGAAAGTCAGACTGACCACTACCCCAGTACTCGTACTTCCAAATCCTGAAAAGGATTTTTAGATTTATTGTGATGCTTCAAAACAAGGATTAGGTTGTGTGCTGATGTAAGATGGGAAAGTTGTGGCATATGCTTCAAGACAGTTAAGAACTCATGAAGAAAATTATCCCACACATGATTTGGAGTTAGCAGCAGTGGTTCACTCTTTGAAAATTTGGAGGCATTATCTGCTAGGAAATCATTGTGAAGTATTTCCAGACCATAAAAGTCTGAAATATATTTTCACCCAGCCAGATTTAAATCTCAGACAGAGAAGATGGCTAGAGTTAATTAAAGATTATGATCTGGATATTCAGTACCACCCAGGAAAAGCAAATATTGTGGCAGATGCACTTAGCAGAAAGACATATCATAGCTTGAATGCATTACAAGAATGTCAGTCACAGTTACTATTGGAAATGCAGTAGCTAAACTTAGAAATTGTTGAACAAGGATCAATATCAGCTTTGGAAATATAGTCAAACTTAGATGATCAAGTTAAACAAGCACAACAGGAAGATCAGGAAATTTAGCAACTCTTGACAGATAATCAAGATAGAGAAATAGTAGAATTCAAAAAAGATGATCAAGGAATAATACGGTTTAAAGGCCGTCTGTGTGTACCATACAAAGAGGAACTGAAACAGTTGATTCTACAAGAAGCTCACTCGTCCCAATTCTCAATACATCCAGGGGGAACAAAAGTGTACCAAGACTTGAAGAAGAGGTTTTGGTGGAAAAAGATGAAAAGAGAGATAGCTGAGTACATAGCCAAGTGCGACATTTGTCAGAAGATTAAAATAAATCATCAGAAGCCTACAGGATTGTTACAACCCTTACTAGTACCAGATTGGAAGTGGGAAGAAATTGGCATGGATTTCATCACAGGATTGCCAAGAACACAAAAAGGATTTGATGCAATATGGGTAATAGTGGATAGACTAACAAAAGTGGCACATTTTATCCCAATCCAGCAGACATATAGAAAGTATAAGTTGGCAGAATTGTACATGACCAAGATAAAATCATTACATGGAATTCCAAAAATAATAGTGTCTGATAGAGGAGCTCAGTTCACATCTAAATTCTGGAAGAAATTACATGAAGCCATGGGAACAGATTTGGCATTCAGCATAGCCTACCATCCACAGACTGGGGGACAGACAGAGAGAGTCAATCAAATACTAGAAGATATGTTGAGAGCATGTGCTTTAGCTTATGGAGCAACTTGAGATAAATGTTTACCTTTTGCAGAATTCTCTTACAATAACAGTTATTAGACGAGCATCAAGATGGCACCTTTTGAAGCCCTGTATGGCAAGGAGTGTAGAACACCATTAAATTGGACAGACACTGGGGAAAGACAGTTATTAGGTCCTCAGATAGCACAGGACTCAGAAGATCAAGTCACAATGATAAGAGACAAAATGAAGATCGCCCAAAGCCGTCAGAAAGAGTATGTGGACAAACGCAAAAAAGATTTGAGTTTTGAAATAGGAGATCTGGTATACTTGAAAGTTACACCATTCAAAACAGTACGAAGGTTTCAAGTAAAGGGAAAATTAGCCCCAAGATATATTGGTCCCTACAAAATTGTGAAGAGAATAGGAGAAGTGGCATACAAGTTACACCTGACACCAAACCCAACGGGTATACATGATGTATTCCATGTATCTCAACTCAGGAAGTGTTTGAGACAACCAACAGAACAAGTACCACTTGAAGAGATAGAACTGCAGAATGATTTGACCTATGAGGAAGAACCCCTGATGATACTTGACACCACAGAAAGACAGTTGAGAGGCAAGAATATCAGGTTTTGTAAGGTTCTCTGGAAAAATCACACAGAGGAAGAAGCAACATGGGAAAAGGAATAAAAAATACAGCGAGATTTTCTCCACCTGTTCCCCGATCCGGTGTGAATCTCGAGGCCGAGATTCCTTTAAGGGGGTAGGTTGAAACATCTGCAAAATTCAAAATTTTGATTTCAATTTGAGTTTGATTTGAATTTCTTTTTTTCAAAATCTAGTTTAGCAAAATTCAACCAAAACCATCAAATCCCGCTTTCCCTTTCTCCCTCCCGCTTTCTCCTCCCTGGACGCGCCCTCGCCCAAACCCGCCTCCACCCCGTTGCCTAGCCGCACATCGCCATGGGAGATGCCACCGCCATCGTCTCTGGCCGCTGCTCCACGCTAAGACTGCACCAGTGCACCACCACCTCGCCGCGCCACCTCTCTCTCTGCCTTCAATGCGGTGCCTGCCCTGAGCCGCAGCCCACGCCGCGCCGCTTGCGTCCCATCGCTACCACGCCACCTCTAGGCTTCACTCCAGTGGGAGAACCAGGCCACCTCCCCTCCTTCGTCTTCAATGCGCGCGCGCCCCAAGCAGCTGCCCACGCGCACACCCATGCCGCCACCACTCCGTCCGGCACCGCCCAATACCTCTCGCCCAACCACGTCGCCACCGCCCTATGCCGCGTACTGCTCCCACCGCCTCTCCCTGGGGCCTATAAAAGACGCCCCCGCCCGGCCTTCAAAACCCGCACCAAACCCTTCTCCCTCCCCACCCACCTTCGTCTCCAGAGCCGGCCGAGTGCCCGCCGCCGCCTCGGTTCATCCTTCCCCGTAAGAGATCTCACCCTCCCCACTTGAATCCCTCCAAATCCAAACACCCATTGCCACCCCAACACCTCCCGGACCCCTTCCCCCACCCCTCCGGCCTCAGATCCGCCGGATCCTCACCGCCGCCACCCCCTCCCAAATCCAAGAAACCAACTCCAAAACACACCCAGCAGAAACCCTAGAGAAGGACCACCTACTGGCGAAGCCCTCCCGTCCGCCCTTCCTCCGCTAGCTAGCCGTAGCAGAGCTGCCGCTCGGTGTCTTGCTGGTCCGTGCTTGCATCGCCGCTTCCTCCGCCCATAGCATAGCAAGGCGAGGGTGCTATGGCCTTCGGCTAGCCCCCCCCCCCAAAGGCCTTTGAGGCCGTGCGCGAGTGGGCCTTCAGGCCGGTTCGGCCAAATGGGCTTCGGCCTAGTGTTGTGACCCATCACTATTCATTCCTATGTAGCCTAATACTATTCACTGCACAGTGTTTTCCTTTACTGTTCACAGCCCAACACTGTTCATTCCAGTTTTTAAGCCCATACACTGTTCAAACAGTAAAATGATTATTGTTCCTAAACCTAGATTAGTGATTAATTACTGTTTATAATCTAATTCATAGGTATGAACTGGTAAAATAGCCACTATTCATCGAAACCCTAAATTGACATTATATATCCATTCAGACCGTCTCGAATCCACAAAGCCCATTCTTAGCTCTGTTCAGCCATATCAAACTCCTGTAAAACCTTTTTACCTCCTTAAGTTGTTTCTTAAATCTCTTTTTATTTTTTTGTTGTAGTTGGATTCATTTTCTAGGCTCATTCCTTGTCGAGCCAGGTGTTTTATTTAGTTTTTGTGTCTTTCGCTAGGTTTCGACGCCGACGAGCCGCGATTCGAGACATCACCGACGGACACAGAGGCGATGAGAGCTTTTCGAGGACTTCAAGCAGGGAGGCAAGTTGCATACCTCGAACATATTGAACCTACATTCCATATAATTTATATTATTATCTTCATTAGTATATTTTAGCCAATTATTTCATTAAATAAATAATACTTTAGAATGCCATGTTGAATAGATAAAACCCTTTTTACCCCAGATATCAAACCACCCATTTTTATAGGCCATATTCACCTTGTCAATTTTAGTCCACATAAAATAATAGCAAATATTCCGCAAGGTCATACAAAAACTCATTTTTAAATACTGATAAGGAAGGTTGGCTTTGAGCCAATAGGATTTTGGTGGAAAGTTGAGGGTTGAGACCATAATGTTGGACAACCCAATATACTTGTTAAAAGTAAGACATCGGTGAGATCTCGAGGTGGGCGGCCACAAGTTGGTAAATGGTCCATCACCTCACCTGGATGTTAAGTAAGGACAACAACCTTGTGCCAAGTAAATGACATAGATCACGCTCAACCACAGCGTGGTTTATCCAACAACTTAGTACATTTGCTCTTCCAATTGAATATCTACAGTGTCATTTGTTCTTGTATGATAGAGCAATCTGCGGAAGGGGTGAGTCAGAGTGGACTGTTAGGGCACTCGCTGAACTACACAACGGTATGGGCCCGTCAGCCTCGGATTGCGGATTCCATCATTGGCCAGTGGTCTCCCGAGGCTGTATGGATTTTGAACCTACCGGATAGAGACTAGAAAGGTTGAACAGTGAAAAAGACATTGTTATCTCAACTCAGTTACACGCTAATTGGTTGCGTGTATATAGCTTGACAGTACGAGTATGAGATATCTTGTGGGTAAAGTTGGGCAACTCTGCAGAGTATAAAACAATGGTATTCGAATACGTCGTGCTTCCGGTAAATGAAGCTGTGTTTAAGGGTGATTCCGGTATACAAGGCATAAGTAGGCTTTTACAGATGTTAATTGGTAATTCTTAGATGTTGTAAACCCTTGTGGCTATATTTATTATTGTTTTACTGTCTATACTTATTGTAAAGCTTTTAAATTCAACTGTTGCATTCCACATATTCCCGTATTGGTAAAACTGTACCATTCCATTGATATCCCCAGCATGTAGTAAAATAGGATTTCCTATGCAATTTGCTGGGTACGGTAGTTGTACTCATTCTTCCTTAACATCAACAGAAGAAAATTGGGAAGAAACAGGTGATCACTACGAGCAGGAAGAACCGTTAGACGTTGACGACTACTGGTACTAGGGTCTCTTTTGCGCCCAAGTTTGCCTGTGGTTCCGGCACTCTTTTGCATTGTAATATATTAAATTTGAAATTTGGGATGCCCGCTTCGCTCTCAAAGTATTTCGTTAAGCTTAGCTAATCTTTGTAATAAAAGTCAGTCTTTTATTGTAAACGTTTGTTTACTTGTGAAACCATGACTTTACAACTGTACATTCTGGTCAGTTGTAAGGATTCTATCAGTCCCAATTTTGGGGCTGTTACATTAATCATTGTGTAAGTTGTGTGTTCTTTTGATTGCTTTTGCTGGCATGTTAGATGCAACTTTCTTGCATTTCACTGCAAGAGGGGTTGAAGTTTTTTTGCTTTATTGCTGTCTAACCCTACACCAAGTCCACAACAAACAGGACAAAAAGAAAATTCCTAAAACCAAAATTCTTATTTGATTTCCCTTACAATCCTCTGTTATTACTCGCTACAAGTACACACAAATCCCCTCCCCCTCAATCGAGGTTTTCTTCAGGCTTGCTTTATTGAGCAATCACCTGCAGTAACAAAAGCTAGAGATGCAGCGAGTCACTGCATCTGAACCCTTCTCTCCCTCTAACCTCCTCAATTCCCTCTGAACCCTTCTTCCCTCCCTAATACAATCTCTAGACGCCAGCACCATCCGGAGAACGATGGTTCTCTCTGATCACTCATCGGAGGCTGTTCACGAAGGCGAGGAGCGACTCGACGTCCCTCTTCTCCGACGGGTACTTGATGGGCCTGGAGGTGCGGCTTGGGAAGAGGAGGATCGTCGGGAAGCTCTGCAGCTGCAGCTCCGCCTGCGCGAACGGCTTCTGCTCGCCGTCGGCGCGGAACTTGGCCACCTTCACGCCCGAGCCGCTCAGCTTCTCGGCCAGCTCGACGTAGGACGCCTCCATCGCCTGCACGACACGGCACATCCCAAGATCGATTGAGCAACCGTGTATGTACGTGTCTGATGCATGTGGAATACTCGCGTGTGATCGTGGAACTTGGCGTACCTGGCAGAACGGGCACCAGGGAGCGTAGAGGACGACGAGCCACGGCTCGGAGCGGTTCTCGAGCCGCAGGAGGTTCTTGATCCCGGGCCGAGTGAGGTTGACAACGGCCTGGCTCTGGAAGATGTCCGGGGCGTCGGCGCCGGCGGAGCCGTTGCCGTTGACGCCTGCCTTGGGTGCCTGGCCTTCCTTCTCGATGTTGCCCTTGTGGAGGCCGCACTCCTTGGCCTTGGCGTCCTCCCACCACCACCTCCCTTCCCTCTCGTGCTGCCCCGGCAAGACGGGCCTGGTGCACGGCTCGCACCCAATGGAGACGTAACCCTGGAAGAGACAGTTCAGTGCACAATGGTCAATTACATGCGCAAGCGAGGTAAATCAAATTCCCAAATTACAGCTTCGTATTGCTTAGAACTGCTAACATGTCGAGTTTTGAATCGTTGGTACGTCAGATTGAAAGCATGATGGAAACTGAGCTGCAACAGCGCTTACTTGAGCATGCAGGGAGTTCACAGGGACATCCATGGTCCTGAGGAAGGTCCAGATGTCCTTGCCATCCACATTGGCAACGGGGTTCCACTTTACCAAGCTCCCAGCTCCGCCATCCAGCCCTTCAAAAGACGGATCAACCTGCACATACACCAATCGTCGTAGGTACGATCAGGCATCACAACATGGACTCCATAGATTTACTCTAGTGCAACCAATTACTGTCGAGTGCTACTGGCTCATTGAAGAATAGACGTACCTGAACGACAGGGATGCTTGCCCTGGTGCCAGGGGACTGGTCCTTCCTCTGTCCGGTGATCCAGGCCTTGAGGCCCTTGAGGGCCCTCCTCAGGGGCCGCACCTTCCTCGCCCTGCAGCACTCCTGGTGGCCGTCCTCGTAGAAGGAGAAGAGGCCCTTGCTCCTCACCAGGGCCTGCACCTCGCCGGCGTCGGGGAACATGTACTCGATGCGGATGCCGTAGTGCTTCTCCACCTTGTCGAACAACTGGTACGTCTCCGGGTTCAGCCTCCCCGTGTCAAGGCTGAACACCCTGAAGGGGCGTCCCGTCAGCTTCGCGTATTCGATCAGCGCCACGTCCTCGGCACCGCTGCGCACGCAAGAGCGACTGGCGTCAGCGAAATGCCCAAAAATTCCTTCTTGTAAGATGGCGATAGATTTGCCAGTATTCAGATATGCTAATTGCAGCTGCTTTTGAGGATATCTGACATCACACCATGGGTACAGTCATGCAGTTTTTTCCTCCTCCTGAAGATGCATGTTTTTGCACTAAGTATGCGATACACCACAGCAAGCGGGTGAGGCGAGGCAGTTTGATTGCAACCAGCTATTCCGTCCGCTTGTGCGTGGTTGGTGGGCCATGATTCTAGCTCTGGTCCAAGAACAGTCTCGGACAGCAGATACAATGAACCTAGACACGCTCCCAATTCCGTTCACCCCTCCAGATACATTGAACCAGGTAGTAGACGGGTTCGTTGCCGAGTGGCCAAGCCGACCCATTTATAATTATGTTTTATAACTACGTAAAAACAAAATTAAATCATGGAACTAAATTGGAAGTACTAGCTATTGGGCGCCCCAAGAGCATCAACAACTAGTATGAAGTGAAGGTTAACTACGGTTAACTTTGCTGGGCTTGTTACACCCTGTTTGGAACGAAGATAGTTCAATTCGCACAGGAATAAAGAAAAAAATCTCGCACTTCAGGCTTAATAGTGTGGTACCCACAGGTTAGCGACAGGTGATACAAGACCCGGTGCACCCACCAAAGAACGGCGCTCGTGCATTGAGCGAGCAAACTGGGAATCTCGGCGACCGCTCGTCCGGAAATCGGAAGATACCATGATGCCGCGGACACCAGGGCACCAGGGCCCCAGCTCGGCGAGCCTAAACCCAGTCCACCATGAACCAAGCAGGAAGAGTCTAACCGTAACCCGGTAAACGACAGGGTCTACGTGAGGACGAGCCTACGAGGCACGGGCTGTGCGTGTGTCTCACCTGAAGGCGATGGCGATTTCGGATCCGAACATGGCGAGCGCCCGATCCATGATCTCCAGCGGGGACGCGCCCTGGAGCTCCTGCGCCAGGGCCTCGTAGTCCACGGCCGCGGGGGCGGAGGCGGCCTCCTCCGCCACGGGAGCGGCCGGTGCCGAGGCCGCGGAGGCGGACACCGGCTGCCTCGCCGGCTCCGCCGCGCGCAGCGGGCGCACCGCCCTCGCGCGTTGGCCCCTCACCGCCGCCGGGCTTGCCGGGGCCGCGGCCACCTGCTGCCTCCTGGCTCCAATCACCGCTGCTGCACGTTCGGATAGGAAATTTAGACGAATTATTCCTTACGGCAAATGCGGATGAATTCCTACGGGAAACCACACATTTCACAGGGAGAAGAAATCCAGATGCTTCCAGAACATTCTCACCTTTGAGACCAAATGACCATACCATAGACTCAAATTGGAGCTTCGAAACCGATAAATTCCCCACTAAACCCCCAAATTCGACTATTTTTTCAAACAAAAAAACAAACACGAAGTTCAACACCAGACACCCGAGCTCAAAAACGAAAAAAAAAAATCCTCACCTTTGAGATCGCGGAGGGCGACCGAGTGCGACGAGATGGAAGCAGTAGCGGAAGCCATTGATGAGCTCCGAATCCCTCCCCCTCTCAAATTCCCAGGGATATTTTCCCGTTGAGCAAATCTGTTGTGTTTTTTCACTGCGTTTTTTCTGTGGCGTACGGGGGAAATGGGGGCGGTGTGGTTACATATAGCTCGGGCGGGAGCCGGGATTCATTGAACCTGGACGGGTTCCGGTAGTGTGGGACACGTGTCAGGGCCCCATTGGCCGGTCGCCCGATGTTCTCCCTGGCCGATCGAAGCAGTGGCGTCACTTGGCGCCGCAGGAAAGACCGCCCCGGTGGGCGCACCTGGCAGCGAGGCTGACACGAGGGGAGATGAGCTGGCTGGTTGTGTGGCTGCGGGCTGCCTCGCTTCGGTGATTGCCGTCTACCTCACGCGCCACGTGTGCTACAGGATTCAGATTACCGTGATGCTAAACTAGGGCATTGATGGTTCTTTTGGACAAGTGATAGAGATGAGTGTGCACCGATAAATGTCGATTAGAGAATAGATGTGTTGTTTTTAGAGCGTTGGATTGGCACGTAGAAATCGTGGGAAGTGAGAGCACGAAGATTGTCATAATCTTGATTCTAGTAATATGATTCTACGTTTTTACGACCTAGACTAACTGGACAGATTCGGTCCTACGGTAGAGTCTTAATTTGGTAAATATTAATACGATTACAATTCTAATAAAAAAAAATTATAGCATCATGATCAAAAAATTTCATACGATCATATCCGGTTCTACTAATTCTAGTGATTTATTATAAATAATTATTTGCATATGCCTCTTTTATTGTAAATTTTTACTTTTTATTTCTTCATATCCATTATAATTTGCATAAATAACGAATAATCTTTCTTTTGCACTACATTTTTGTAAACAGAAGTTGTAAAAGTATAATTTAAGAGAAAATTGCACTGTAAGTCCCTCAACTTGCGAGGCTGTGCCGCTTAGCTTCCTGAACTTACGAGATTGTGCCACTTAGCTCGTTGAACATATATTTTACTTTCTCAGCCCCTGAACTTGTGAGGTTGTGCCACTTAGCTCCTTAACTTTTATTTTACTTTCTCGGCCCCTTGAACTTGCGAGGTTGTGCTACTTAGCTCCCTGGACTTGCGTTGGAGCGAAGTTTGTTGGATGCGATGCTGGTGACTTCGCCCCCTCCCAGTCCGGTGGACTCGTCGCCGTCTCGTTCCGGCCGTGTTCATCGTCCTCGTCATCTCACGCCGACAAAAACGGATTCTTCAGGCCCGGGAACGCACCATGCTCGCATCTTCGCCGGGAGCTCCACCGTCGCAGCTTGCGTCACCCTCGCCCTTGCCTCCTTTGAGTCGGACGTGAGAGAGAGAAATATATTCCCAGTGTCAGAGCATGGGCACAATACTTCTCTGTCTCATGGTGATTCGGCAGCTCGGCTTTTCCTGTTAGCAAACGGTCAAATGGGCTTCGTGCTAGGTGAGTTGCTTTTGCTCTCGCACTGTGAATGTACTTCTCTCTCGCACAGTCGACTCAGAGGAGGTAATGGCGAGGGCGTGGTAAGCTGCGATGGTGGAGCTCCGGCGAAGACGTGAGCACAGTGCGTTCTCGGGCCTAAAGAATCCGTTTTTTCTTTTGCATGAGGTGACAGGGACGATGAACACGACCGGAACGGGGTGGCGACGAGTCCATCGGACTCGAAGGGGATGAAGTCGCCGGTATCGCATCCGACGAACTTCGCTTCAACGCAAGTTTAGGGAGCTAAATGACACAACCTCGCAAGTTCAGGGGGCTGAGAAAGTAAAATGTAAGTTCATAGAGCTAAGTGGCACAACCACGCAAGTTTAGGGGGCTAAGAAAGTAAAATATAAGTTCAATGAGCTAAGTGGCATAACCTCGCAAGTTTAGGGACTACAGTGCAATTTTCTCTAGTTTTAAAAATGTAGAAGTGGCAAAATACAAGATAGATTTTTAAAAATGTTTCTTTGGTAGAATCAGATAGGATCTTAGATTCTATATCCTCTTGACATTGACAACTGCCACCCCCTCAAACGTTATATAAGGAGTAACACCGGTGGACAGAAAGGGCGACACAAGCAACGAAACAAACATGAGTCATTAGTCTTAGCATTCGGTGACTTCTCTCTTGTTGTAAACATAATCAATACAAGAACACATGAAGGGTTGTTATTCTCCCAGGAGAAGGCCCAAACTTGTCTAAATTTCATGTGTCTTTTTATCTCTATGTAGTCTCGAGTAAAGAGACCCCATTGTAACATTCATTTTATAAGTTCGATATTAAAACATCGACAATTCTATTGCTTTCCAGGTTATATAGAATACTACATGAATAGAAAAGAAACTTATAACAAAAAAAAATCGGATAAAGTGCAAGTAAAAAGTCACAAATATAATTTACAACACTTTCATGACATGCCCAATCTAAAAATATAAATGCACGTTTTTTTCCAAAAAAAAAATTCAAAACATTTTACTTGATTTATTAGCATAAAAAATGAAGCTTCAAATTTTAAAAGTTGAATTCAATGTATAAATTGATGTTTTTGGAACACTAGAAAGAAATTCCCATTTGTTGAAATAGAATATAAAATGTAAGAGTCTCTAAAACTTAAAACTAGAATTCAAATACCAAATATTTGAACTCAAATGATCCTAAGAGCAAGTCATACTTTTATAGATTTTCGAATAAAATTATTTGGTGAAAGGCAGTATTGAATTTTTATACTATTTTCATATTCAAATTCGAATTTCAACGTATGAAATACCCGTCTTCAATTGTTTGTGTCAAAAACTCTAATTAATTATACAATTAATATACTAAATAATTATTCACAAGCCTAAATAATTATAAAATGAAGCATAGCGGACCACCGTTACCGCTATAGCGGTTGTAGCTGTAATACCGTGCGTCTATGCTATCACTTAGCGCTCCAAAGGTACAAAAAAAACCCACTATAGCGGAGCTGCAGCAAGCCTGCGATTTAAATAACTGCCTGAGAGCATTCCCTTTTCATTCTACGCAAAACAACTCCCCATCACCACTTACATACAGTCTGACGACACCGGCGTCACCGATTGCGAGTGTCTCTGACGTACCAATCAGTGGCGTGCCGTCACGAGTCAGAACATCATTTACACCAGGCGGGCGCGCGTGCGCTAATTAGAAGAACCTGACGCGAAGATTCGTTGCGCGCTTTGCTTGTCGTCGCGATCGAGCCTTTTGGACGTGGACCGTCAGAGCTGAGCAGCTAGAAATTAAAAGAAATCCCGGATAGATCCCGGTCGTTTCCCTGTGGGCGTAAGTTCACATCACTTGGTTTTAATTGGGCGGAGTGCCAAGAGTGTGTGTGCAGCATAGTGCAGATGTGCAATTGGCAGGGAGGATTAGACTATGGAATCTGACTATTTGCAGTTGGCTCCTGATTGGTCCCTGGGGGCAGAGATCCTGGGGTCGAAAATGGCCGCGCTGACTTTGGGTGTGAGGAAGCTTCCAATGGCGTCTTGTCTTAGGGTCTCTTCGTAACATCTCAGTTTTCAGGGTTTTTCGAAATTTGGTTTATCTTGAGTGTAAGGTATTTGAAGTCCTTTCTCGCTGTTTGTTCCAAATTCCCATCAGTCGTTCCTCTCGACCATCCTTTTAGTTTTGACCGTCCTCTTGGTCTCCACCATCCCCTCGTTGTCGATCACCTTATTGGTTTCGACCAGCCTTTTGGTCTCGACCATCCTTTTGGTTTCGATCACCCTCTCGGTTTTGACCAGCCTTCTTGTTTTGACCATCATCTCGGTTTCGACCAGCTTTCTGGTTTTGATCGCCTCTCGGTTTCGACTAGCCCCGCTTGTCTCCTCCCCACTAGCACCCGTCTTTCCCCCATCGCATAATGGCCATCGCAAAAGTCCTCGCGCATTAAATGCCATCACCTCCATTGTGCCCGTTCCCCCTCTTGTCTCCTCCCTACCCCCTCTGTTCCTTCTCTCACCTTAGGCCATGCACCCAAGCCGCCACCATAAATCATTGCTCTGCCTCTTGCCTGGTCCTCCTCCTTCCTCTACAAATGGAGCACTAGGGAGCCCTTTGCCCCCTCTTGTTTTCCCCTCAACTCTTCCTTTCTCTCCATATCTCGCTTTTGTTCCTCTCCATCCTCGCCGCACCAGTGCAGCCCCTCCTCTTCTACCTGCGTCAATTCGAGCCCTAGAGCTCCTTGAAGTAATCTCCTAACTCAATTTCAGTTTTGTTTCACTGGAGCCGACACATTTCCTCTTCTCCTTCAGTCCCAGCCGACCCCTTCATTACTGTCCTTCTTCACCTTCGACCGCGAGCTTCCCTATCGCCGTTTGTCATCCACTGACCTCCTTCGGCCTCTCTCTCGGTCTTGGTGATTTCCCTGTGCCCTGTTCTCTCTCGTGTTCTTTCAACCACGTCGAATAGTCGAATCCTTCCTTCGACCACTCGTGTAGTCGAGTCCCTTCTTTCGACTACGTCGAGTAGTTGAATCTTTCCTTCGATCACTCGTGTAGTCGAGTCCCTTCTTTTGACCACGTCGAGCAGTCGAATCCTTCCTTCGACCGCTTGTGTAGTTGAATCCCTTCTTTCGACCATATTGAGTAGTTGAATCCTTCCTTCCGACCACCTGTAGTCAAATCTCTTTCGACCAGGTAGTCGAAGTCTCCCGACTAGTTGAACATCCTTTCGAGGGCTCGTTCTCCTTCGTTCGAACTTCGATTCGAGTGATTCAAATTTCTAAATTCCTCTAAATTCAGTATCATTCTTTTGGTTCTAGTTTGATAATTTCTGAATTTTATTTGAAGTTGTTTTATTTATTCGGCTCTTTTCGCACGTATAAATTACAGCGTTTCCGAAGAGTTCTTGGACCCGATGACCACGACTGAAGCGTCTCAACTCTTCAACGAAGGCAAGTCGTTGACCTTTGATCATGTCATACCTAGTTTATAAAATTATATTGTTTGATATAAACATGCATGGCTAGTTGTATAAAAATGGTTTCGAGAATAGTTAAACACCTACTCGGCAGTATAACTTCTTGAATAATTGTGAAAGACAAGTTGACATGTACCCTTGGATACCATAGGTTGGGTAATTTTAGTTGGACATTATTGTGATACCAACATGAGTGCGTATTATGCTTAATCCTGTTTTAGTTATGCGATGGTCTCTCGATCACCTGATTCAAAGATGATAAATTTGACCTAATGATATATGGAACTGTGGCAGAGCCACTGTTGATAAAATTTGTTGTGTCATAGCAAGGGTTACCATTTAGTCGGGTTGAACCAAAAATAATTTATACTCGGACGAGTGGTCGGTGGTGAAGAATGTGGAATTTATTTGTTGGTATATTGTTTTCTTCTATTTTTACTAGATATTTTTTAGGGAGAGTTAGGAGGGACAGATGAACCATCATCACCAACTCTCTCTTTTAAATAGTAGAGATATTGTAGTATTAGTCACGCAGCTCCGCGGAAATTCAGCTAGTTCTATGAAAACATATCATGGGGCGTTTGTTTTACTCTTAACTATATCCCTGCTACAACTTGCCAGTGATGTCACGGATCTGTGATGGGGACTTCACGCGCGACATGCATCTGGTCTTTTGCACGATAGTTTTAGTTTAGATTGTGTGGCTCTCCGCTTAGTGCCTGCAATATTTTTTGTTTTTCCTAGTTGTTATACCCCACCACTACTAGAGAAAGTTTCGTTTGTTACGCATGAAGATACAGACGAAAACGATCACTTTGTCAAGCTAACGAAATGTGGCACACTGGGGCCGGTTTAGGACGTTGAGATGAGAGGTTGAGCGCTTAGCCGCACCAGAAACACAAACCTTGTGTGGTGGTTCGAATTTTTGGTTTTTTCGCTGGTCCCTGTATGGTGAACTCCTGGAGCAGGACATAAGACAGCATGAGGACCGAGCCATAGGCCTTGTTTGGATCTCCTGTTTTAACAAAACTGGATTTTGCAAAACCAGTTTTAACATTGTTTTAGAAAAACTCTGTTTGGATATTGTAACTAACTCTCAAGATAAATAAAACCAGTTTAACAAAATCCAATATATCAGGTTTTAGGAAAAACTACTCCCCGCCGTTTTTTCTTAAACCAGTTTTACTCGCACGCGCCCAAAGTCGCAGACAACAGTTTTACTCGGACGCCGCGCAGGAAGGTTACCTGATGACGCACGGGAAGAGCAAAAATTGGCGACCGCTGCGCGCGTCCGGAGTGAACACATCCACGTAACACAATCCACATAACACAGTAACATGTTTATAAACAGTGCCAGCGCTATTTGCCGATACATTCAGATCTGATATAAATTACATCGGGGAGAACGCCGCCGCCGCCGCCGCCCGCCGTGACGACTTCTCTGTCGTGCACTGTGTATAGGTATTAACTTGTCTTCTTGTACATTCAACCTCATACATGCATTCACCAATGATACTGGACTTCAACACGTTTGGCCGACTGAACCTCAGATCAGCGAACTGACACTTTTGCCGATTGCCGAACTGATACCGGACTTATTTTTGGTGCACTTCAAACAGCCTACAGGTATTTCAATCTTCTTGTACATTGAACTAGATGAATCTATAGTTCACTTCTTGTACATTGAACCAAAATACCTGGATTAAGTGAAAACGAAACAAAATGAACTGGATTAACAAATATCTTGTATAAATTTTAATTATGATATAATCATGAGTTGCATCACTTCCTTTGAGATAAGAACAAGCCATTAGCTAGTTAGTGAGCTTCAACTCCAAGGAAATAAGAAAGCAGGCTTTATAGAGAATCGTGGGGATCGCTATCATATTGGTTCTTTTCGAGGAAGCAATCGGCGATATTCTGGTCAGAAAGATTTATATAATCATTGTCATGCACAGCTACGGAATGCGGTTGAACGCACTTTTGGTGTTTGGAAAGCTCGTTTCCCAATTTTAAAAGTAAAGGGTGGGATTCCTTATCCATTCGAGACTCAAGTAAAATCGTTATGGCTCTTTGCATAATCCATAACTTCATAAGGAAGGTTGCACGAAATGATGAGTTGTTTGGGCTTTATGAGCATGAGGGATCACAAGCAGATGGTGACCGTGGTGATCAACAAGTAAGAAGTCAAACAAATATACGAGATCATGAACGAGCTGCCGGTGAGCAAATTCGAGCAAGCATTGCTCAACAGTTGTGGAATAATCATCAATAGCGTACAAGTCAACTAAGCCAAGATGATTAATCATTATATTATGTGCTTCGATTTTGTTTGGAGGACTACAAATGAAGATTACAATTTAATCTTTACAGACTTTTGTTATGGATAAAAATATTTGCCATTTATCGATTAATCGACATCTTGAAAATTTTTGGACATCTGCTCTGTATTTTTAGTGTGGTGAAGCTCTAGCTAGTGTCAGTTTCAAATTTGAAACTCCAAGCATCATATGGTATCTGGAAACACCAGAAATGAAAAATTAACAAGCCAAAGCACAATAGCAAACTGAACACATCTACTTTGTTATCATAATAGCAGAACTGAACAATAGCACAAATTTAACATTTTCATCTCATTACTCATTAGTCACTGTAAACTACATATATATGATATGTCACAGCCATTCTAGCAAAATGTCAGTACTTCGGACGGTATATTAGCAAGGAATTTAACATTTTCACGTCCACGCGGGAGCTCGCCGATGAGACAAAATAAAGTCAGATATCTCAAAGTAAAATGAATTTCAAATCACAAATCTTAGAAGTTAGCATGTTGAATCTTACTGAGGGCATTCCCACTCTCCACCAGTCAACATCTTCTTTGGCCGATGCTCATTGCACTCAAGGCACCTCGCATTTCTTGCAAAGTTCATGAAGTTACATCTGCAGGTTGCAAAGCACATTGACTGATGACCAGATGGAAGTAAAATCTACAACACCAAAGTACCCAACCACCCATTAAGCAATGCGACCAACTTACGAAAGAACGTGAACTCACATTGCTCTCTTCCCCACAAAGGTATCGCCAAGAATCGCTTCTGCGATGCCTCCGCGTCCTTGAAAAGCGCCGGCGCGCGTTAGCCACTACAACCTCCACATCCTTCCTCGGCGGCGACTGCGGTCACAACCAATTAATCACCACGCCAAAACCCGCCGGTCGGATGGTCAAGTGATTCACTTGACTGGCGAGTCTGGCCGATCATGGCGAGCATGATGACACCATGATCTCGGCCTCGGTGACGGATGGCGATCGAGGCGAGGGCGAGCTTCGTCGGCGGGTAGAGGGCGCGGCGGCATAGCCCGTGCCACGAGGCGGGACCACTCGGGAAAGCGGCGTGGGGCGGTGGGGTTGATGAGGCGGAGGTGGAACTGTGCGGAAGGAGGAAGAGGCACGACGGCGGAGGAGTTGGAGAGGTGCGGAGGAGAAGGAGGAGAGGAGGAGTTGGCGGCGGGATGACGCAGCTGGCCGGGAGAGGGAGAGCACGGAAACCTGGCAAGGGAGGGCGGAGGCGGAGCGGAGGGGAGGAGGTGGCAGAGGTGGAGATCAACTTGGAGGCGCGCCCATGGCGGCAGACGGCAGCGACGGAGGACCCGAGAGTTGGGAGGGTTTTCGCCACCGCCTCCCTTGGGGTCTTGGGGATGGACGGTGAGGCAATCGTTCGGCCGGGAGATGGCGGAGGAAAGTGAGAGAGAGAGGCAATCGTTCGTGGGGAGATGAGCGAAGGAAAGTGAGAGAGAGTGGCGAAGTTCAAGGCGCAAAAAACATTTTACCAAACACACGATTAGTAAAAACTTGTTTTAATTTGTTAGATCCAAACAAAATAATCCATAAATTCACCTTAACAGAAAAACAACTTAAAACCAGTTTTGCTAAAAATTCTCCTAAAACTAGTTTTCTTAAAACTCATTTCTTATTTCAGAGATCCAAACAACCACATAGCTTGGCTGGCTGGTCGGGCGTGTTGACTTAAACCGAAGACGAATACATGCGAATAAAATGGAACCCAATTTTTTTTTGTTTAGGCTCTGATACTAATTGTTGGCTTAAACCGAAGACGAACACAATGGAACCCTAGAACGCGAACGCAAGAACACAATAATTTATTTTTGCCGCCGGAACAACAACAACTTTTCTGATTTTTCTCTTGCTTTATTGCTCTTGTTTACAAAATTTGATTACAGTGTACCCTTTTGAGAGCAAAGGACTATTCGTATTCGGAAATGATTCTACGTACCCTGAAGGTTCAGGATACCACATAAACTCTAGAATCCAAAATGAATACTGCTTAAATACTGTAGGACTACGTAAATAAACTTTACTTAAAATCTAGATATACCATGCATATGCACAAAGACTACTAACAACATGTGTGTGCATGCTGCCTGATCGTGTGTTGGGTTGCCTCATTTCTCTTTTTCCTTACCATTATTTTTTAAAAAGAGAGACATATATAACATGCTCATTTTCCTTTTCCTTTTTGTCGAACGTGAATGCATAGACAACACGCTTTTGCTATCAGTCTAATGCAAAATCGACAGCTCGGATCGATTTGGCGAGATCTTTGTGCCTTGGAAATTTCCAACCATCCGATTTCCGATTGGACGGTCTTGAGATATACGAATAACACGTCGTTCCTGTTCTTCTTCACGGCCGAGGATCCAATTCCATGGCTATATGCGTGATCCAGTCTACGGATGGTGAAACAAAGATATGTCGTTTATGCGTGATCTCAAGGTGTCGATGCCGATCACTGGCTACAAATTTGAGCGGTGGTTACTTGTTGTAACTTGGCAATCAATTGATTTTTAAGAACAAAATGCATATGTAGTATACATCTCACGCCACATATCTGGTGTCTGGTTGCACAATAGAGCCTATTTCACCAGATGATCATTCCCAGCTCATTTAGGTACTGCTATACTATTTCTGTAAAAATTCCTGGGTTCTAAATACACCGTCATCGTTTGCTGGCTCTGGGTGTTGAGCAGGGGCAGATCCAGGAAAAAAAATATCATCAGAGTCATTACAAACTCGTAACACTAACTTGTAGCTTATAATAAGCAGGCCCGGCCCTTGGGGGGGGCGGGAGGGACGGACGTCGCAGGCCCACGAAATAGATGGGCCCCCACCGATATGTATATAGGTTGGATTCTGCGTGCGACTTTGAATTCATTTTGGCATGGTTATTTGGCATGACATTCTATTTGTTGTCAATAAAGTGAGCAAAAATTGCAATCATCATCTATGTGCATTGATTACGCCATGCGACGATAGAAGGCATAATGGATTACTTTGAGACCTATAGGAATGATGGGTTTGCTTCTAGTATGGTCATTGCTAAAGAAATTGCATCTGAAATGGGTGTTGAGCCATCATTTCAGTAAAGCGTCGTGCTCTTAGAAAGAAACATTTTGATGAAAATAATAGTGAGGAAGTCATCTTGCAAGTGAGAAGGATTTTAAAGTTAGTTACTTTACGGTTATGGTTGATATGGCAAAAGATCATTGAAAAGTAGATTTGAACAACTCCGGTCATTTAATGAGATATTTGGGTTTTAATGAGTTCAACAAGCTTGAAGTCCTTGGATGGTCCTAAACTAAATTTGTGTTGCACAACATTGGCGATAGCTTTCTCTCATAATGGCTCATCGACATTGATTTAAATGATCTAATTTACGAGCTAAGGGTTACGCAATCCGCTTTGCGAGATAGAGAAATGACAACTATGGAGATTTTTGAGTTTGTTCTGAAGGTGATTGTTATCCTAGTACTTCCATTGCTTATCGCATCTTGTTTACTATACCATTGGATCGTGGCATCAATTTGAAAGAAGCTTCTCAAAATTAAAATTCTTGAAGAACTATTTGAGATCTACAATGTCACAAGAGAGGTTAAATGGATTGGCAACATTATGCATTGAGAAGCGATTGTTGGATGAGATTGATATTGAAACCATCATCGATGACTTCGCATCAAGGAATGTTAGAAGAAATTTTTGAGGTAATTTAATATGTATACAAATTATTTCATATGAATGTTGCTTTTGCATTCAGTGAACTGCTTATTAGTAATATTTTGTATATGTGTGTATATACTACCAATGGGTAGTACTAGTAGCATTATCATGTTCATATAAAAAGGCCCAAAATTTTAGCTTCGTTCTAGGTCCAAAAAAGCCCAGGACCGGCCCTGATAATAAGGAGGTCACATGCTATATACTAAAGAGTTATGTGAGCTAGGGTAGAGAACGTCGGTGTCACTTGACCCCGATCCATACACAGTAGATCCGCCCGTTTGGCCGGTCCTGAGTTCGAACTTGCACATACTGACATAAGCATGTAGTTCGAAATCTGTATGTACGGGCAGCGTGGGAGTAACGGCCGGTCCGGTATTCTGTCCGAATGAAATTTAGTAATTAAGAAATCCAAACTTGCTAAACATTATTAAAAGCAAACCCATAACAGTTATTTGCCCCAACCCAGCGCGTGCATCTACTATAGCCAACATATGCCCATCTCGAACGGAAGGATATGATGGACTATGATGTAATGCACACCACGAATCTCAAAGCATCTCGCCTTCTTCAGTTCTTTCCCCTTCCGAAGAAACGGCTGCTCTGCTAGGAGGAAGCGCATCTGGACCAAGCAATGGCGGCCGCCGGCGGTGCGGGATCATGGCGAGGCCTCGCGGGCCTTGGCGAGGGCGGCCGGTGTCTCGGAGCCGCCTCTCGAGGTCACGTTGTGGGCGCGTTAGTTGACAGTAGCAGACCGGGCCACCGCCCCGGCGAGGCGTCCTCTTCTCCATAGGTGCTCTCGATGGCTCCCATCTCTGTGTAGATTTGTTCATTAGGGAGGAGGAAGAAGTGGGTGCTATGAGATTAGTGACTCCCGCGCGTCCCCATCCAGTTCGCGTGTTAAATTGCTCAATGCTATCGTGCATTCAGGCCCTCAACCACGCGTGCAAGATTGCTGCAAGTCACACCAATCCCTTTCGCGGCATTGTTTTCTTTACCCTGTTCCCTCTTCTTTTCTGTACGTGATGCTTTCACTCGTTGCGTATGAACATGATCACTTGATCTGACATCAGTACATTTGGCATGCTTCATTTGAAGGGATTGGCCTACATATTTGGCTATCTGAGTAATGGTATGATTCCCAAAATTTGCAGCCGTACGTAGCCATGGCTAGTAACTGCGGAGCAGGAGAGCTGCGTGCCGATCAGAGGCTCCCGGAGCGCCCCGGGTTTGGCACGGTCGTGCGCTGGTGCGTCCTCAAGGCGAACCATTTCTTGGTCAGCCCGGCCACCGATCACCTGCATTGCTACAACGTATGTTCTCTGATGATCTTATCCCCTGTTACTCTTCCGTTATGCTTAATCCTTCCGTGCATCTAACCATGGTTGATTCCTCGTGCTTCTCAGGTGTCCATCGTGCCCGTACGTGGTTGCCATGCAGAGCAGCGCCTGCCGAGCCATCCTAGCGAGGCTGATCGCCGAGAACCGGCAGTCTCACCTCGACGGCCGCTTATCGGCGTACGACGGACGGAGCAACCTCTACACTGCCATGCCTTTGCCGTTTACCTCGAAGGTCTTCGACGTGGTTCTTGACAAAACATTATGGAAGAATTTTGTGTAGCTTTAATCGTTGTAAGTGTGCTGCTTGCAATGGTGCCAACTACTGCTACTTGTATGCTGCTTCTGCTGGATGAAACGAAGATTCAAGGTGACGTCAGGCCCACCGGACCAGCCCCAATGCAACTTCGTGTGTGTCCTCTTCACTACTATTCAAGTTTGGGTCGCGTCGGACTCCAACTCATCCGGTTGGTTCAGTAGAAACTCATGGTAATCAATGCAAACCGACCACTATTCTTCCGTCCTCTCATTTTTAACAAAATTCTTCACAATCAGAGTCTTCCTCTAAACTCACATATTTCGTGCTCCTGTCATCACCCACCGTCTGCACTTCCCCGCTTCCACTAGCATCAACATCATCAATGTTTGCTAACACCCTTTGTACAAACTGCACATACACCATCGTTATCTCATATATCATCGTCTCAGGATTCGTATCAATCTGCATGTACTAGCCCCATGCAACGCTACCATTCACTTTGTGTAACTCTCACATGCCTTGCCTTCGCCTATTCCTGCAGGTTACTATCTCGATGACAAGCTTCTTCCTTGTTGTCTCCATGTCAAACTTCCTCTACATGCAGCTTCTCAGTTCGTCAATACCCACCTCATTCAGTCCCTCCACCCGGAGCACTTTAAATTGGCATGTTGATATGTCCAACCTACCCAGTCCACCCTGTACGAGACCGTCGCTGAAAAACACTAGTAACTCTTTCATGTTGGACATTACTACGACCACAATAACCCAATACACTTAATATCTATGTATCCAACAATTCACCATTTTTACTACATACCTAGCAATTCACATATTTTTCCTACATAGCCAACAATTGTGTTAAGCACATTCACAACATTTACCAGTTTTTTTTCAGACGCACTAGCTAACTAGCAATTCACATATTCTTCTCAAATATCTTCGCTTGATCTAGAACTTTTTCTACTAATACAGCCGCTAAGCACCACTCTAAAATATCTCAAATCGGCAACAAAATCAGAAAAATATTCAGCCGAACGTTGTCTCTTGCTCGCTCCTCCCTGTCCCTCTACGACGAGCGAATGAGGCTGGTGTGGGGGTGAGAGCGATGGGCACGAGCTATTAAAGTCGCGTGACAACTACCTCCAAGGCTCCGGGTGAATGACATGTCCGTGATTGACCGATAGCGACGCGACGTGGGGGACAACGATGCAACGCGATGACGTGATAGAGCACGGCAGGCGCGGTGCAGTGCACCGGGTGAGCGATAGGTGGACAACGCGATGCGGCGACACGACGAGGCGACTGGACCGGACGTGCGACAGCCGGGTTCAGTGCACCCTATGAGCGGTAGGTGTGCTGCAGGGCTTCGAGAGCGCGGCAGGCCCCTGCGGTGCACCCAGTGCACGACACGTATTATTCATTTGTTCAAGCCTTGCATTAGTATATTATTGCGTATTCTTCCATACGACTTGTTGAGTACTATATATACTCACAGCTATATATGTTGTTGCTCAGTTGAGGAAGAACAAGTTAATCAAGAGTTCTACGAGGAGTACTATGAAGACTTTGCAAACTAGGATGTGTTCCCCACTCGATTGCCTGTGGGCATGTCGAATGGCCACTATAAATTATTTTATTTCCGCTACAAGAGTTTTATTAGTTTCTTAAGACCTACATGACAAGTTATGTAAACCTTGACCATAAGGTCCGCTACTACTATTTAAAAATAATTTGCTACTTTCTTAGTTATTTCGCTAAATAGTTGATATTTCATCGATATTGTCATTGTGTGCACTAGCGTGATCCTGGATTAGTGCAAAATACACAAACGGTTTGGATTTGCGTATTTGGGTCCCAACACTAGGCCTCTATATCATGAGCCACCACGCACGAATAGTGACGCAAATCCGAAGGTCAGTAATTTGGATGAGTTTTTTTTTTAACACATTTCGTCCGGATGATGTTTACCAAAACCGTATATGTTAACATAACAGTGATCAGAATTCACAACCTGTTAGACAAAATGCAACACTATCAGATTCTCAGATCTCACCTTATATCCTTACTTAGACCTTTTTTTTTTCAAATAATGTGTCATGAGATTGAAATGGTCTAGAGGTGATGGTATCTCATTTGATTTTCTTACCTCGGATAGACGCACTTCATGGCATCATGCATTAAACAGAAGAAGCGAAAGGCTATCTTGGCATGCATTCATCAAAACGTTGACGGCTGGTGGGTAGCAATAGCAATGGCTAGTTCGAGTCCTCGAAGACTCTCCGTTTTATTCGAACGACCAAGTCCTCCACGCAAAGTCCCATTGCTCTCCTGCTGTTTGCGACCCGCGGCGATGTTCCGGCCGGTGCGAAAGCATCTTCCGGTCGTTCAGGTTCATTCGGGACGATGGTCAGGACCAAGCCACGGTGGCAGCTCGGCATCACGTCGATGAAGTCATCGTCACACGGCTTGCCTTTCTGATACCGAAGCACCCCGTGCTTCCCGATCAATTCGATGCCGTTCAGCATGTAATATTGCAGCTTGCACACGAACCGGTCCGACCGCTTCTTCAGCGACGAGCGAGGGGCCATGTAGCTGTTAAAGATAGAGTTCAGGTTCTGTCCGAGACAGCTACTGTACAGATATCATTGTAGAGTCCGGTATGTTGTAGAGCCCGGTTCTGATTCAAGGATCTTTGTATCCTAGTCTTGTACATGTATTTGATCTATAAATATAGCCTTAAGCCCCTGTGCTCAGGTGCGGCTTTCATATTCAATTCATCTAGTTTTTCATGGTATCAAAGCTCGACGTCGCCATGTCGGCGCAGAGATCCGGCGCCACCTTCGGTTCCACGGTGTCTGGTTCATCTTCAACCAGCGCTAGTCTTCTCCCTAAGCTCTCTTTCAGTCAGTTCATCAATGTCAAGCTCAACCGGGATAATCATCTGCTCTGGAGAGCGCAGATCGTCCCGTACCTACACAACCAGCAATTACTAGGACTCGTCAGACAAAGCACCACCGCCCATGGTGACAGTAGAGCAAAGAGAAGCTCGCCAAGCGCCTAATCACGAGTACATGATCTGGTTCCAGAAAGATCAATTAGTACTCAGCTCGCTTCGCCGCCTCTCTCTGGCGCTGTCCTCCAGCTGTCGTGCCCGTGTCACTGGGTCCCCCACGTCGTCCTGCATCCCTCTGCACGCTCCGCCATGGCCTCCTCCGCCGGCGACCATGGCGACCCAAGCACCTCGAGTCCTCGACCACCACTGGTGCCACCTCAACACCACGCCCCGCCACCTCATCCCCTTCATGCCTCATCCGCATCACGTCAGCGCCACATGGCCGAAACCCCGATCCAAACCTATTTCTCTGACGTGTGGACCCTACGCGTCAGCCACTTCTCCCAAAACCCTAGATCCATCTTATCTCGCTTGCATGCAGGGCTCGCATGTCAGGTCAATTGTAGTCAACCCCCTCTGTCAGCTTGGCTCACTGTGGACCAACACGTCTTCATGGAACTGGTCCATGGACTAGTGCCCCACATGTCAGTGTTTCATTCTTTTCTAGAATTATTTTAATTCCCAAAAATCCTTTTATCCAGTGGGTCCCACCTATCATCCTCTCTACCTTTTTCCATCATTACAGAAATTCAAAGATTCTAGAATATTCCCTCGGTCCCACTTGTCATCTCTTTTCTCTCGACCAAACTTCCTAGAGCATATTCTCCCCCGTACAAACTCTGATTGAGCCCGTTCAAGTTTCTCAATCCATCTAAAATCAATCCGCCCTACCTTACAGTACCATTCATTTTCAACTAGGAGTTTACTTGAGTTGACTTTTTTACTTTTGTTTTTATTTACATTTTCTCTCTCGTTAGACATGGACACTCGGGACCGTCTGAATGAGCTGAAGGGCAAGGAAGTCGAAGAACGAAGATAAAAGAACATCATTATAGCTATAGCAAGGCAGGTTGTGTGTTGATCATATTGAACCCAGTTTACAACATTACTTTGTTTGAAATTATTGCATGCTATTTAAATTATCAAATGTTTAGTTATTTCTGGGATTAGCTATGTAACCCAATTGTCATTTTGTTGGACCGAAAAGGCGACTAGATTTTTTTTTTTTTGGGGGGGTGAATAGGAGCACGCTCACTTTTTCACTTTGAACGGATTCAACACGAATCTCACTCTAATAGCTATGGAGGCTATGAAGATCAATCAACAAGTACAGCGGAAGACTTGTATTGAATCCAATCCAAAACTCTAAAGCAAAAGACTAACACAAAGCTCAAACCCTAAAGGGGCGGTCTGACCAAGCAAAAAAGAAGTCGGCTCGATCGATCCGGTCGACCAATGATGAGAGCGGTCGACCCGTGCGACATGAATAGTGAAGAACAAATTTCGTGTTCAAAACACAAATCGATCTAACTTTTGATTCACATGGCCAAACTCCACGAAACTTGAACCACACCTTCTAAAAGATATTAGAAACCTATTCCAATCAAGGATCGTAGAGATTCATGCCAAAGTTCCTACCTTTTTCAGTTTGAACGAAGTGTGCTCCAAAACCAAGCCAAATACGAAATATGATCTAAAGACTTGCTCGTGGGTGATTGATGATCAAGATGATCCTAGATGGGTTCCCATATGTCACAGCAAGTTAGATCACGGCAAGAAACCAAGAAAAAACTCGCGGATCAAAGAAAGACTCAAAATCACCAAATAGAGAGAAGGAAAGCAAAGAGACACATCTTTGAGCAATCTTTCCTTGGATTGATTTGATATGGTATTGGTTTACAACCACTCCATCAATAGAGGACAAAGACTCAATATATAAGCACGAAATCAAATCCAACTCTCTAGAATCCTAACCTCCAACTATCTTCTCCGTAAACACAAAAGCAAAACTAGGGTTTTCAATAATGAAAGGGTTAAGGGGGTGCAGCCACCACCCTTCTCTATTTATAGCGGAGGCATAGACCTTCTAGAAGATTGAACCCTAATGGGCTCCCGTTAAGGCCCACACACAAACGGGTCACATACGCACGCATTTTAAAGCGCCATCTTTATCTCCTCTTGACCTAATCCGCTTCTCCTTGCGCCATCTTGCGCTGCGGGTTGGCAAAAGGTAACCATGGTGGTATTTGGTAAAATTACCAGAATACCCCTTCTCGATCTTTTTGCAAAGACCGAGTCCAATCTGCGTGAAGCACATCCATGCTTCGCCACGTGTAGGTTGATTCAGCGGCTCTCATCATGTTGGCAAGTCTCTCCCATCTGGCTTCCACCGAAACCACCATGGCACTTGCACCGACCCTCGCGTCGCTTGATCCAACCCGTCACACCAAACTGCCCGTTCGGTCACCTTTGTCCCTCTTGCACCATGCTTGACTCCATTGACCCACCCGGCATCCCTGATCGTTCTGGACCTCAGCTCTCCAAGCTTAGTCCCGATCATCCTCACCGTTGACCGTCGTTGGCCTTCAAGCAACCTGCACAACAAAAGACAAAGAAATCGATTCCAGGAACAAGTTCTTCACAACTTGACCCACGTTAGTCAAAACATGCATCATGCAACACATATGCACTGAAAACCATGAACTTGTCCTAACCCAACACTCATCACCACTTTTGGCCGATGAATAGTAGCAAAATCGGTCAGACCGCCATTCAATGGCCGGTCTAACCGCTGGCCGGTCTGACCGCCATTTACAAGCCGGTCTGACCGTTGGCCGGTTTGACTGCGCGCCCAACACCGATCTGACCGCACTCGACCTGATAGCAATCCAAACTCGATGAAAATGCGTGTTTCGACAAACCGTTAACGACATTGCCAATTGTAACATCATCTAAAGATCATGAGCATATCCCCATAATATCCACACATTTATTCCACCTTGTTGATTGTATGTCATGATCAATTGTCACCCTATGATGGTTAATTACTAGTTGGTAATTATCATAGCACCAACGTGGATTGGTTAGTGTAGTATGATGCTTAGCCCTACTAGGTTATTGATACTATTTTGAGATGGCAACATTACACCTAAATAATTGAATATGGACGTACTCTGTGAATAACTATATGCTATGTTTAGACAACTAGGGTGAACAAATAATTTAGACCGGGCAAGTGGCAAGACTTAATGTTAGACTATGTGTGGTGGATTGTGTGTTGGTTTTATATGTTTCGATGTATAGGCTTAGTGTATTGGGTAGTCTTGCCTTGGACAATTAAGGACTTAACTTTATGCACCATGGAGTGAGTCACAATTATACAACCACATGCTCTAATGGGAAGAGCTTGGCGTAGTAAGTTACAGAGTTTCGATGTTACCTTCTTTAGGAAGTTGGTTAGCTATGTGTAGGGTGGAGGGTGTGATATGCTATGTATGAACCACATCATGGACAATTTCCTTTCCCAAATCCAATAGTGTACCCCTATGTCAAATTATTGTTCTGGGATACTCTCTGTGTCTGGAATAAGGGTGTAGGTAGGTTATCGCGAAGGCCAATTGTTGGGGCGAAGTCTCTGAAATATTTTGTTATGATCACTCAAATAGCATACGTTTGTATGGCGTGACTGAAGGGATACGGGTAGGCTACACTAGCGTAAATTAATAAAAATTCTACCCGTAAACCAAGATCAATGCAGTTATAGATCACGGTCTTACCACTAGACGCGTAGGTGCGGAAATTGATGTAGCACGTCGGGGCAGAGTAGTCGTACTAAGTTGATGCACAGACGTCGGGGGAGTAGTCGTACTACTTCCTCGTCCTCGTCGCGGCGTCCCACGTCTGACTCCTCTCTTGCGGTTCGTCCAAACGCTTCTGATCAAATACCTCAAAGGTATCCACACGCACGGAGGAAGCGACGCACGCCGGACTACTAGATCCGCGCGAGCGACTAGGGCGTGGGAGGAGTGGCGGCCAGGGTTTGAGGATGTCACGAAAAACTCATCATCAATCTGTGCACCCTTGCCCTCCTTTTATAGACGTCCTTACAATGGGCTTCTACTAATAGAGGCCCATTAGGACTCAATGCTCAGTCTAATTCGGATCCAATCCGAATTAGGCTTCAATTTCTTAAGTGTGTGACCCTATAGGTTCACGTATGTTTAGACATGACGCGAGTATACATACTTGGTCAATAGTTGGTAGCGGCCTCTAGCAAGACGTGCCAACTCCTAAACGTACACAAAGATCATATCGGACGAACCATCACAACGTTATGTACATGCCAATCCCTTTGCCTCACGATATTGGCCGAGCTCCAAGTGACCACTCTATCTCGATCCTGTGATCCGGAATCCCTTACTAGGTTAACTCTTAACCTTAAGTAGCATGGCCATGCATTTCTGGATCCGATCACTCGAGGGGCCCAGAGATATCTCTCTCAGGTAGAGAGGGGCAAATCCCATCTCGACTGACCATGCCTCGCAAACATGCTTCATGACAAACCCGAAGCTACCTTTATAACTACCCGATTCACGAGTAGCGTTTGATAGCCCCTAAGTAGGTCGATTCACATCTCAAGTACATGCGACAATCTCGGGTCTAAAGACAAAGGCGTACACATTGTGTAGAGAGAACCATAAGTATAATTGTTATGTCTCATGTTGGGTCGGTCCAACCCCATGTTCTAAACATGTGTCCACATTATTGGTTTGACATCTCCATGTCTATGACCTGTGAAACATGGTCATCAACCGATACATGTGCTAATCCATCATTCACGTGTGTCCTCACATGAACTCCGACTAGGGACAACTTTAGAATAACCATACAAGTAAAGAGTTTCACAAACAAGTCACATACTTGTTAATCAACACAAAGGCAATATTCAAGGAACATTTATTAAATCATGGATACAACGAAATATCATCATCTCTATGATTGCCTCTAGGGCATATCTCCAACAGTGACATGGCTGACATGGTGAGCTGATCGTATCTTGTGGATAAAGTTATACAACATTTGCAGAGCATTATCAAATCTATTCGAATAGCCGTGTCCATGGTCATAGACATGCTCAGGGATTTCACACATGAGGCGTGTTCAAAAATAAAAACTGGGAAGGTTGGCTATGTGAATGTAATGGTTTAGGCTATGTGTAGCTTTGTGTCAATATTCTTGTTTACTTATTATTGTTGTTTTACACTATGCTTTTTAGTGCATTTATTGTATTTAAATGTAATCGTAGATTTATGCAAAATAAACCGATTAGGATAGCCACTTCCTTTGTAATAAGACTTGCATCTATATATTGCATTCTGTGTGCACAACTTGCTGAATACTCCATGTACTCATTCTTGCTATATACAATGTTGCTCAGTTGCTGAAGATGACATCAATGTCGCGATGGTCATTGAGGACTACTACTTCGAGGATCGGGGAGAACTAGGTCGCGCTACCTTAGTCGATTGCCTGTGGGCATATCGATGGGATAAACATAAGTTATTGTGTTTTCATCTACTATAGTTTATTTGAGCTAGTCGCCTTCTGAGGCATTAGTTCTAAGATTTGACCATAAGATTGTTACTCTGATAATTAATGTTAATTGTATATTTATTAGTTATCTTTTACATATGGAATGATATTTCATCAATATTGCTATTATGTGCACTAGCGTGATCCTGGACTAGTGCAGTATACACATAGGATCTATATTTGCATATTCGGGTCCAGCCATATATAGGTTGAGTAAATTGACCCCCCAATCCCTGCCACGGTCCCGTTAGGATACACACGGGGGGTTGGGTGATTGGTTGCATCCGTTGGGGACGCGAGGCCTGTGGGGATGAAAATCATGCTTTAAATATTAATTTTTACTTATTAATATGACTTTAGCTATTAATTTAGAAATATTTATATATTTTTTTTGTAATATATACCTTCAAAATTTAAATCTTTATATCTGGATTCAAGTTTTACTCAAAATATATAAGAAAAGAATGCGCATCTTACATTAAAAATCTATAATGTATAAAAAATAATATTTTAAAACAAATTTACCGAGTCCCCGTGGGGCCCCACGGGTTGAGACCGATCCCCTACCCACTCCTCCGAGGGGAGTTCCACCCCCGTTTCCCATTGGGATTGTCCCGGCAGAGCCGCCCCTACCGGGAAAATTGCCATCCCTACCCTCCCGTTTATAAAACGCACGTGTTCAGGCAGGTTCACGCCAACAAGCCAATGAAGCTTCAGCTAGCAACAGACATCCGATTTGATCATGGCGTGTCACGCACTGATCAAGGGGCTAGGGCTACCTTGGCTGAGGACCAGGTGTGCTGCGGCTCGTGTGTCAACCCTCAACAGCGTCGTCGTGCTGCTGCTCGTTGGCTCTCATAATACTCGCCCAGAATTTACCGATCTCAAAGTTGAACAGCGGCAATATGGAGGACTGCAGCACATTTGGGCCGGAGGCAATTTTTGGTCTCATGTACTGGCGCTTCTGTTTGTTTGTTGATTGGTTCTTGTTTGTTTGTTTCCTTCTTTTTCACTCCTGTTGATCTGTTCTGGTGAAAGAGATGATATAATCAAACCATATGGAACCAAAAGAGCTTCATTAACCGAGACTGCATAATTAAGCAGTAGAACTACTCGATCGCTTGGCCAAAGGCCACGACATCAAACACAGCTGAAATTTAAAACAACTTATAAAACACAAGATACTGCAGAAGCAACAACATTTGTAGTGCTCGTTTAGGAGTTGACGCCCTCGACAACATCACTTCTACTTGGGGACAATGGTGAGCAACAGGCCGAAGTGATGGCTGGGGAGAACGGGCACCACGTTCCCCTTATCGTCGCAGTGCGTCACGCCGGGGATCGGCTCCACGCCGACCATCTCGATGCTGTCCAACGTGAAGTTTCTCAGCCTGCACAGGAACCTGTCCGGTCTTCTCCGCTCCGGCTTGCACCCCCTCAGCATCGGGTTCGACACCGCGTCGTACGTCCTCCCGCCGGCGCCCTCGTCGCCCCGCAGCTCGGACCAGGCGTCCACCCACGGACGCTCCAGCCGGAGCGGCCCGTCGAGGTCGTCGTACCAGCTCAGGTCGCCGCCGAGCACGACGTTGTCATCTTCAACACCGCCCCATGGCCCGCGGACGTCGAAGTGCTCGAAGAAAAGGGCAGCCCGGGCGCGCCGGTGCATGGAGCGGACGTCCGACGGCGTCGGTCCGGGGAGATGGCACGTCGCCGCGCGCACGCTGTGATGCTCCTGCATCCGTACCCTGGCTGACAGCAAATCAGGAGGTATCCTGGCTGCACGTGGCGATTGCGGCGGCGGCGTCGATCCAGGGCTCCAGGGTGAATAGCCGTACGACTCTGGATCGTAAGTAACCTCATGCGCATGTAACTTGCTCAACTGCAACGAATTCGGTACGCGCGTAAGCAAGCTAGCTACCCATCCAACACGGAATTAATAGTTCCTTGAATTAAGTACTATCTCTGAAAAGGATAAATCTTTTATATGGTGCATCTTTCACTAGTACATTGTAATTGATTTGTACCAGAACGCAGAAATGATTCGAGTGTTCTTTGACGTGCAGGGTGGATGACCATGAGCAGTTCTGTTTCTCGTCCTTGGAAGAGAACGTCTTGTACCATGTCCACCATGGAGTCTCTTGGAAGAGGCTGTACATATACTCCGTGACCTCCTGCAGTACGACCAATGGGGAAGACGTACACTGAGAACGCATGTAGACATGTTCTATGGTCTGTATAAACCACAAACTACTATGGGCATGCAATTAGAAAAGGCAAATCAAGGATCACGCGTGGATTAGTCACCTGCAAGAAGATCACGTCCGGCTCGTGGCGCCATATGAGCTCGGAAATCGCCTGTATCCTTCGGTAGACCGCGACGTGCTCACAGGACCAGACATTGTACGTCATGAACTTGATCTTGGTCTTGGCCAAAGAGGACATCGTCTTCTTGTGCTGGTTTTCCCTTCTGTGCTCAGATCAGAGACAAACAACAAGGTTCTACTGACACCAGATCTAGAGTCAAAGAAAGAAGTTGAACAAAATGAATTAATCGAAGGGATGGATTCTGGTCTGTACTTGTACAGTTTGTACTACTTTCATGCACACGCAACGGAGAACAGAGTTTCATCATGTATACACCAATTCACACTCCTACATATATATTGCTCCAAGCCGTGACCCATGAAATTCTGGCTACCCTTTAATGCTCGGTATAGGAACAAGCGAACCGCAGTAAATTAGTGGCATTTCCCAGGTGACGTGGATCGTTTTACGATAACAAAATTTTGAGGCGCAGAAGTTACAATGACTAAAACTCACCCCAAGCCATTCATGAGGGGCGCCAAACAGTCGTGCAATGCGCAACTTAGTGAATACTGGCCTTTAATGGGCCGTGGCCCATCTTCTCGGCAAAGGCCTATGCCACCGGGCTTTTCCTTTTCCTCAAAGCCGCTTGTTTCTTCACCCGTTTGTTCCTTTGTTTCTTTCTCTCTATTTGTTTTAAAGCGCTGGTAGAAGCTCTGCCATTCATTATAAGGAAAAGAGAAATACATCAGCCCCGAAGAAGAAACACCAAGATATCACCACCACCGGTGGCCCCAAGAGAGGGGAACGCCAACACCAGGGAAGATGACTCAAACTAGAACTCATACCAAGCACTTACTACATCCAACAACAACGACCCCCTCTCCCTCGTAAGAAAAGGGAGAGGGGGCGATTCCTCCACTCAAACTACCGATGACCACCACCGCGCTAAGCACCACCATGCGCTGCTCGATGTGTGCCAACCACTAATGCGTCACATCATGAGTCACACCCGCGACGCAGCAGCTCTGACTCCGCCATGACCCGTCTTGACGATGCACAACCCCCAACCATCGAAGCCATCGCCACCTGCACATCTCGACACCCCACCACGACGCTCATTGCGTGTCATCACCGCACACCCGCGACGTGACAACTCCTACTTTGCCGCGAGAAGCATCATCGAAGCATCCAAAACAATGCTTGAAGTGATGCCTCAACTGAGCTGACGATGATGCCCAAGCCTAAGCTCGCCCGATACCATCGAAGCCACCGCCATTTGCACCCGATGCCCCGCCAGGATGCTCATCGTGTGTCATCATCGCCGCCCGTCGCACAAATGCGATGTGGCACCTTCGACTTCGCCATGACAAGCATCGCCGAAGTGTCCAAAAAATGTCTAAAGCAATGCTTCAGGCTTCAGCTGAGCCGCCGACACCCAAGTGTGGGATGGGCCTAAGTTCACCCAAGACCACCAAATCATTGAAGCCGCCACCACCAATGCGCCCCAACACTCCACCATGATGCCCGTTGTGAGTCGTCACTGCCGCCACCCGCCACACACCCTTGACACGGTAGCTCCAACTTCGTTGCGACACACATCACTAAAGGGACCAAAGCAACGCCTATAGCCCAGCCGCTCATCCCTCGTGCGGCCATGACTAGGACCAACCAGTCATGTGCACACCCACGCGCGACTGAGGCCAAGCCTGACCAGCCACGCCGAGGAGGAGGAGGACCGTGCCGCCACAATCACCAACGTGTTGCCCGTCAAACCGCTCACCTTGTGCAGCCAAGGTCAGGCTTGACCAACCACGCGCACACCCACGTGTGGTTGAGGCTAGGCCTGACCAGCTACGACGAGGAGGAGGATGGCCATGCTGCCGAAACCACCAATGCATCGCCCGCCAACCAGCTCACCCCGCACGATCGAGGCTAGGCCCAGCCAACCATGCGCACACCCATGCATAGTCGAGACCGGGCTCGGCCAGCCACACCGAGGAGGGCATTCATACCACGACCCGCTCACCCCTATGAGGCTATGACCAGGCCTAGCCAGCCTCACGCACAACCACGCGCGGCCGTGACTAGACCCAACCAACCACAACGAGGAGGACGATTGTGCGCCGCAACCATCGACGTGGCGTCCGCCGAGCCGCTCACCCCAGTGGTTGAGTCCAAGCCTGGCAAGCCACGCGCACACCCACATGCGGCCACGACTAGGCTCAACTAGCCACACCGATGAGTCGACGAGGCCCACGGGTGGCTGGAGGATGGCCAAGCAGCAGCATCAACAATCGGCGGACGATCGGATATGGCAAGCTCCAGTGACGCTCGGGAGGACAGCAACGGGAATGGCGATAGATCCGAAGAAGAGAAGGTTGAGGATAATGGGGAGGCTTGGACCCGTCGGGATTCGAGGTCGGTTGTGACTAGAGGCGAAGAACAAGGATGTGGGTGGCACCGAGAAAAATTCCAGATCTGAAAAAGGAGGAGGGAGAGGCAGGGGAGGAGACAAGCAGAGGAGGAGGCTCGGAAGGAGGAGGGCCTGCCGCCGCCGGCGGTGGTGCCAGGGTGTTGGAGGCTGGGGGATGTCAACGTGGCCTCCCAAGTCGCCCACAGGAGCGACATGGGAGTCTTGCATTCACCATAGTTATAGAGCTAGTTTTCGGAGTCTTGCATTCACCATAGTTATAGAGCTAGTTTTCTCTCTGTTTTCAATCCAACACCGCATTGTTTTTCCTTCATAGACGATTCTTCTTTTATCAACTGGGAGAGCGACCGGCGACGGTACGAATGCATAGGAGTCGTCAGTGGCGGAACCAGGAATTTTCTAAAACCTAGGCAAGCCGCAAGCTAAGTACTGGTCGCCTTGTTTTGCCTAGGCAGGATGTTATTTTTTGGTCGTGATCGCAATGGAACTTCATCGGAGCTATCATGGCGCGTCGCCAGTAAGCTTGGACAACTGCCCAGGTGGGAGGGACGGTGGATCCGCCTATGGTCGGAGTCTTGGAGAGACAGTGTGCAAAGTGCAAGAATTCCAGCCTTTCCATTGGGCTAAGGGGTCGTGCAGGTCCCAGCTAGCTATACCTAGCTATGCATGCCTGCATGTCTGCATGGCCCAACCCAAAATGTCCAATTCTTTCTAGTGCATACATTCAGGTTCAGTCCAGACCTGACCTGACCTGACCTAACCCGAGGAGAACGGAGTGTCATTCCTCCGATTATGCTCTGATGCGATGTCATTGACCTAATTATTCCTTACTTTTTAGACTGAGAAGACCACACTCCGCCCCGTGACCTTTTCAGAAGGAAATGACAACTCTACCTCCCCAGCTTTTTAGGACGACGTGACCCGACGAGGCAGCTTTACGTAGCGACGTGACCAAATAGCCGTGCTCATTTGACGTATTTTCCCTTGATAATTTATTTTGTTTTTGCCACGGGTGGACGGTGGTTGAGGTCACATAACTTCTGGAGGGAAATTTCCTGTCTTTGGCGCCATTTTCTGCTACCGGCTATATATGGATGCTTTGGCTACTATTCACCTCACTCTTCACTTCCTCTTCTTCTTTTTTCCGGTCTTAAACGGGATGTCTTCGACCTCATCTAACTTTCGAGTGAGCGGACAATTAAAATCTCTGCGGCAGCACCTGGTTTGCCCTCGTTGCAGGGATCTAGCGAATGTGTTCACCTCGCATACGCCAACGAATCCATCCCGAGTTTTCATGAAGTGTTCAAATCTTACGGTAACTTATGGAAAATCATCCCGAATGAATTTCATTCGAAATAGCATGTTGTTTTATTTTCACTTGAAGCTGCAATTTTTTTCTAGAACACAACATGTCGGTTTTTGCGTTGGGTGATGAAGTTGTCCCAGTGGTTCGAGATATTGCAATGCAAATTACTGCCTTGCAAGAAGATTCCCGTGGTGTTGCTTCATTTCATCCAGTAGCTCGACCCTCTGATCAACCAATGCAAAATGAAGAGAATAGACTTAAAAGACTAGATGAAAGGATGAAAAAAGTTGAGAAAATGCTTTAGGAATTAGTTAAAATAGTTAGTTTTGTGGTCATTCTTCTATTATATGTTGTTCTTGCCAAGTAGAAGTTCAGTTATAATGAAATTGTAATGTCCACTCTTTATCTATGCATCACACTCCTTCATGAATGAGAAGAAACCAGTAACATTATCTATGCGTGCATTATATAACAAAAAATCGCTACCTCAGTCGTCCCTGCGTGTCATGTAACTCCCTTGTCGGATCAACTGTCGTGTTGCTTCTGTCTACGGACTCTAATGTAGTTCTAGTTCCGTGCCTCGCACTTTACATTCGGTCGATTAGCAATCAATTGACCTTTGGATTCCTCGAGACACAATACATGTCGCCGTCAAAATCACTATTGGTCATCTCATCGGCCAAAGAACGTTTTCCAGTAGAAAAAGTATAGTATATTTGGAATATCCCACAACCTCCTATAGACCATTAATATACCTTGATATCAAGACATGTATATCACCAAAATATAACCCAAGATGTTTATATACAAGCACGTCTCCAGAAAGTTATCCATTGTTGTTGTTTAATAGGAGATATAGTAAGTAATAAACAATAAGGCCTCCTTTGAAACATTAGCAAATCTCAAATAACTAATGACTGCATATTGCATCTTGGTGCATGTTTTATAGGAGGCTAAGACATGCTAATGAATAATCCAAACGTAACATGAAATTCCTGCGTCATATTGTATATCGACATCTCCAATGGAGTTACAATACAACTTTTTTTCCCATACAGTCCGAGTCACATGAAATCATGAAACCCTAATTTCGAAACCTAAAATCCAAATTTTCGCGACCTAAATCCAATATTTTCAAGATAATTTTAGAACACATATAAAATTATCGAAACATTACACAATCAAGTCCACTGTGTGAGGAGCCTTCAAAACAAAATTCATAATTTTTAGAGCTGATTTTCTATATTTACAAATTCGTACAAAAAAGTATAATTAAATGAAATTGCGAGATAAAATCAGAACAAGTAAAGTTATAGACAAAATACACAAGAAAGTACACCGTGTTAGGAGCATTCACATAAAATTTCATATTTTTTTGAACTCATTTGCTATATTTAAAAAATCCTACGAACACGGCCGAAACCGAAACCCTAATCGGGGAGAGGGAGGCGAAACTGAAACCCTAATTGGGGGGGGGGGACCACGTGGCGGCCAGGCGGGCGACCGCACGCCGGCAAGGGGGTACGTGGTGGGTGGAGAGGGGCTGCCACACGGTGGCCGTATAGCAGGACACTATTTTTGCAAAAATAAAAAATAAAAATCAGGGACCGCCATTCCTATAAATACGAGACGAAAATATGCAAATACGGCCAAAAGTGATAGCTAAATCCCACGTCCGTAGCCCAGGACGTTTTATTGCGTCACCCTCATAGAGCTTCGTGCGAGTGGTGGGCGTGAGAAGAAACCAAGAGACGCCCACTTAAAGGCATGAAACATGAGAGACATAATGGTTTAGGGTATCTCCAATAGTTAGAGATAACCTTGTCTCTAATATATGCTACGCCATCTTTAAAGACAACATCTCCAATAAATAGTCTCTAGCACACTCTCCAACATTTGTATTTTATAATTTTTCTTTGAAATGGTCCTACATGTCAACTAGAGTAGATTAATGTATCATGTCTTATTTCACGTGAACGACCGTCTCTTTAGGAAGAGACGATCTGTGTTCTCTCTCCTCCACGTAGAATTTTATTGACGTGATATAGCTAAGAGACGACAATAAAAACACTATTGGAGATGCCCTTATACTTAAAATTGGGTACTAGTATGGAGAGAGAGAAACTAATAGATTTTTATCCTAACATGTAGTATAAAGCTTTGAATTTCTATTAGCGCATATACGATCACTAAAGCGAAGGAGGGGGCCACGGCCCTCGTTGATCTACACTAGGCTTCGCCCCCTGCTTCGTGCAAGTCATGTGGTTTGGTTAATGTGGATCTTGGTGTATAAACCAGTTTCATCCTTCCCCGTGTCCCCTCTAGCCGAGAACTCGCTTACAAAAGGCACACTGCCCTTTCCATCGCTCTCGTTCCTTCCCCTTCCCATCTCCTCCGCGAAAGCCCATTCACCTTTCGAGCGATGCTCTCATGCTGACGACCCTATAAGAGCTAGCTAGCGCCATCCCACTCACAGGTCACATCGTCTCCTTGCCTGCCCCATCTAGCTCTCCATTGCCGCAAGAAGGCTCTGTAAGTGTAGCACAATGGTAGGCAATGCCGGTGCCATTGCTCTGTTATTATTCCTCCTCGGCGTCCCGCTCCTCTTCGTCTCGTCGCCGGTGACGACCCCTACCGGTTCTTCACGTGGACGGTCACCTAAGGCGACATCTCCCCGCTCGGCGTCAAGCAGCAGGTGTGGTGCATTCTACTTCCTATTCTTGCTCTGTTTTTTCCCTCTGTAAAATCTGGGACCGTGCGCGGGAGTCTTAACTAATTACCATGCGTCCATGGTGAATAAATGGGATTGCAGGGGATACTGATCAATAACCAGTTCCCGGAGCCGCAGATAGCGGCCGTCACCAACGACCACCTCATCGTCAATGTCATCAACAAGCTCAACGAGCCATTCCTCCTCTCCTGGTGCCTCCTAATTAATCCATTCGTTTCGTTTTCAACTTCTCCTTGTACGTACCACTTCTCCGTAGTTAATTCATCACCAGATATCGATTCAGTAGCTTATTGGGTAGTACTAAGAGTACCAACAATATCTTACGGTGTCATGTAATGTCAGCGATAACTAAATCGATCCTAACATCTAACTAAAGCTGCCTTTTATCCCCTAACAGCCGCCCAGCAAACTCTGCTCGCAATCTATTCCATATTTAACTATCCATGTTCTGTTTTCCAACAAGCGAGTGACCACACATTTTTGTTTGGTACAATTGAATACATGGGCGTAGTCTATTCTGTTGGTAACACACGCCAATACAAGACTCCACGTTAAGCAAACACATATACAAACTAAGGGATTCAAAAAATCGAATTCACGACCCCTCTTTGCATTGGCGCACACAAATAATTCCAAATTTCCAATGCATGTGGGAGCTCAACAAGTGAATGAATACCGAGGCTGCTGAAGTTGAACACTGGAAGTGCTTGGCCTCTTAACTCGCTCTAAGAGCATCTCCAATAGTCCAATTCACTTGTCTCTAAAAGATGCCACGTTGAATTTTTGCTGAGGTGGAGGAGAGAGAATCAGATCGTCGTTTCACGAAGCGACCATCGCATAACGTGAAATGAGGTAGAAGCGACGAAGTGTTTCTCTGTTGGAGAGTGATTGTCGTTTGCTCACGCGTTGTCTTTCTTCTCAGCTGATCCAGCGCGAAGACACTTTCTTTTCCCCGCGCGTGAAGCTTTTCCACGTGAAGCTCGGCGACTGCCCGGTGATTCCTTTCCTTTCATGCATCCTCTCTCTCTCTCTCGAGCTGGTTCTTGCCCACCCAGGACAGGAAGCACCAGATGCAGCTCCAAAACCAGCCAAAGGGTGGAGAGAGAGAGAGAGAAGAGGGGTTCTTGTTCTTGAATGTGACGTGGATGTGCCCTCTCTGACCAGAGCTACAAGCATTGCCCCAATCACTGCCTTTCCACCAAGAGGCTGTAGGTTCATTTCTCACCACTAATTTCCTTCGCCTTTCCTGCATCAAGATTTGCCTTTCTTGTTCAAGTGTTTGCCTTCCCTGGGAGCAAATTTCCAGGAGATGTCCTTGCTTTGCTTCATCTCTCTTCTTCGTCACTCCATTTCTCCTCCCCACTTTTCTCTAGAGTTTTTTGCTTTGGCCGGAAGGCCATGTTCTTGGTGCCGCCTCCCCCCCTACCGGCCCAATGCCCACTGCCTCCTCTCGGCCTTGCTTGCTCCCGCACGGGCTCCTCTCCCTTGGCTTGCCTGGCTGCCGCCTCCCTATGGTCGGCCTCGGCCTGTGCTCGCTCTACCTCGGCTCGGCTCTCCTGGCTCTCGCTCACTTCCGTACCTCCTGGCTTAGCCCAGCCATGAGGCTATTGGTCTTGGGTGGAGGCCGGGGCCTAGCTTGAGCCCCCTTGTTCTGCCTTTACTAATTTTCTTTTCCCTTTTTATGATTTTGGTTTTAAGTTCTAACTTGATTCAATTATCTCTATCCCCAATTCCTCTGTCCTCATTTGCCTAGTTCCTTGAAGATGGTTCGGCGGTCTAGAGTTATGGCGCCGCCACCGCAGGAGAGTTCGACGCAGACTATCGCCGCTTCGTCCGTGGATTCCGCCATAGTGACATCTGCAAATCCTTCTGGCATCGCCGCCTCTGTGGAGTCCATGGGTGCCTCCACAGCCCATGGTTGGTGGGGCTCGCCTGGAGCCAGACGCGGAACACCCTCCGGCTCTTCTCTTCCTGGGGCTTTTGATTTCTGGTATGATTTATTTTTCATTTCTTTCTTCCGTTCGTTACTTGAGCACACTGGATCTGGTATGATTGGTATAGGGGATTCGACCTACTTTTGTTGTGTAGTTCGTAGCAGTGCATACTGTTCTGAACCATGATGTTTGTATGTTTTGATGAGAAGCCATAGCTAGTGTGCCTTGCCGAGCAGCCATCACAGTTCCAAGGGTCATTGTTATCAAAACTGAAAGAGTTCACCCTAACAGCATGCCACCTAAAAAAAGTTTGAAAAGATTTGCTTGTATTTAGAGGGAATAATCATGTTACAAATATTAGGGTTACAAAGTAAATGCTACAAGTTTTATGTCCTTATTGTATCTTGAAAGGAAAGTCTCGATTAGATTGAAGAAATTTGTTAAACTATTAGCACATCTATCATCTATGTTTCCTTGAACTAAGATGCTCAAGAACTCGATATTTACAACATATGTGAATCAAAACCATAACTTGAAAGCATCAAATTTTGCCTAATAGCAAATTAATATCCACTTACAACTCACCAAATTTTATGTACCCAACAAAGTCTAGGTCTTCAATTTTTGGAGGCGATGAAGCGCTCTTTGCTTAAAGACCAGAGAAGCGAAAACATACCAAGATACTGGACATCACAAGATTAAAAAAAACTAGTAAGAAAACTCCAAGTGTGCACCTTGTTTGAGGCTTAAGCAATTAAACTAAAAGCAGTATTCTTGAGCACATTGATTGATAATTAGATCATCCTTTTGTCTCTTGTTTTGATCAATAAACAATTGGGATCCTAACAAAATGAGAATCTCTTAAACCCAAAGAACAAATGAATAGATTTTGAGCTATATTTATATCTATTTAACCAAGAATTGGTATAGGGGATTCAACATATTTGATGAGCAGCCACAGCTAGTGTGCCTTGCCGAGCGACCATCGATCATGTATATCAATAATTTTTGGTTTGGTAATCGATGTTAAAAGCTGGTTAGCTCTAGTGCAATGCTGTGCTAGATTTGAACTTCTCCACTGGACCATTTGTATAAGCCATTATGATTTGCAAAATAGTAATAATACATCCATGAGATAGCCCTTTTATACTTAGCAAATTGACATAAAGTTAACAAAATAAGGTAATGAATGACTAAATGGGTTCTCTATTAATGAAATTTATAATTTGTTTGTTACTATTTTCAATTTGGTTTTTGTACAGAGAGCATAAATGTTACATTTATGATATGTTATATATGCAAAGTTTTAGTAATCTTTTATGCTTAATAATACTATATGTTTGTAATTTGTTTGTAGCATAATGAATCCATATCCTTCTAGGTGGTTTATTAAGTTACCTCCAAAACTCATCAATTTTCCCTCTACCCTGGGAAATTCCTCATCAGTCTCCTATGCCACCAGTCCTGGCCCAGCCCTTCATCAATGTCGGCAGTGGCGACAACAATGATGCTAGTAGGAGTGGGAAGCAGTTGACGTGGACACAAGAGGAAGACTTGAGATTGGTAGGTTGATTTTTCAGTTGGGCATCTAAATAATTAACACTTGTAGTTCAACATGTTTATATTGGCACTAATATATTTTCACGCAATGCGTTCGATTGCATGGTTGAACAACTCAAACGACCCAATCAACAGCGCAAGAAAAGCCGACGATCTTGGGAGAGGTCACTGCTGTGTACAATAGCACCACCCCAAAAAATAGAAGAAGAGAAGCGAAGCAAACTAAGGACCGTCGGCACCGAGTGAACAAAAAGATCGGTTGGTTCTGTGCCTCTTGGCTTAAGGCTAGAAGTATATATGTCAGTCGATAGTCAGATGATCAATTGATGGACAAAGCATTGAAAATATACAAGGAAGACTACAAAGAAGGGCAATTTATGTCCATGTACTGCTAGAAGGCTGTCCGAGACCAACCAAAGTGGCATACATACATTCGAAAGCTTGACAATTCGAAGAAAAGAATGCTTTCAGGGTTTGGAGAGGCGTGGGAGGACTTGACATCTGCTGAAGATATAAAAGATATTCCACGTCCACAAGGGACCAAGGCTGCTAAGGCTGAATGCAAAAGTAAAGGCAAAAGCAAAGGGAAGGCGATGACTACAACAGAGGTTATCGATGATATGGAAGAAAAGCCTGACAAGTTCTTGATTGCTCAGTCCGAAGCTAGCAAGGGTCACAGCGATATGGTTGAGGTGCAGCAACGTATGTCCACTGAGAAGCTTGAAACGACAAAGGAGAAGAAGGAGGCCAAAATGCTAGATTTATACAAGGGGCTCCTTATGCATGACACAAGAGGTATGCTCGATGACATGAAAGTTGAGCATATGAAGGCATTGAGGTCTATGAGGGAGAAGTTGTTTGGCCCATCTAATTGAGGTATGACTGTAAGAGATGTCATAGTCATACTGCTGCATCAATACCATGTTGTGCTTGTATTTCATGCAGCAGCTAGCAGTTCTGAATTTATTCAAGAGTACTAGTTTATTTTGTCATGCTACCAGTTATCACTTACCATGATGCTAGTTTATTTTTTACTGTTCTGATTTTGTGTTCTGATTACCAGTTACCACTTACCATGATGCTAGAAGCTGTGATCATGAATGTTCAAGCAAAAATTAAATGAAGTCAATTCAAAAAATGCAAGAATCTCAAGTTCTTTTGAGCAATTGAGAAGATTGAAGGCTCTGACTATCCAAGTGAGTTCTGACTGTCCAACCTTGCATAACTAATCTATTCAATGGATAGTTTTTCCTTTTTATCCTTTCTTGTGTATATAATGTAGCTGTTTGGTTCATAGCCAAATTATTTGTTCATGACTAAATATTGATTTAGGGCTAGTTGTGCCAACCAAGCAACCCTGAAATTTGGTTTCATCATTTTATATATTCATTCATACATTGTAAGATAGCTTCCAAGCAGTGTGGTTTTGAGATTTGCCTAACCAAATATTGATAGGTATAGTTGTACTTGTATCAACCAAGTACACTAAAATTTGGTTTCATTTTTTTTATAAATTCAACATTGGAATATGGCTTCGAACTTTTAAGCACTGTGGCTTTGAGATTTTCCTCTGGTGCTAGCATATTCCAAAAAAAAAGTTGTCACTAAACTTGTGGGAACATTGTTGTAGTGGATGGGACACATTAGAACCACAAATATAATGGTGAGGGCCATGTTGGCTGTGGTAATCGTGAAACAAATAGTTCCATGTTAAAATCTTTAGCATGTTATTTTTGAGACATTGTTTGGGGTTGATTGCTGACACCAAATGATGTGCAGGCTATGCTATTTTTGAACTTCTCCACTGGACCATTTGTAATCTTTGACAACATCAGTCACTGAATACATTTCTACATGCACTCCCAATGCATGTAGTCCCAATGCTATCATGAGTATAATTCTGTAATTTCTGTAATTTCAATGCTATCAGTCACTGAATACATTTCTGCATGCACTCTCAATGCATGTAGTCCTAATGCTATCATGAGTATAATTCTGTAATTTCTGTAATTTCAATGCTATCGATCCTTGAATATATTTACTGCATGCATGCAGTCCCAACACATATAGTCCCAATGATATCATGTAAATATTGGAGTAGTACATCCAACTCTATATATTAGACTATCTGACCAAAGAAACTTCTATTCCCCACTATGTCACACCAGTTGGCCTCATCTTCCAACTCTGATGCTTCTAATGACATCGACACCGAAGTCCCAACCGAAATCATGGAGCATCTCATCGCCGAGCAGGACGCCTTCAATTCTTTTGCTAGGTGTCTCGCAGCAAAGTTCAAGGCCAAAATCATGGCGCTTCGAGCTAGGATTTCTCGGCACCAAAGAGGTACTAGGAGGTACATAAGGAGGAATCGTGAAGAGGGCCACAAACAACTCTTTGCTGATTACTTCTCCGAAAACCCACTCTACACCAACTCAATGTTTCGTAGAAGGTTTCGGATGGGAAGACCCATGTTTCTACACATCGTGAGCACCCTTGCCAAGTGGTCTCCCAATTTTACTCATAGGGCAGATTGCACAAAACAACTCGGGCTTTCGCCACTACAGAAGTGCACAACAGCTATTCGTATGATGGCATATGGCACCCCTGTTGACCAACTTGACGATTATCTGAAGATCGGCGAGAGCACTTCAATGGAGTGCTTGGAGATGTTCGCACAAGGGGTAATTGATAAGTTCGGCGGATATTATTTGCGACACCCCACATGTGAGGATGTGGAGCGCTTATTGCAAGTTGGCGAGTCTCGAGGCTTTCCTGGCATGCTAGGAAGCCTGGACTGTATGCATTGGCAGTAGGAGAATTGCCCGTTTGCATGGAAAGGTCAATTCACCCGTGGTGACCATGACGTCCCTACACTCATCCTCGAAGTAGTAGCTTCATATGACCTCTGGATATGGCATGCCTTTTTTGATGTCGCCGGTTCCAACAATGACATCAATGTGCTCAATCAATCTCCATTGTTCATTGAGGAGTTGAAGGGGGAAGCTCCATGGGTGCGGTATTTTGTCAATGGGAGGCGGTATGAGACTGGCTACTATCTTGTAGATGGAATATACCTAGAATGGGCTGCCTTCGTCAAGACAATTCCACTCCCCCAAACATCAAGAAGGGGCGAGGAAGGATGTTGAACAGGCGTTTGGTTTCTTGCAATCTCGTTTCACCATTGTGCATCATCCAGCACGATTATGGTCACGGGCCACTATTGGGAATATCAGGAAAGCATGCATCATTCTTCACAACATGATTGTTGAAGATGAGAAGGAAATGGTTACCACTTCTCTTGACTTGAATGAGACTCTAGGGACATCGATTGTTCTACCTCCGGAAATCAACAACGAGCCTGATTCATGCTTTACCAACGTGCTACAGAGAAACGCTGATATTCATGCTCGACCAACACATACCCAACTCAAGAGGGACTTAGTCGAGCACATTTGGCAACTAGGTAAGTAATTAGTCATAGTTTACTAATCTTTTATGCACTAATATATGATATGTTATATATGCATGATTTTATTTTTCACAACATCAGTTATATATGCATGCTTCCTTTTTTCTTTAAAGTTCTCTTTGGATTTTTCCATGGTTGTTGCTAACCATACTATTTTGGTGTTCACACAGGTTTATTTGCAAGCACATGAAGAATTGCTAGTGATCGCTCTTTTCTTTGCAGACTAATTATGTGTGCACTGTCTCAAGAAAGTGCTAGTTATGGCTACATTGTTGGACATTTTATTTAGTTCTACTTTTGCTTATGGCTAAACTATTGGAGACTTTATTTGGTTGAACTTTGCAGTACTTGTTCCGGTTTATTGCATACATCGATCTGCTATGTGATGAGCCATCGATCTGTACTTTGCATGATTTGTTGTCTCTTGAATGATGTATGACATGACATATCGATTTGTTGTTCAGTTCTAGGGTTAGAATCATGCAAAGCTTCAATACTTGTGAGACTTGGTGTTAGAATTGCTGCTTGTTTATATATGTAGATGTAACCAAACAACACATGTAGGTCACAAAGATTGAAGTTAGTGTTGATCAGTATGGTTATTTGTCTCTAATATTGTCTCAAGATGACATGGAGGGTATTAGAGACAACCGAGGTGAGTAACATATTTATCTTGCCTTATTTGATACCCTTTTTGCAGAGAATGTTTTTATGTTGGAGTTTGTTAGTTAGTAAATTTACATCCTTTTGCTTCTAATTGAGATGAAGTCTTTGGTGAGCTCTGAAAGCTGCGGACAAGCGGTTTCGATGATCTGAGATAGTTGTCAATGTGGAAACAAGATTGAGCATGTTCTTTCATATGCACCCCTTTTTTTTCACTACTGGTAGAGTTGATTGCTCCAAATTACAACGCAATGTTATTTTGTTAGCATGTTTTTCATGTGTTAAAAATAGAAGGTGAAAGCAATAAACTACACAACACTATTGCATTTCTTGTACAGTTGAAACTAAACCAAACATTGCAGGTCCACTATAAAATGCTTGCTACTATTTAGTTATTGCAACACATTGTAGTTCCACAAGTTATATATACTTTTCCTCAGTTTTCAACTGGCCGATTGACAAGGAAAGCCACGTAGACATGTTTGGAGTATTGATAGGCATCACAACTCCATGGGATTTAAGAATTATTTATGAAGGCCTAGATTCAGAAAGCAAGTATTCTCTGAATACAACGGTATGTGCTGACTGCTGAGAGAACCTTCTATTTTTCATATATGTTCCTGAATTCATTTGCTCATGAGACATGCGTTCCCACATCTGTGATCTTTTCCTATTCAAGCTGAAATGCGTTCTAGATATCACGTAGTTGTTAATTTTGTTCGAAGAGGAGTGAAGAAGTAGAATGCATAGGCATTGCATGGAAGGTATTCACTTATATCGTATATATGGTCAGGTTATGACTGAGACACACAATATTACTTTGTCAGGTATGCTGTGTTGAGGACGAACATCTTTGCTTTGCCCGCAAAGAGGGGAAATGGCTCATATATGAAAGCTAGACAGTCGAGGCATCCAATTATTGACTAATAAATTTTCCTGGCTTTCTAGCTTGTGTTCCCAATTGTTCCTTTTATGATCTGTGTTTGTACATGCAGTCTGCTGATTCCTAGGAAAGTTTGCTTCATCGGTATAGCGGCAAGAGTCTCCGACCCCAAATCCTCTTCTTGATTAGTGTGAGGAGCTGAATTTGGGGTTTTATCTGCTTGTGTTAGCAATCACATGGATGGATCATCGATGCAAACTCATTTTCATGTCGGTGTACATACCTTTTGGTTAGTCATCGTGAGACGTTTTAGTTTATTTAAGTCTTGATTCTTTTGGGTAAGTATCGATATGTTGGTGACAAATCATTTGGGAATTTTGTACTTCAGTATGCATGTGTGTTGTGCGCTTGTGGTGCAAGCGTGAGTGTTGTTTTTTGGACTTTCTAGTAGTGTGATGTTTACACTTGGATATGTTGGGCAGCATATCAAGTGCACAAGCACCATTTGGTGCACATATGAAAAACTTTTTGTTTGGGTATCAAATTAGCATAAAAAATTCTGAAAAAAATTCTAGATGTAATTTATGGTGTTTTGTTCCACCCTTTAAAATTTGAAGTTCAAACTCAAAGTATGTTAGAAGATACAAAAAGAGAAGTTTCTTGTGAATAGTAACATTTGCCTATTTTTTTCCAAAGACCATTTGATCTATCATCCATCGAATTTCTTTTTTGTATCTTCTAACATACTTTGAGTTTGAACTTCAAATTTTAAAGGGTGGAACAAACACCATAAATTACATCTAGATTTTTTCAGAATTTTTATGCTAATTTGATACCCAAACAAAAAGTTTTTTCATATGTGCACCAAATGGGCTTTGTGCACCTAATATCTGAATGATATGTTGGTGTAAATGTGTCTCAAATAGTACTTGATGGTCTATTGGAAATACATGATATTGTTATGTTTATCTCCGCATAAATTTTGTTTTGAGTGATAATGTGAATTTAGTATCTTTGAATATAAATAAGTATTTGAATGATGTATGTATATTTAGAAAAAAAAATTGATACCCTAGTGTTCATGCCAAATAGTATGGGATGAATTTCGAATTAGCAATAGAAAAATAATGTTTATATAAAAATGTTCCCTAGGGCATACAAGAAATAACATAGGGAATTTGTTGGATTATTTCCCTAGGCTGGCAGAAAGGTAACGCAGGGAAATAAACTTTCCACGTCAGATGGCAATGCCATGTGGACAAGATTTCCCTACCGTTTAAAATCCTAGGGAACTATTCTTCCACTAGGTTTTCCCCAAAAAAACCGCAGGGAACATTTTCTTTCCCCCAAATTCTTTCCCCTAGTAGCAGTTCCCTACGAATGCCACTAGAGAAACCAATTCCCTATAGTTTTTTTTTGCATGTTCCATAGTATATTACTCACTAGAGAAAACGGGGATTTCTAGTAGTGGCTACTAATGATGTTCGTGCAAATTTGGAACCAGATGCAGAGTCAGGATCTCAGTCTACTTCTTCCACACCTTCTCTAGTTGTGCAAATTCATTCCATGTAGACACGGCATCGGAGTCATATTCAGGTCCCTGAGACGTACACTAATGGCACGGTCAAATACAATCCTTGCAAAAGGGTTTTTCTCACTAAACCTTCTTCGCATTCTGAAGCACTAGCCGAGCCACAGTGGCGTGAGGCGATGGAGTCTGAATTTCAAGCTCTGGAAAAGAATTCAACTTGGGACCTCGTGCCCCGGCAACCGGATCACAATCTTGTTGACTGTAAGTGGATATTCAAAACCAAATATAAAGCTGATGGTTTTGTGGATAGGTATAAGGCGAGATTGTTCGCAAAAGGGTTCAATCAATGACACGTCATCGATTATTACGACATTTTCAGTCCTGTTGTTAAATCAACAATAGTACGTACTGTGTTGGCAGTTGTCGTTTCCAGGGGGTGGAATCTACATCAAATAGATGTGAACAATGCATTTCTGCATGGCCATCTTCAAGAAGAAGTCTAGATGAAACAACCTCCTGGTTTTGAAAACAAAGACTCTCCACATTATGTCTGCAAACTGAAGAAAGTTTTGTACAGGTTGAAACAAGAACCATGAGCGTGGTACTCAAGGCTATGTACAAGCTGCAGGAGCTCGGGTTTGTTCCGTCAAAGACAGACACTTCACTGTTTGTGCTCAACAAATCAAGTGTGATCATCTATGTCTTAGTATATGTAGATGACATCATCATTGCAAGTTCTTCCTCAAATGCCACCACTGTGCTTATTTAGAAATCAGCCAAGGACTTCACAATCAAGGATCTGGGTGAGTTAAATTTCTTCTTGGGCATCGAGGTAAATCGAGTCAACAAGGGCATTGTGCTGACACAAAAGAAATATGCCTCAAACTTGCTAAAGAAGACAGATATGCAATACTGCAAACCAGTTGCAACTCCAATGTTAAGCTTAGAAAGATTGTCAAAGGAACTTGGGAAGTAACATTATGATACCGAGGTGTTTCAATATCGAAGCACAGTAGGGGCTCTTCAGTATCTTACATTGACAAGGCCTAATATTACCTTCATTGTTAATCGCGTTTGTCAGTTCCTACAGACACCAACGGACTGTCATTGGTCAGTAGTAAAACGCATACTAGGGTATTTTAAGGTTACAACTGACACTGGATTACTTATTCAGAAGTCTGACTCTCTCTTACTTAGCGTGTTTTCAGATGCGGACTGGGCAGGATACCCTGACAATTGTCGATCTACTAATGGATTTGCAGTTTTCCTGGGTTCCAATCTCATATCTTGGAGCTATAGAAAAAAAACCAACAATAGCAAGATCGAGTACATAGGCAAAATACAAGTCAATTGCTAATGTCACTGCTGAACTTATTTGGTTGCAATCCCTTCTGAATGAACTTGGTATATATCAGTCAAGACCTCCAATATTGTGGTGTGATAATCTTGGAGCAATATACCTAACTGCAAATCTAGTGTTTCATGCACGCACCAAACATATAGAAGTGGATTTCTATTTTGTTCGGGAAAGAGTAGCAATGAAGATGATGGACATTCGATTCAACGGTTATGTCGATCAGCTTGCAAATTTCTTTACCAAGCCTTTAGCGCAACAGCCTTTCGGCCACATCAATCCCAATCTTAATTTTATGATCACCAGTTGAGATTGAGGGGGGCTATCAAAAGATCTGTTAAGATCCTGAATCGTTATGATGTGGGTTCGGTAGAACTTCAGTTGTTGGATATTTCAAAGTCTTTTTGGTAATTTCCCAATTTGAGGAAAGTTTGTGGGGCCCATTTGTCATTGTGGTGAAGGAAAGGATAAGGTGTGGAGATTCTATCTCCACCCCACCCAGAGCAGAACAACTTCGGTTGTTTTTGGGGCTCGGCAGTTTTGCCTCCGGCAAAATCGGAGCGTGAGACTCGGGCGACTATGGCGAGGGAGCACGAGCGACATGCGCGCTTTGTGCGGTGGCTGGCTGGATTCCCCCAACGACTTCCCCCCCCCCTTTCAAATGACCAAGTGGTGGCTCCCCTTTTTGCTGAATCGGGAAAAAGTTCAACAGTGGGACTCCTGATTTTGGTTTGGTTCTTCTCCTCCTATCTTAGCTTCAGATTGAGGGATTTTTGGAGTTCTGGAATCACCGTGGTTGTCTTTACACAATCGGTGGAGAACTCTTGATCTCCTTCTTGTGTGCATCCTGTTGGTTTTCTTCTTGCGCAACATTCTGTGTGTTGGTGCTTGGAGAGAACTTCTATGGTGTGCGGTTGTAGCTCTTGTGATCGTTTTTGGATTGATCTGGAGGAAGGAGCAACTTAGGTTTTGATTTGAGGTGCTCTGTGAGTACTACAGCTGGAGTTTTATTTTGGTGGTTTTTGCGGCATCAACCCATTCCTCGCCTTTGTTCTTTGGTGGATTCCGAAATTCAAAGAGAGGGTCATTGTATCTCCGAATACCTTGGTAATAGGTTTTCTGGGACAACATCTTTTAGATGTGTCTTGCCTTGATCCTCACGGTGGTTTTGAATATCACCGACTCTGTGAGTATCTCTTTGATCTAATTCGATTCACTTTGTTATTATATATGTGAATGCTGTTCTGTTAAAGTTTCATTCACTGTGAGATAAAGCAAAGTGAATTTTGTGGGCTTAATATTGCTATATGATTGAAATGGTGTAATTCTGAAATCGGTAGAATTACTTGTTCAATTTTGAGCGAAAACTATTTTGATACATACTCTCCTTTTGCTCGCTTACCCACAATTCAAGTGCTTTTAGCACTAGCGGCCGCGTATAAACTCCAAGTACATCAGATGGATGTAAAGACTGCTTTCTTAAATGGAGAGTTGGATGAGGAGATTCATATGCAACAACCTGATGGTTTTGTGGTAGAAGGGCAAGAGAGGAAAGTGTGTCGTTTGATTAAATCCTTGTATGGTCTAAAGCAAGCTCCCAAGCAATGGCACGAGAAATTCGATAGTACTATGACCTCAGTCGGCTTTTGTGTGAACAAAGCTAATAAATGTGTCTACTATCAGTTTAGTGGGGGCGAAGGGGTCATTCTATGTCTTTATGTAGATGACATATTACTTTTTGGGACCATCATAGATGCAATCAATAGAACAAAGTCTTTTCTTTCCCAGAATTTTGATATGAAAGATCTGGGTGAAGCTGATGTAATGTTAAACATCAAGCTTATAAAGGGTGAGAATAGGATTACTCTTTCACAATCCCATTATGTGGACAAGGTCCTATCCAGATTTGGATTCATGGACTATAAATCAGCAGCCATACCCTATGATCCAAATGCCAAGCTTCATAAAAACACTGGACATGGAAAAGACCAGCTTAAATACTCTCAAATTATAGGATCCTTAATGTATTTAACTAGTGCAACGAGGCCTGACATCTCATATATTGTAAGCAGATTGAGTCGTTATACGTCCAATCCAGGAGATGATCATTGGATAGCACTAGAGATGGTACTTAGGTACCTAAAGGGGACCTCTAATTTGGGAATACATTATTCTGGCCATCCGACAGCCTTGGAAGGATTAAGTGATTCTAACTGGATCAGTGACTCGGATGACATGAAGGCTACGAGTGGCTATGTATTCACTCTAGCAAGTGGGGCTGTTTTGTGGAAGTCTTCTACAGACTATCCTTACACCGTCCACCATGGAGGTTGAGCTGGTAGCTCTAGACTTAGCGGCTGTAGAGGCAGAATGGATTAGAGAACTCCTTTTTGACCTATCTGTACCGGAAAAACCAATTCCAGCCGTTTTGACCTACTGTGATAACCAAACCGTACTGGTTAAGGCGAAGAGTAGGAAGGACAATATGAAGTCCTCAAAACATATTAAAAGGCGATTTAAGTTGGTAAGGCATGCCAAAGAGATGGGTGTTATTACTGTAGAATACATCCGGTCTGAAAGGAACTTGGTAGATCCTTTCACTAAAGGATTGGCACAAAAGGCCATCTTTTGACATCAAAGGAATGGGGCTCATACCGTGTAAAGGCTCACATTGGTGGTAACCTATCCTAAGAGATTGGAGATCCTGTGAACTAGGCTCTAGGACAACAAAATGTGTGGGATTTTAGAGCACATCTAAAGGGTCCCATTAGCTGTAGTGCTCTTTCTATATGGAAGGTTGAGCAATAGCTTTGAATGAATTCAAGACCTATATGGTATCGGGAATCTTCCTACAAGATTCCTTGAAGAATTCACCTACTTGAGTATGATCATAGGTTCGCGATCAAAGAAAGATAAGGGTATACTTTCTTAAGTACTCATGAGATAGATACGAGGATATGACCGTAACGTCCCAACCCGAGAGGATTAGGGCAAGCCGCCTAGTACAGAATGTAACTTGGGCGAAAATTCTCACACCAAGACATTGGATCAAGGCGTAGTCCTCCTTTGTCTATGCAGAGTCATAGTCCTTGTTGTTAGGCTTTGGGTTCAAACCCAAAAGGTACCCATCATCGAACAACTGTATATTAAATAAGACTTTGGGCATCTTTTATCAAATTAATAAATTGGTGGGGACTGTTGGATATTTCAAAGGCTTTTTGGTAATTTCCCAATTTGAGGAAAGTTTGTGGGGCCCATCTATCATTGTGGTGAAGTAAAGGATAAGGTGTGGAGATTCTATCTCCACCCCACCTGACGAAACGACTTAATTTGTTTTTGGGGCTCAGCGGTTTGCCTCTAGCAAAATCAGAGCGTGAGACCCGGGCAGCTATGGCGAGGGAGCAAGAGCGGCATGCGCACTTTGTGCGGCGGCTGACTGGATTCCCCCAACGACTTCCTCCCCTTTCAAATGACCAAGTGGTGGCTCCCCTTTTTGCTGAATCGGGAAAAAGTTCAACAGTGGGTCTCTTGATTTTGGTTTGGTTCTTCTCCTCCTATCTTAGCTTCAGATTGAGGGATTTTTGGAGTTCTAGAATCCTCGTAGTTGTCTTTACACCATCGGTTGAGAACTCTTGATCTCCTTCTTGTGTGCATCCTGTTGGCTTTCTTCTTGCGCAACATTCTGTGTGTTGGTGCTTAGAGAGAACTTCTGTGGTGTGCGGTTGTAGCTCTTGTGATCGTCTTTGGATTGATCTGGAGGAAGGAGCAACTCAGGTTTTGATTTGAGGTGTTTTGTGAGTACTACGGCCGAAGTATTATTTTGGTGGTCTTGTGCGGCATCAACCCATTCCTCGCCTTTGTTCTTTGGTGGATTCCAAAATTCAAAGAGAGGGGCATTGTATCTCCGGATACCTTGGCAATAGGTTTTCTGGGACAGCGTCTTTTAGATGTGCCTTGCCTTGATCTTCACGGTGGTTTTGAATATCACTGGCTCTGTGAGCATCTCTTTGATCTAATTGTGATTCACTTTGTTATTATATATGTGAATGTTGTTCTGTTAAAGTTTCATTCACTGTGAGATAAAGCAAAGTAAATTTTGTGGGCTTAATATTGCTATATGATTGAAATGGTCTAATTCTAAAATTGGTAGAATTACTTGTTCAATTTTGAGCTCTACAAGACTGCTTGCTGCTGTCAAAGCAATCACTAGTTTGTCTGCTGCTGTCAAATTGTATTTAGAAGTTCCAGTACTTCTTTAGTGCTTTACGATCACTTAATCTGTTGTCTGTCGTTTTAACGTAAGAAAGTATTACTTGATTACGCTTTGTTTCTATGTATTCCCTAAAGGTCTATTGGCTTTTGGTTTGAAGTAATAAATTAGTGAGTCTTGTTGTAGTCTTACGTGAATTGCGGTAGTGGATATTGATGGTTCTTGTGGATCTATGGTTGACAGATAGTATCAGTTTGAACTTCATATACATGTGATTCTTTTGTCAGTCTAGTTAAGCATTGGATAGAGCTCAAAATCTGAATTTTAGTGTTCTTATCTAATTTATGAAGAAAATAGACCTTAGTGCTGAGATGGCCAAGTTTGTATCTTGTGCAACTCACCATCCGTGAGCTTTCATTAACTTCAAATTTTTTGTGCTCTATGCTGATTTCATTAATATACATATGGTATATGTTTAGCATTTCAATCAATTTAAATGACTTGGATGATTTACATTTGATTATGTTGATTTGGTCATTTAAATGTTGTTGGATTAATGCTTTATTGTTTCGTAATTATGCTGGAATTAATTATAGTTACTTGCTAATATTGCACATATTACAACACCAGTAAGATGTCAGCTTCGGTTAAGCTTAAGTTAGAAACTAGATATTGTTGGTTTTAGTGTAGCGCACAAGTTTTGTTGTCATTCAATGTATTTTCCATCCAAGTGATCTTGTAATCTTCTATATCAAACCGTTGTATATTGATACTCCCTCTGTTTGGGAATAGTTGACGTCCCAGCGTTCATATATCCACGTTCCAGCGTCATATATCAAAAAACAGAGAGAGTAATATATAGCAATGAAACTGATTGCGGCAATACATAGAGTTTTACATGGGGAGATGCAAACCGACCACTGATCGCGCTTTTTCTTTCTTTCGAGGAATTGATTGCGTATCTGGCCGCGAGGGCACACAGAGTTTCCTAGAGGGGTTTTATTCTGGATAGGAGTCACACAACCGCACAAGCTTTTGCAATGGCTGCTGCTGCTAGACCTAGCTAGTAGTAGAACAGATCTGCGATACTCATTTAAAAACTAGCGTGACAAACGCTTAGCTCTGTCGCGCTAGTTCTGATTGTACGACCCAGACGCAGTAAAAACAACTAGTGCTTTGCTCGAGTGTCGCATTCTAGCAAATGACTCACATGGTGCGTTGAGAATGGCTATGCGTCGAGCTGGAGACAATTTGCACTGGCATGCCGAACGTGGCATGCGTCGACGGCATCTTGTCGCATCGTGACCATGGCTACGTGCGATTGCGCCGTTCGTCCCAGTTAGGGGCGGATCTGGGCCTCGGGCAGGGTGAGCTATAGCCCGAGGCCTAGCCAAAATTTCAGTGCAAAATGTCTTTTGATATAGGGCCAAATACTTGGTGATAGTTTGTAGTCCGAGGCCCGATGTTCGACCCGACCACGCAGCCCAGCCGTCGACTTCTTCTTTGCCCGCCACCACAGCGCACAAAGGCTCCCACCCATAGGCAAACCTAATCCCCCACCCGTACCCACATTGCCCGCGCCCGCCGCCCCACGCCTCTAGCTCTGCCTCCTCGAGTTGTGACTTTGCCGGTAGGCCGCCAAATCACACGGCACCCGACGCCTCGCCCTCCGTTCCCAATCCCTCTAGGCCGGCGAGGCGGAGACCCGATCTTCTGTTTGCTACTGCACAGTTGCGCCCATGGCCATGCTTCCGCCTTGCCAGCCGCCCGTGCAGCCGCCCCATGACCTCGCCTCGCCCTCGTTCCAATTCCCACCTAGCCACGGCTTTGAGACCAGCATGACTCGCACTGCGCCTGACCATGGATTCCACCAGTGGCCTCCGTCCCCGACTCACTTGGGAGGACAGGGGGCCAAGAGGTGCGAGATCTTCTTCTTGCCGACCACCAGGTCGCCACGCTTTGCCTTTTGCGTACCGGAGAAAGGTCTTGCATGGGTTTCTTGGCTCTTGGACTAGCTTGCTTCAGCGAATTGGTGTGGACGTGTGGTTGTGTCAAATCAGTTACTAAATTACTCATTTGTGGAATTGAATTCGGTGATAGGATATGATTTAGATTATATGGTAGAATGATACAACAGTCTTGGATTTTTTGGACAAACCATAAGATGAAGCTTCTAGTAGGTTACTACATATAGCACAACAAACTCAAAATACATAAAATATAGGTATTGCACTTACAGTTCATCCGCTCAAGCCATAAGCGTGTTGTTGTTTTCTGCTATTGGTGTTGGAACAGATGTGATACATATCTGAATGACTGAATATATATGACATTGTGCAGGGAAGGCACTACACGCAGTTCTGGTATTCGTACAAGCGTATCATCCGTGGGATCAGACCTTGGGTCGATGATCTGATCACTCACCACATTATATCGCTTCATATCAATAAAGAGGAAGGGGACGGGTTTATGCTTTGGCATGTGGTTCTTCAGAAGCGTGGAGGCTATTATATCCTTGTGCTACCACTGGAGGATCCTCAGTCGTTTAAAGCATATGAAAGCCTCTTGAAAAGGTTTGATTGTGGGAGCTCAGCCAAGGAGAATGTCAATCTTTTTTCCATTCTTCTCAATCTTCCATGCATAACGGGGTAATATAAGTTTGTTTGCTGTTATGAATGCATATTCATTAGATGTGTTTCACATTTTACACTAACATTTTGAATGGAAGGATTTCTGATGTTTCTTTGCCTTGTTGTGTTACAAATCTAAAGCTGCATGTTCTTTGTATTTAATTATACCTCTATTTGATTTATTTTTTATGTTGTCTTTGTAGGTTACGGTACTTGTCTAACTATTGTGAAGAAATGGTGGGCTAGATTCTGAGATGAAATCTTCGTTATTTAGGTACTCAATCGTATCTCTAATATGTTATATTATTTATGTTTTGTCATATTTTTCTTATTATATTTTATGTTGAAGCATTTTTTGTAAAATTTTATGTCAGCGAAGCATTTGTGGCTAATTTTTTGTTATATCTTGATACGGATAGAAATTAACGTTAGTTTTAAGATGTTATCATGTTAGAAATTCGTTCGAGGCTTCAAATCTTAGATCCGTCACTGGTCCCCGTCGATACTGCGTTGGAGTAGCCCAAACTCCGAAGTCCAATCCAGCGAACTGTTGTTCCTGAGCGCGCCGTACCCGGTGATCCATGGTGCCGACTGCCGAAGCGTCAAACTAACTGGTGGAGCATTATGTACTCTACGGCTACGAGACTACGGCCATTCTTAATTACACGGCTTGTATTCTCTCCTCGGCCGTACATCCTTTTTTTTTTGCGAGGATCCTCAGTCGTACATACATTTGACTCATGAGAGCAGTTGCACTGTAGCCGAGATGTTCAGTAAAAAAAAGAATAAGAGCATCAACATGGCAAAATCTCGTGCAAAGAACACGACCAAAGCTTAACTAAATTTTCGATTTTTCACTGAATTAGATTTCTCAAACTTTGGTCCGGTAATTTTGATCGTTCAAACAGCGAAATACTATTTCTTCTGGGGGAATTTTTTTGGATGGGTCCTCAAGGAGGAGTTAAGGCCGAAGAGATAGGAGAAATTAATTCCATCAATACTAAGAATGCTATAGTGGTCCATACTGAGGGGGGCCTGCTCTGATATCCGCATCTCTATAGTCTTATTTGCAAACACCTTTGAAAAATCATAGGACCTTCGATGTCTGGAGTTGTCAAAAGATTTGGACCACTCTTCTCAGGATAAGATTACAAAACCTATTTTAAAGGGATCTAGTAAGGGGTGTGTTATATCAGAAGATTTGGTGGACACTGGTAGAGAGATGGGGGTGTGTGAAGAGATTGCTGGTGTCTTACAGCATGCTGAGAGTGACAGAGACTCTGCTGAGATATTTGACACAGATGGGGCGATTGCAGTTTGGAGATCTACAAAAAAGAAAGGGAAGAAAAATAGATTCTTAGAACCTAAAGTGACCACTAGGAAGAGTTCAAGGATTCAGGACCAGGGAATTCCCATAAAGTAGAAGGCGTCTAAGCTTAAATCTATTCAGAATTTGGAAACTCAAGGTAAATCTGAAAATCCTTTTAATGTTCTTAATAATGTTTCTGTTGATTACTTAGAACAAGTAGCTATTTCTTGTGGTATTAGTTTAGGATCTCAGTCTCAAAATGCTAAGGAAATCATCTCAGTCATGCATTGTTAGAGCTTGTTAGAGCTGCATTGGCTAGAGCTGAAAAAGAAAAAATGGAAAAAAAGTTTCTGAGGTCCAGGCTGATGAAGTAAATAATTGTGATAAGGGTGAGTGTTTAAATATTATTGACAATGAGAAGAGGGGTGTTTCAGGGTTTCATTTGAGTAAGAAATTGAAGAATAAAATTTGAAAAAAGGGGTGTTGGGGTGAATACTTCCAAATCATGAAAAATCTCTTTTGGAATATTAGAGGTTTAGGGAAGGCTGCTGGAAGAAGACAGCTTAAGGAGCTGATTTGTACTGAAGGGGTGGATGCTGTGGGGCTACAGGAAACCTTTAAGAAAGATTTTTGGGGAGAGAGCTTTATAATCTGGTGGGGGTCTTCCATTTAAGTGGCATTGGATTCCTGTAGAAGGTCATTCAGGGGGTATTTTATTAGGGGTTAAGGAAGTTTTTTTGGAAGTTGAAAGCTATTATTCTAGTAGGTTTTTTTGTTAGCATGGGGGTTAGGAATAGGATCACTAATTTCAGATGGGAGTCAGTTGTAGTGTATGGTCCTGCTAAGCATGAGCTTTCTCATTTTTTCTTGGAAGAGTTGGATAGAAAGTGCAAAAATCTGGCTTTGCCTGCGGTGGTTGGGGTGATTTTAATTTGATTAGGGAAGCTACTGACAAGAATTTAGGCAATTTGAATTTTGGTTTAATGGATCTTTTTAATGATAGTTCATTTCTGATAATAAATTGTTGGAGATTAAAAGAGGGGATGCTAAATTTACTTGGACAAATAAGCAGAAATGTCCAATTATGGTTAATTTGGATAGAGTTTTAGTTTCTACGGATTGGGAAGTTACTTTTCCTCTTTGTCATGTTCAAAGTTTAGTTAGAGTGGGTTCTGACCATAATCCTATTGTGTTGAATTCTGGTGAAGGGGATATGGTTATTAAAGGAAGATTATTCTTCAAGAAGAAGTGGTTTTGTCATGACCAATTCAGGATTCTGCTTCAGAGTAAATGGCTTGAGTTCAATAGGAGAACTTCTAATAAGTTCTATTCTATTTACAAATGGAATGGTTGTTTAGCTTCTTTAAGAAGCTTTTTGAGAGGTTGGGGTGCTAATATAAATGGGGATTACAAGATAAAGAAGAAGGTTATTCTTGATAAGCTACAATGGTTAGACTCTATGGCTAAGGTTAAAGGGTAAAATCCTGAGGAATGATTTCAAAGATATTCTATAGAAGCTGAGTTGGAAAAGGTGTATGAAGTAGAGGAGTTGCATTGGCAGCAAAGGGGTCATTTCGATTAGGTCACTAAAGGGGGTGTCAATACTAGTTATTTTCGTAATCATGCCAATGGGAGGAGAAGGAAGGATTTTATTTTCAGTTTGGAGCATGGAGATACAACTTTGAGAAGCAAAAATGAGATAAGAGATCACATTTATGGCTTTTATAAAAATCTTTTTGGTTTTAATGATGATCAAGGGGTGGTTTTAACTAATGAAATCTGCAGCAGCAAGCTGAGAGTCTCAGAGGCAGATAATTTGAATCTGATTCAAGAGTTTACTGAGGATGAAGTGTGTAAGGTTGTTAAAGAGCTGCCAAGGAATTCAACTCCTGGCCTTGATGGTTTTCCTAGTCTTTTCTATAAGGAGTTTTGGGGTGTAGTCAAATTTTAGTTTCTTGAATTGGTTAACGATTTCTCTAAAGGGGCTTTGGATATGAAAAGGCTGAACTTTGGGGTAATCACTCTGATTCCTAAGCTCAAAGAGGCAAATAGTATTAAGCAGTACAGACCTATTTGTCTGCTAAATGTCAGTTTTAAGATTTTGATTAAACTGCTAGCAAATAGATTGGGTATGATTGCTGATAAGATCATCAATGTCTGTCAGTCTGCTTTTATCAAGGGTAGAAACATTTTGGATAGGGTGGTTGTTATTTATGAGATTAGAGCTTCAAAAGGAAAATGGGTGATTCTGAAACTGGATTTTGAAAAGGCTTATGATAAAATTCGTTGGAGGTTTCTAGAGGGGGTGATGATTAGAAAAGGTTTTGATGAGAAGTGGACTTGTTTGGTTATGAGCTCGATTAGAGGAAAGGTCGACATAAATATAAATAGAGATTGGTCCTTATTTTAAAACTTATAGAGGGTTGAGACAAAAAACCCTCTATCCCTCTTCTGCTTGATCGGCAACCGATGCTTTGGCAAAAATTAATACTGACTCATGATAAAAACTTGGTTAGGGGGGTAGTTTCTCATTTGATCCCTGGGGGTGTGCCTATCCTCTAGTATGCTGATGATATTGTGATTATGTTGGAGTATAATGAAGATTATTTCTTGAATTTGAAGTGTTTACTTTACTGCTTTGAATGGATGTTTGGATTGAAAATAAACTATCACAAGAGTGAAGTTTTTGTGTTTGGAGGTGAAAGGAGAAGAGGCTCATAAGGTAGCAAAATTTTCAATTGTAAGCTGGCTCATCTCCCTATGAAATATTTGGGTATCCTGGTTGGTGACAGATATGTTGGGGTGAAAGCTACTAATGCTGTGGTTGACAAACTGGCTAAGAAGTTAGACAACTGGAGAAACAATTTTCTTTCCTCTGGTAGAAGAATTGTGCTAGTAAATAGCAGTCTAAGTAGTCTCCCTGTCTATACCATGGGTTTTTATAGATTCAATGAGGAGGTTCACAAAAAATGGATAATGTTAGATCAAGATTCTTCTAGAGAGGGGCTAGTGACAAGTTTAAATACCATATGGTGAATTAGGGTGTTGTTTGTAGGCCGAAAGATTATGGAGGTTTAGGGGTCATTAACACTAGGGTGATGAATGATTGCCTCTTATCTAAATGGATTTGAAAAATAGCCTCAGCTAAAAATGAACTTTGGTTTAGGATCCTCAAGGCTAAATATTTTCCTAAAGGTGTGTTTAGAGATTCTAATACTTTGAAGGGGTCTCAGTTTTGGAAGAATGTTCAGAAGATTAAAAAGTTATTTCAATGGGGGGCAAAATTTAAGATTGGCAATGGTTGTAACATCTCTTTTTGGGGGTGATGTATGGACAGGAGATTGCCCTTTGAAAATCAAATACAATATGCTCTTTAAAATCTGTCATTCCCCATATATGAGTGTGGCTGAGGGGGTGCTTGGAGATAACTGGAATATTACTTTTAGAAGGAATCTGGGAGTTGAGGAGGTTGCCCAATGGGAGGATTTGAAAAATTCTATTAAGAATGTTAAATTGAATGATAATCAGGACATAATGGTCTGGTGTTTTGAGAAATCTAAGGTCTTTTCTATTGGAATAATGCATCATATATGTTCCAATGGGCCAAAAACCAATATATAACATATACAAGGTTGGACAATAGCAAATAACACCCTACACAATATACATATCTAACACCCCCCTCAAACTCATGGTGGATCAACAACACTGAGTTTGGAGAGGTAGAAGCTATGCTGAGCTCAAGTCTATGCCTTGGTGAAGAAATCTGCTAACTGAAACTTCGAAGATACATACTGAAGAACAATAATTTGGTCTTGCACCTGCGATCACATGTACGAAGCATCCACTCCAATGTGCTTGGTAAGCTCATACTTCACGGGATCTCGAGCAATCTTGTCGCTTTGAGATTATTGATAAGAGCGCGGTTGGTGCAGAAATAGAAACACCAAAATCCGCAAGAAGCCGTCGAAGCTAGGTGATCTCAGCTGTCAACAGTAACATGGCTCTCAACTCAGCCTCAACGGCGGCAGCGGCTGCTGGTCAAGGAGGTAGGGTTTCCGTGGCTCTGATACCATATTGGAATAATGCATCATATATGTTCCAATGGGCCAAAGACTAATATATAACATGTATAAGGTTAGACAATAGCAAATAACACCCTACACAATATACATATCTAACATTTTCGGTTAAGTATATTCATAGACATATTGTTTTTTTTTGGGGGGGTTATTTGCGAAAGATGTAGAAACTACGGAAGAGTAAGGTCCCTTTGAAGGTTAATTTTTTTGTGGTTTTGTTATCATATGAGTTCAAACTTTGGATCAAGCAAGAAAAGAAATTTGGAAATGGGAGACTACTTGTATCTTATGTGGCTATGAGGAGAATATTGATTATGTTCTGTTTTCTTGCGTTCTGGCCAGATTTTTCTGGATTTGTATTAAAGAGGTGCTAAGTTGGGAACGTACTTCTAATTCTTTGGAAGACTTCCAAATGAATTGGCTGGATGACAAGGGGTCTAATGAATACAATGTGATCTTGTTTAGTTTTGCGGCTTCATCTTGGAATATCTGGAAACTTAGGAACAAAATGACGTTTGAGAAGAATTTTCCTAAGCAACAGGTAGAAATGATTTTCAAATTTATATCTTGTTTGCAGTCCTGGCAGGTTCTCTGTGGAAGGGTTGATCGACCTAAGTTGGATTGTTTCGTGGAGACGGTGGAACAATGGGTTAAACTGTTTTGTAATATGGATAATTCTAGATATTGTTATGTTATTTCCTAATGTCTTTTGCTTTGGAGGTTGTTTTGGGTATTGCTCTGTAAGCTGGTGATCCCAGTTTTTCTTTCCTCTGTACTCCTGTAAAGACTTTGATATGCTTTCAATTAAAAAATGATTTAATTGATATATGCCACTGCAAATGTGATGTTTCACAAATGTGCCAATGAAAAGTTTTTTCTTCTAAAAATATCACTCCCTAATGTAAATTTTTACACTAGGGAGTAGTATTTTTAGAATTAAAAACTTTTTAGTGGCATATTTGGATCTATAAACTCTGCAATGGCATATATCAAAATTTTCCATTAAAGAAAGCTGGGTGATCCCCTTTTCAGAAGAAAAAAAAACAGCGCAATACTATTTATCGATCGTTCAAATCGATCTGCAGCCGCCAGCATTGTGAAATTTGTGATCATGAACTGATGAATATGTGTGCATGTGGCGCGTGCAATTGCAGGAACGGGATCCAGCAGCGGAGGAACTCGTTCGAGGACGGGGTGGGCGGCACGACGTGCCCGATCCCGCCCGGCGGCAACTTCACCTACATCCCCCAGGTTAAGGACCAGATCGGCACTTACTTCTACTTCCCGTCCTTAGCCTTCCACAAGGCCGCAGGCGGCTTCGGCGGCATCCGGGTGCTCAGCCGCCCCATGGTCCCCGTCCCCTTCCCGCCCCCCGCCGCCGACTACATCCTCCTCCTCGGCGACTGGTACAACGCCAACCACAACGTAAGTTTTTCAGGGTGAATTAGTAGCACCAGAACAAAGTTTAGTAGTGCTATCTTTGGTGATCTGAAGCAGCAACAACGTTTGTTCTCGTGCAGGATCTGAGGTACATGCTCGACGGCGGCAAGGCCCTCGGCTTCCCTGACGGCCTGCTCATCAATGGTCGCAGCTGGGACGGCTACACCTTCACCGTCCAACCCGGTAAGTACTGTACGATCGATCCATCGAGCGGTACATACATGTCTCACCAATCTGCAAGAGAATTCAGCTTCTGAATCAAGCTGAAACTGATGAAAGTCTGAAACTTGCTGCATAATGTTGCAGGAAAGACGTAGCGTTTCCGGATCTCCAACGTCGGGCTGGCGACGTTGCTGAACTTCAGGTTCCAGGGGCACACGATGAAGCTGGTGGAGGTGGAGGGTCTCTTAGACCATGTGACTAGATCTGGAATAATTTTATTAATGAATAATTGACAATATTGCTTACTGATGTTATTTGAGACGTGTAGTATATGTGTGGACTTATATCGGTCAAGTTGAAAATAACTTGTGACGGAAAAAGATGTTGTTTTGGTCTTTGCATGTATAGGGTAACTCGGAGGCGATTGTGGCCTACGGTGAGGACCGAGAGATAGCTTCGTACAAAGTCATGGTCTAGAGGGTTAAAGATGCTAGAAGGAGATGATCGGACTCGAATAGAAGCGCATGAAGACCAAAAATGACTGATATGTGTAGGAGCTCCATACGGTTCGGAGGCTACGATAAATTAAAAAAAAACATATGTATTAGAAAGGGTATGAGGTCCCTTACTGTTGGGAATCACGTGGAATCTCGTGACCTGGAAGAAGGCTACGGTTTTCAGAATCTTGGACGAAAAATAGGCAGGAGGCGAGGCGCTAATGGCGGCTTGACTGATGCTATTGCTGTGAGGTGCTAGCGGCGGCTTGACTCAGGCTGGCATGGTAGGCTTTGTGGGTAGGCGCGGCAAGGTCTGAGCGGCGGCACAGGAGATCATGTGCTTGTGGCGGCTGTGCTAGAGGCTGATTAGGTGCTTTTGTAGTGGCTGCACTAATGCTGGCCATGCTTTTGGGGTCCCTGTACGTCAGATTTTTGTGTATAAGGTGAGATGCTAGGGCCTTGTTTGGATCATACTTTTTGTAAAAACCAGTTTTCCTAAAACAGTTTTTAGCATTATTTTAGGAAAACTTTGTTTGGATCTTGTAACTAACTCTCAAGATAAGTAAAACTGGTTTCTTATAATTCCATATATTACGTTTTCCTAAAATCTGCCCCAGATCGTTTTTTAGAAAACCGATTTCACGTGCACACGTTCTCACCAACAAACTGCATGCGAGATAGTCTGGGTGCGAAAGATATTCTGCTGCGTGCGGAAAGATTTCTTTGGCTCCCACTGCGCGCGGAAAGTTTCTTTGGCCACGGCGACTACGCGCGTATTCCTCCTCAACATTAACACGTTTATAAGGAACAGAAGATAACACGTTTGCCGAACTGATACTCAGATCAGAGATAAATCACATCGGGAGAAGGCCGCTGCCGCCACCGCCCGGCCGTGATCCTAGAATTCTTTGTCGTGCACTTCAATCTGCCTACAGGTATTTACTTCAATCTTCTTGTACATTGAACCTCAGACATGCATGCACCAATGACCTTCAACACGTTTGCGGCCGATACTCGGATCGAGATAAATTCGGGAGAAGGCGCCACGCCGCGGCGTGATCCTAGACTTCTCTGTCGTGCACTTCAATCTGCTTACAGGTATTTACTTCAATCTTCTTGTACATTGAACCTCAAACATGCATGCACCAATGACCTTCAACACAGAAGTTTGGTGTTCCATCTCCTTAGGCTTTGACATGTCAAACCCCCTTTCAATGTAATTATTTCATCAGTAAAAATCTAAAATAACTGGGGGGAAAGCATTAAGAAACAGGTGGCACTTACTTCCAACTGATCATATTCTTCAGTTTCTTTTCAATAAAAACTACACCCTCCAGAACATTTGTTATGTCATATATCCTCCTCTTTTGTACCTACAGAAATTCATAAAATTACAAGACATCAAGGCACTTCACTCCAGAGTGAAAAAAGATCGAACACCTGAGGAGAGTGCAAAGCATTTTTTTTTCTTTTGTTATACTAAACCCGGACCTCCAATGTCTCAATTGCTTTATTGAAATCAAGGGTTCCATCTTACGCTCTTTTAAGCAGATTGATAAATTTCTTTCTCGGCAGACTTGAAAATAAGAAAATAATTAATAACAAACACGCGGTGTCTTTTCTTTGGGAGAAACATAGCATACTTTACCTAGCTTAATCTGTCATAGCGGCGGTTGTTTGACGAAAATAAAGAAGGCCCAAATCTCCTGAAAGGAAAATTGGAGCCATCAGTTGTAAGCATGAATATAGCCAAAATATATATAAAAAATAGAAATTGAAGATCATACAATTCAGCAGTGTAGTGTACCTTCAACACAGAAGTTTGGCATTCCATCTCCTTAGGCTTTGACATGTCAAACCCCCTTTCGATGTAATTATTTTCACTCCATGTTTTCACTCCATGCCAATAACTTCAGTTGTAGATCTTCCATTACATGTCACTCCACCCATGTTGTGTCAACATTCTCATGCTACATCAAATAATTTGATATATCTAATTTTTTTAGAGAAATATGGATGACCAGGTGTCAAAAAAGTTAAGAAGGAGAATGCAAAAAAAACATCCATAAAGTGGCACATATGGAAATCTTCTGAGGACAAACTCCTCCTCAATATACTAGAGGATCAAACCTTAAATGGTGGGAAGGAAGGAACATGCTACACAAAGAAAGCATGGCGTGAAATATTAGATAAGTTCAATGATTCCAGAGTTGACAAGCTCGAATTGCAGCAATTGAAAAATCGTCATAAGTACTTCCGGAGTTGCTACGCTACCATGAGCAAACTTCTAGCACACACAGGGTTTGGTTGGGATGACGATGACAAAATGATTAAAGCTTCTAACGAACATTGGGAGGATCTTATTACAGTATATGCAAATCTTATTAATAATATATTCTTGTAGTTGCATAAGATTTGGAAATAATGCACATTTTTAACCAATACATTTACTAATTGCAGAGAGATAGCTCAATTCAAGAATATCACGAAAAAGTGTGGCCTAGTTGGATAGATCTTCAAGAGATATGTGCTAGTTCAACAGCATCTGGATTTAATGCTATATCTAGCAAAGGAAAGGGTGCAGTGGGTACAAGCAAATCTAAACTAATTGATCTGAATGAGGATGTTGAAGTACACGACATTGATTCACCTGAAAAACATGTTAGCCCTGTTGTTCATCCCCAGAAAACTGAAAAACCCCCCAAAATTTGCAGAGAAAAAGATAAAGTGCTTTGATGCTAATGGAGGTGGAGCCCCCGATAATCCTAAAGGGCAAAAGCGCATAGCTAATGATGTCGTACTAGCAATGGACCGTCTTGCGCAAGCATCAATGAGTATGGTTGAAATGAAGAAAAATATAGCACAACAAAATGAAGCTTATTCGGTAAAAGCATGTATGAAGAAGTTATATAGTATGAAGGATCTTGAGTCAAAGAAAAAACTAAAAGCTGCAAAAGCATTTTTAGATGCTGATCAAAGGGCGATTTTCATTGAGATGGATGACGAGATGCGGACTGAATGGATACTCGATCTTTAGAGCTTGTAGTACAACAATAAGCTTAGTTATTGATTTCAATTATCTTTGGCATTTTATAACTTAAGAAAATAGTTTCCATTCAATTGTTTTCAGATTGTCGTACAACATTTGATGCTACTTTCAGTTTTAAATGCTTCATGTGCTGGTGCTTCATTATTGATTATTTCACTTTGGTCACATCAAAACATCTTTGTTCCCACAGTCATTTGTTCATTTGTTTTAAATTGTGCAAGAAATGTCAGATAAGGAATTTTTGATTCTGAGCAAATGCTTATTAGCAATATTTCTGCAGTGTCAATATTTCTGTATGTTCCAGTTTCAGCTGTCATGATACCTCCTTGATCCTGGAACCGAGCTACTACACCAAAATCTGCCACTTTCACAACCTAAAGAAATAAACAGCAAAACCATTCATCAATAAAGAATAGTCTTTATAAAAAATAAATGTACGATGAATCCAAATTCTTGACTTCAGCAATATATATTGATATGGGAAGCTTCTATCAGCCACTTCCTTTTAAGACCTAAAAATAATCAACACTACCCAGGCACATTTAGTAGATTACATTGCTCCAGTAAATAGAGTTGTACCTCAGGTGCCATCCATCTGTATGTTCTAGTTTCAGAGGGTGACGAAATCCATGCGTAGAAGTTGGTGTGGAGATCAGCCCACGTCCACACGGGAGCTCGACGATGAGATCCGTCGGCAGCGGCAACGAATCTTATGTGGCATGAAAGGTGAGGGGGTGAGTAAATCAGAAGGGGTGAGAGAGGGGGTGAGGAAATCGGGCTCACCTGCGTACATGACGAAGAGGAGGAGGTGGCCCGGATGTCACCGAATCTGTTGAGGCTGTCGATCATGGTTGGAGGGAGGTGTGGAGCTCATCTAGTTTAGCCATGGCCGGACGGAGGGCAGGCGGGCGAGCGGGCTTGCGGATGATGGAATCTGTGACCAGAGGGGGGTGTGGAGCTCAGCCATGGCTAGACGGAGGGCGAGCGGGCGAAAGGCGAAATGCCCAGTGGAGATCATCCCACATCCATGCGGGAGCTCACTGACGGATGAGGGCGAGCAGGTGGAAGGCAAAATGCCCAGTGGAGATCATCCCATGTCCACGTGGGAGCTTCGCCAATGAGTTCCGTCGGTGAGCGGTGACGAATCGCATGAGGCGGAAGGTGAGGGGGTGAGGAAATCGTTCGGGGTGGGGAGAGGAGCGAAGGGGAAAGTAAGAGAGAGAGAGAGAGAGAGAGAGAGAGAGAGAGAGAGAGAGAGAGAGAGAGATAGGTGAGTGAGTTAATCGATGAGAAGGAAAAGCAATGTTGTGCTATGTCAGCAGAAGACGCAAAAAACATCTTTAGCCAAACACGAAATTAGTGAAACCTTGTTTTAATTTTTCAGATCCAAACAAAGTAATCCATAAATTCATCCTAACAGAATAACAACTTAAAACTAGTTTTGCTAAAAATTCTCCTAAAACTAGTTTTCTTAAAACCCATTTCTTATTCCTGTGATCCAAACAACCACTAGGGGTGGCTTGAGAAGTTGTGTGCAAGCGGCAGCTTTGTGCTAGCGACTCTACGGAAATTCGGTTTGGTTTGCTGAAGAAAAATAAAGGGTTTGCATTGCTTTTCTTCTTCATGTGAGAATGTTTTTCCTTCTACACGTGAGTTGTATGTTGTCTTCTGCTCAGAAATAGCACTGATGCTTAGCAAGAAGTTTTTAAAAAGAGAGAGTTATAGTGTAAAAATCTTCCATAATCATTCAACCCTCTCCCCCTCTGATTGCCATTAATGATCCTACAAGTGGTATCAAAGAGAGGTTGCAATAGCATCAGATCGAAATCGTTTTTCAGGTAAGCCACCGTTTTTCAATGGATCATATTATACCTAGTGGAAAACACACATAGAGGTTTTTCTACAAGAACAAGGTAATGCTATTGGCAAAAACTTGAAAGTCCATATGAAGTGCCTACTATTGTTACTGCTGATGTTGAAGCTAATGCTAAGGCTAGAAATATTTTGTTGCAAGGTCTGGGTAGAAACGAGTTTGTCAGAATTGCTAATATTAAATCTGCTAATAAAATCTGGACTACTCTAGCCGATTATCATGAAGGTTCTAAATCTGTTAAAGGTGTTCGTCAGAACCAATTCAAAAAGGAGTATTCTAAATTTGAGATGAAACTAGGAGAATCAGTAGATGCACTTTTTTATAGCTTCAATAAAATTGTTAGTGATTTGCAATCTGTTGATGTCACATACTCTGATTCTGACAATGCTTGTCAAATTTTAAATGCTTTGGATATGTCTATCTGGAATGTGTTAGTCACTACTATTAATCATTCTGTTAACATGGAAACACTCACTTTGAATGATCTTTATTCCAAGATGAAAACACATGAGATTGATGTTTTGGCCAGGGTAAATAAGTCTAATTCTATGAGTTTAGTGACAAACCTAGCTGACAGTTCTTCTAGTTCCTCTATTGTTCCTTTGCCTGCACTGTGTTCTATTTCAGATGAACAGTTAGAGGAGATTCCAGAAGAGCAGCTTGTACTCATCTCCAACAGGGTAACCAAGGCAATTAACAACATCAGAATAAGGCGAAGAGGATGTCCAATAAGATGCTATGAGTGTGGTGAGCTAAACCACATCAAGATGAATGGCCCTAAACTGAGTGGCAAAGAGGCCAAGGATGACAAGGCACAAATTTGTTGCTCTCAATTCAAGATTGAACCAAGCAGGAAGCAAAATTATCGCAGGGCGGTCAATAAAATACTTTCAGCACTTGATGAGATTGATTTGAGTGATGTTCATTTTGAAAGCGACGATGAGTACAATAGTAAGAAGGCAAAGGAGGTGGACTTCACATGGATGTGTTTTATGGCAAGTAGTGAGGAGCTCAACAATGATGATATCTACAGTGATCTTGATGAGGTAAAACCTTCTTATACATATTTATCTCGTGTTGTGCTTAGATTGACAGATGAACTCAAAAAGTATAAAAAGAAAATTAAAAATCATGATCTTGTTATTGAGAGCTTAAATTCTGAAATTGATAGACTTAGAGCTTCTATTCCTGATGATGAATCTTGTGAGTCTTGTCAAATTTTATATTCTGAGTTGGAGACTCCTAGAACAATTAATACATCAACCTTTGTTCAACTTAGGGATGTGACTGCTAAACTTGATGAACTAAGATTAACACATGACTCTTATGATGAAAAGTTAAAACTTGCAAATGATGAAATTGAAAAGCTCAAGTTTAGTTCTCCTACATGTTTAGAGTCAAGTATTTCAAATGCTCAATCTAAAGCTTGCTCTAATTGTGAATTGCCAAAAACTAGACTTAATTATTCTGATGAATCTATTAAACAAATGCTTTATTATGAGACACTTTCTTACACCAACTATCCTAAGCTTAGCACAGAAATAGAAGCACTCACTAGACAACTTAATGATTTTGCTAATAAGAATAGATTGATTCAGTCTAGTGCTTCTAAGAATTTTGTGAATCAACCGTTAAATGCACAACTTGTTCCACTTTAGCTAAACAAAATAAGTACTTTGAGGACACTTTAGAGAGATTTTCTTTTCACAAGAAAATTTTGAATATGATTATAGACAAATCAAAACGAAGTGTCAAAAATAGTGGTCTAGGTTTTAATGCTATTAATTATGCTAAGAATAATACACCTAATGTAGTTAAGGTCATTGGAAGTGGGCTAATTGAAACAAAAAGTGAGCCTCATAAAACTATGTTTAAATCTGCTGGTTTTGTGTGAAGTTCTTTTGCTAGTGTTGTAGGTGCTAGCTCATCATCTCAAAAGAATTCTAATGATGTTAAATTTCATTGCACCTACTGTGGAAGAGATAGGCACTTGTATGAATTTTGCTTTATGCGTGCTAAGAAAGAGAAAAAGATTGAATGCCTTAAGACAAAAACGTGCAACCTGTTTTGTTGTTGCTAGAACTAATACGAAAGCTAGGTTTTTAGAGGACCTTCATGATGGCTTTAAATTTGCTTGACGTACTGGTTTGGGATATAATTCAAATAATTCACGTTCTGTATTGCCTGCATTTTGAGGAGCAGTCAGATAGGTTCCTTTTTGTCATTCTGATCGCGCACGCGCATGTGGTTCTGGTTCTAGTTTTGTTGCTGTTCCTCCATGTCGTGTGTCTCAGTACTTGATTCCTAGATCTTATTCTCACTAAGCCGCTTGATACTTCTCGTTTTGTCCATTTGTGGAGTGAGTTGGGGATATGTCATCCAATTGGATTGTTCTAATGGGGGTTTTCTTTTGCATGTCTTTGTAAAAGCTTGTTTTTCATTTATTATTTAAGCCAATAATCACGAATCAAGTCATGATGTGTATTTTGAGCTTTCTTGGTTATGTTTTTACATGTGTAGCTTAGCAAGGCCATAATTAGGTATTTAATAAATTTTGTCAACTTGAACAAACAACATGGCAAGGCTGAATTCTTTAGCTAATTATATTTTGAGTGATCACTTCTTGAGATGTGTCATGTTTAAATATTTAGTTCAATCCTGATTCTAGGTCAAGTCTAAGTTTGAGCTATTTTAGTTCCTTCTTGAATCACCTCTGGCTATTCTAGAAATATATGTCTCAATTTTTGGTGAACTTGCTAATTATGTATGCATCTCAACAATTCTTCTCTATGAGATGGCTTGCTATTGCACTAGGCATGAACTTGGGGGGGAGTTTTGTATGACCGAGATCATGAAATTCAATTAAAGAAATGTGATTCAAGTTAGCTCAAAAGGTTATTTTAAATGTGCTGAAATTAATTTGGGTCGAAGCTTAGGAGGCCGTTGTAGATGGCTCCTAGTCTAGGACGTGCTTTACTGAGATAAGTCGTAATCAAAGTGTCAATAATAAAGTGCTTTGTGTTGAGCTATGTAAATCTATGTTAAGCTTTGTGCTTCATTTTGGCACTTGTGGCTCACTTAGTTCTTGATTCTAGCATCTAGATTTAAATTTGTATTTTTTATGGTTATCTCCTTTAGTGATACCTTTAGCTTAACTGATCATTTTTTGAAAGTCTGTCATGTACATTAATTTGCTTAATCATATTATACGCTTCTTTTGGCCTGCTTTGTTATAGATGCATGCTTATGATCGGACAAGCTTTATAAGAGCATGACTTTGTACACATCAATTCAATTGGTTTGAACAATCTTTCTAGTTTCCATGGTGTGTTTTTCTTTCTTTTCATTTAAATTTTTTTTTTGGATCAATGTTTCTTGGATGAGTTCTCCCTTCGTTGTTTCTTTCTTTTGTGTCTTGATACTCACATTGCCAAAGGGGGGATTTTTTAGGAGTTTTTCTTTTCTAAATACAACTCTTTAGAACAATTGTGAGGTGTTGTCAATGTATCCATGAAGGGTGAATTATTAGACCATGTGAGTAGGTCTAGAATAATTTTGTTGATAAATAATTGACAATGTTGCTTGCTGATGTTATTTGAGGTGTGTGGCGTGCGTGTGGACTTATGTCGGTCAAGTTGGGAAGAACTTGTGTCGGGAAAGATGTTGTTTTGGTCTTTACATGTGCAGGGTAACTCGGATGTGATTGTGGTCTACGGCGAGGACCGGGAAATGACTTGGTGCGAAGTCATAGTCCAAAGGGTCGAGAATGTTGGAGGAGACGGTCGGACTCGAGTAGGGACACATGGAGATTAAAGATGGATGATGCGTATTGGAGCTACGAATGTGCGGTTTGGAGGCTACGATATGTGACAATTTTGAGGTATCTAAAATTGTAAAACAGAAATAAATTAGAAAACATGTATATTAGGAAGGGTGTATCAAATCCCTCGATTCTAATCACATGGAATCTCGTGACCTAGGAGAAGGCCACGGTTTTCAGAGTCTTGGACGAAAAATAGGCAGGGGGCTGGGCGCTACTGGGGGCTTGACTCAGGCTGGCGTGGTAGGCTTTGTGGCCTTGTGGGTAGGCGTGGCAAGGTTTGAGCGGCGGCACAGGAGATCATATGTGCTTGTGGCGGCTGCGCTTGAGGCTGTAGGGGATTTGGTGCTTGTAGTGGCTGCACACATGCTGGCCATGCTTTTGCGGTCCCTGTCCCTGTCCCTGAGATTTTTGTGTATGAGGTGAGATGCTAGGGGTGGCTTGAGTGGCTGTGTGCAAGCGGCAGCTTTGGGCTAGCGACTCTACAGAAGTTCGGTTTGGTTTGCTGATGAAAAATAAAGGGTTTGCATTGCTTTTCTTCTTCATGTGAGATCAGGGCGGATCTGGGCCTCGGGCAGGTGGGCTATAGCCCGAGGCCCAGAGAAAATGGCGATGGAAAAAAAATTTAGATATAAACTGAAAATAATTGGTACCTTTGTTTTGCCCGAGGCCCGGCCGCCCAATACCCAATTTACCACGGCCGACGGTTCCTTCCCCAATCCCCACTCCATCCAACAGTCGGCGGTGCCCTAATCCCCGAGCCCTTCCGCGCCATTGCCTCCATCGCCCGCCAGCGTCTCGCGCTTCAGCGACCTCGCCGCCACCGCCCATTGCCGCCTCCGGATCCTCGCGCCCCTCCCTCACGCCGCGTCTTGGCGCTGCATTTCTTCGGCCGCGCGGCCGCCCGCAGACCAGCGCTTTCCCTCGATCTTGGCGCGCGAGTGCGCAGCAGCGGCAGCGCATGCTCCTCTCGGCAGTCGGCCAGCGCCACGAGCTCTGGCCTTCGGCTCCGCCTGGCTCGGCAACGTGTTGGAGACTTCGGGCGGTGGGATCTGGCGAGGCCTAGATCCGCCACCGGGAGGAGCCGAGGAGGAGAGCGGCAGTGGCCGGAGGCGATCCATTGGAGCGCAGCCAGCAGCGGTGGGAAGCGGCAATTGGCCGGGAGGAGGCGGCGGCCGCCAGCATTTGGCTTTGAGCTCCGCCGATCGTGGTCTGTGAAGAATTGAGGAGAAATTTGGAGAAGTGGAGAGGTAATAGATGTTGACCGCTGAGTGGTCGCCCTTTGGTATAGTGGTATTAATGTGTTAATGTGTTATCTTTGTTATAGTGTTATGTCTAAATAAATGTGAATTATGTCATATGTGATTTGGTTCTTGGTGCAAAATTAACTTGTTGCCTACACATTGTTAATAAGTGTATTGCTTATTTAGGAATTAGAGATACAAAATGAAGAGGAGCAAGATATTATCATCTTATTTTTCAATACAAATGCATCTCCGTTATCCTGTAAACATATAAATCTCCACTTAAGAAATGGTTAGGAATGTATTGTTTTACAGCCCAAATGGAACGACTATCTTAAGCTTGCAGTGTACATCTGTGTTTCACAGCCCCGGTGCCTGTTTTTATTCTACTCCAGAGAGTATGAGATATTTATGGTGCTAGCTGAAGCAAGTTCTCTGGCGATTTTGTACCATTATAAATCAGAAATCTGGTTGCAAAAACTCTCAACACTCAATAAATACGATTTGTTTCAAGCATTGATTTCCAATCAAATGGTATGCACAGAACAGGCATAGTGTGGGGCAGTTCAAGCATTGATTTCCAACTCTTTTTGATTTATTTTTTTTCTGTTGTCTTTTGTAGGTTCTGGTACTTATCCAACTATTGACGAAGAAATGGTGAGCTAGATTAGAGATGAAATCTTCGCTATTTAGGTACCCAATTTGTATCTCTAAAATGCTATATTATTTATGTTTCGTCATGTTTTTCTTATTATATTTTATGTTGAAGCATTTTTGATAAAGTTTCATGTCAATGAAGTATTTGTGGCTTATTTTTTGTTATGTCTTGCTGTGGGTAGAAATTAGTGTTAGTTTTAAGATATTAGCCTATTAGAATTTAGCCGAGGTGTGATCTAATCCTAGATCCGCCACTGTGTGAGATTGTTTTTCTTCTACACGTGAGTCACCTAGGCCAGTCCTACTCGGTGCTCCTCACGGCCGACCAGCCCGGCTTCAACTACCCCATCGTCGTCTCCACGCGCTTCACCAGCAAGATCATATCCACCACCGCCGTCCTGCACCACACCAACTCCGCCAACCCAACCTTCGGCAGCGCCTACCTCCAGACGTTGGTAATGGGGGCCAGCTACAGGGATTACATTGAGGTTGTGTTCGAGAACTACGAGAACGAGGTGCGGTCGTGACGGTTATGCCTTCTGGGTTGTCGGGTATGTCAACATTTTTCTTAAGGACGTAGAGTGCTTGCCTGTTTGCTTTGGTGTGCCTTTACTTTTGGTGATCTGAATGGGTCTAAATTCGCGTGTAGAATGGATGGAGGGAAATGGTCGTCAGCAAGCAGGCAGAGCTACAACTTGAGGGATGCCTTTTCGCGGTACACTGTCCAGGTACGGATGCTCTGCTTTCCTCTGAATATGTCACTCATGAAGGTTGAATTATGTTTTGATTTAGTGGTGTTTTTGTTGGACCGAAACGACAATTAGTGGAGTTGAATAGTAGCAATATCTGTTTTCCATTTTGATCGGATTCAACTCAATTTTTACTTCGACAACATTGCATTGATCACTCCAACTTACTCATATTCAGCCGCCTTGCTGGATAAGTTCTTGCCAGTGCCCGTGCGCTTTTAGAAACAATGTAGTGATCAATCTCCATCAGGAAAGTCACAATGTCATATTCAGAAGCTGTGACACGTTTTGAAGCGAATTGGTACAAATAAATTGTTGGAATTAGACACATATGTGTAAAGACTCATTTATTCCTAAAATTTTAAAGCATGCAATTTCTTAGACTAGAAGTCTTAGACCAGTGTAATCGAAATTGAGTGGTCGAAACCATAAGACCAGTGTGGTAGATACTTAGTGGTCGAAGTTATAGACTAGTGTGGTCAAAGGCCTAGACCAGTATGGTCAAAATAATCTGGTCGAAACCATAGACCATTGTGGTCAAAGGCATAGACCAGTATGGTCGGAATCATCTGGTTGGATCCTTAGACCAGTGTGGTCGTAATACACTAGTCGAAACTGTAGACCAGTGGTCGAAGCTTTAGACTAGGGTACAATCAGATCAATAAACGCTGCTTAATGACCATTAATTGGCTTTGAATTAGCTGTTACTAGTGGTTTATTATGACACTTACTAGAGAGTAATTATCTCGACCATAAATAAGATCTAGAGACGTCCAGACATGAGAATCGATTCATTCCATTTTCCATCTTTTCTTTCTGATCAACCGTGCTAAGGAATTGAGTTGTCGAATCAAGCCGTCCCTTCTCCTCGGCGTGCACCGGGAAGGAGGGTGAGCGGATATCTCCGAACCATTGTCGCAGAGTTTTCCTGCACGGGGTGGCAATAAGGTTTTTGGGCAACGCATTTGCGCGACCACTCTCTGTGCTACATCATCTACGATCTGCACTGCTTCGACCACTGCTTCGAGTCTGAGCTGCTTCCTGATCATCATCGATCCCAACTGTAAGTTGGTCGTAAGACCACTCTATTTGTCGTACGACCAGTTTTCTGTTCGTTCGATCAGTTTTTTCTACTGTAATCTTTTTGTTGAGTATGTGTATAAGTGCACTGAGTTGTCTACTGTTAGTATCGTTTTATGCATCTCTAGTTATTTGTGATCTCTGCCTCATAATCAAATCTTGATTTAAAAAGTTATCCACATTTCCAACAATCCAGAAACCTTATCATGGACCTTTTTGTGATTCAGCAATGGCTGGTGCTTCTGATGCTATGAAACCTGAGAGATTTTCTTATCAAAACTTTCGTAGATCGCAGATAAGGGTCAAGTTTTGGCTCATGTCTTTGGGGCTATGGTGAGTGATGCATACACAGTATCCAATTACGAGTTAACAGACCATGCGTTTTGACACAGATAACAACACAGCTCTTGGATGCATACTGACCATACTAGTCGACTGTAATAGCCCAAAATTTCAAATTTGAGTTGAATTTAAAACTTATTTGATTTTGTGGATTTTCTGAAATTTTAAAAGCTCTTTCTCAATTAATTTAAAGCCAAAACAAATTTATGTGCAAAAACTATTACCAATTAAAAGTTGGAATTATTTTATTTAAGTCCAAAATAATTCTAGGGATTTCTGTGAATTTTTCTAGAATTTTTGGAGTTTAATTGCTATTTTCTAAAAACTTAAACAAATTAATCTGATTATTTTAAATACCAAATCATTTAAAATCCCTAAACTATTCTTGGGCGAAGCACTCATCATGCGGCCCATCTCTGTTCTTCTGCCCAAACCAAATTACCAAGACAACCTTCAACAGATTGCGACCGTCGGATCAAAATCCAACGGCCAGCAACCGCCCTGCCCCTTTTCCACTCGCGCCCACGCTCATTGCTATGTGGGCTAGACCCTTCGTCCCCGCCTTCGTCTTTCAACGCCAGCCGCCTTGTGCCAAAACCGCCATAGCGCTCCAAGCGAGCTCAAGAACAGACGCGCTTCAACCACTCCGCGCATTTCGCGCGCGCGTGCGCGAGACCCGCTTCGCCTAACCCCCACGTTCTCTTCCCCTTCTCCGAAGGGCGACGATCACAGCGCAGCCACGCCACCTCCACTACTACCCCACGCAGCACCGGTGACCCGGCCTATATAAAGGGAGCACCGGGTAGCCCTCTTCGCACTCACCATTTCGCCCTCATTCACTCTCCCTCTCTCCCTGTGAGCTCGCCGTAATCGGAGATCTCGTCGCCGCCGGCTGCAAGCTCTCTGCCACCCCTAGCGTCTCCACCGTCGACGCCATGTCCTCGCCACCACCACCAACAGCTTCGCCACATCGACGTCGAGCCGGTGCGCGCACTCATCCTCCCCAAGGACCACCGGAGTGCTACTTCGCCGTCCACCGCAACCTCGACGCCGCCTTCTCCTCGCCACCGGCCGTCTCCGTCCCCTTCTCGTCGAGTGGGTGAGCGCTTCGTACTCGCCTCGTCCCCCTCTCTCTTCTCGTACCTTAAATGCCACCACCACAGAAGACCTGTACGGCGACCCTCGGTCCCGACGCCGACGCTGCCGACCCTCGGTCCCGACGCCGGCCGTCGTTATAACGTGCAGCACGGCCACCACAGACCACCGCGATGCCACATCAGCGTTGGATCTGACGTGGTGCCACATCTGCGCAACCTTATCAAGCCAAAGTCCCCTGGACTTAGTCCATATGGCCTGTGTCTATGACACATGGGGCCCGCTTGTCAGAAAACCATTATTATTTTCTTTAAATCCCAAAGCCCTGTGGCTGACGTCACCCTTGCACAATAACTAAATTTTCCTTTAGAAAAGTAATTCGGGAAATTCTTTTAAAATGCAGATTTAGGATTAAACTTCTAAAATCCATATCGTTTGCATCCAAACTCCAAATTAGGTGATTCAAATTTCTAAATTTGTATAAAATCATTATCTAGCTAACTAAACCAAAATATTTTGATTTGGAGTTAGTTTGATTTGTATTTTTTTAATTTATTTAAATTTCAATTGAATTTGTCGTATGTTCGTGTATAAACTTCGACGATTCCGAAGAGTTCGATCCTTTAGAGGACTTCGAATACCAAGACTTCAATGAAGGCAAGTTATACCATTGAACATATTGCTCCCAGTATTTTAAAGTTATTTCATTCAGTTTTTAAATTATTACTGCATGCATACTTTTATTCAAGTGTTTTACTTCCCAGTTTAAATGTTTAGTTATGCCAATTCCTGTTGTATAGCCAATTTGAATATTAATTGTCATTCCCTTGTCACCCTAGACAAAATAATACTCAAAATAATTATGCTTAGCCAATGCTTAGATCATAATTGTGATTTTGGGAGGATTTATCCAAACCATTTCAAACTTGTTTAAATTTGAATCTATGGTATCACTACTACAAAAGGCTAATACTGGACGCCTCATCACAGACGGTTGACCAAAACTGTCTGTATTACATTCAATCACAGACGGTTTTGGTTTAGAGACCGTTTGTGTTACTCGGGCGAGCTAAAAATCGTGCAGGAAGAGGTAATATCACAGAGCGGTTCATGTTGAAAACCGTCATGAAGTATCACGAGCGGTTCTTGTTAATAATCGCGTGATAATACTACATATCACGAGGCGGTTTTCAACAAGAACCGTCGTGGAACATCCTGAGCGGTTCTTAACAATAACCGTCGTGATATTACCACATATCACGACGGTTTTTGTTATAACCGCTCGCGATAATAACGCTTCTGACTCCACGGTGAGTTTCTTCGCCGCCGTCGCGCTATTCGCCGCCATCGCTTGGCTCCCGATCGTCTCTTCGTCGCATCGATCCGCTCGGCTCCTCGTCGCGCTCTTCGTCTCACGCTCTGAATTTATTTCTTGTTTTATAAAAAGGATCATCCGCCATCCAAGATGATCATCCCCACATACTTATAAAAAAAACAGAAATGACTACCTCTTCCTTGTCGCCGGCATTGATGGCCTTTCGGCGCCTGCATCTGAGCACCTCTCTCGGTGTACGTTGAACCGTGCTGCGAAAGAACACTGTTTGATCAATAGTATCTTCACTCCTCTGCCGACGGAGAATTTGCCGAAGCAGGTGACGGCCACCTTCCACCGTCTTGACATCCTCCTCTGCCGTGTCTTCCGGGTGATCTCCCACTTTCGGTGAGTTTACGCATCATCGACGTAGTCCTCCAAAACGACATTGCACGCCTCCGGAGGCTTGTCATCACTTGGATCACAGAATCGAGGCGGCGGCGATCGAGTCGACTAGGCCGAGACCCTCAAGCAAGGGAAGAGAGCCTATGGGCTCAATTCTTCTTGGTTCAACAAACCGAGGGTCTTGAGACACTTGAACGAAGCGTCGTGGTGGACGATTTCGAGCTTCATTCGGCGATGATCGAGAACCGTCCGATCTGCGACGCCTGCCGCCTATGAAGTATTGAAGACGGAGATAGCGCCTACCTCCGCCACTAGAAAAACTTTATTTTATTTATAGGTTTCTACTTTTTTAATCTTTTTAGTTTAACGCCACGCTTGTTTGGCCATATATATATGAAAAATTCCAAAATGAAAAAAAAAGTTTTGGAGGTGAAGTTACTATATTAATTATATGTTGAATTATTGCTATATATATATATATATATATATATATATATATATATGTATGTATGTATGTATGTATGTATGTATATATGTATGTATGTATGTATGTATGTATGTATGTATGTATGTATAGTTAAAGCAATTTTCATGTATATTTAAATGACAAAATTGTCATATAAACATGTATTGTCTTCATGTCATGTAAGTGTATATACAAGCTACATATACTTGAGAAAAACCATATCACCGACGGTTCCATAATGGAACCGCTCAGTGATAATTATCATTAACAGCTCCATAATAGAACCGTCGTAATAAGTCTCTTTATTAGTACGAGCCCGCCGCTAAGGTTTGCGCCGCCTAACTCTCGTCACTCCCGGCTCTGCTAGGGTTTGCGCCCGCCCTAACTCACCTTGCCAAACAGATTTACTCTGTTCCTCCCCACCTCGACGCCACCGCCGACCAAATCGCCGCCGCCGTTGCCGGGGTTGTGACACCACTCTGACCGCATAAGACACTCGTGACGATAGTAGTGTCTTGTGCGATGTCGTGGTCGTCACAACCACACCATGCCGCCACCCAAGCCATTGGGCTTGGCCCCATGTCGCCTGCGCCGCCATGGCTTGGTTCTCTGCTCGGCCTCCTGCGCCGGGCCTGGCCGGTCTTTGCTTTCCCATTCTCCTCTATTCTCCTCTAGATCTGTTAGCTTAATGTCTTGTGTTGAGTTTGATTTTTATGCTTGAGCCTTAAGTTGTGTCCTGATGTTTGTGTGATTTATGCAAGGTGAAGGAGATGGATGAGGGTTGTCTTTGGTGGTGGTGGGTCGCTACTGTGGTTCTTATTTATCTTGAGGTAACCCTACCTTACTCCCTCTCTGTCTCTACCCCTTGCTCTGTGATGAAAATAGCTAGTGCTCTGCGATGGATGCCGAGGGCTACTCTTGGTGTGGTGGTGGGTTTGGACACCCTTGGTCTTCTTTGTCTTCTTTGTTGAACCGCTCAATGATGTTAATAGTCTTATCTTTGAAATTGAAGTGATAATTAGTTCATATTAATAGTCCCCTTGCTCTGTGATGTAATGATGTTAATAGTCTTATGCTGAAATTGAAGTGATAATTAGTTCATATTAATAGTCCCCTTGCTCTATGATGTAATGATGTTAATAGTCTTATGCTGAAATTGAATTGATAAATATTCATATTAATAGTCCCCTTGCTCTGTGATGTAATGATGTTAATAGTCTTATGCTGAAATTGAATTGATAATTAATTCATATTAATAGTCCCCTTGCTCTGTGATGTCAACTGAGGGCTATTGGTGTATGTGCATTCTATGCATCTTGCTTAGTTCATGCTGTGGGTTCGGATGGGGCTTGATATGTTATGACTTATTGGGTTATTGATATGTATGAGTTGTTGATATGTTATATTGTTATGAGTTATGAATTATTCAGAAGTGTCAAGTGTTGTCTGCTATTGATAGTGGAAACTTGCTTGGTGAATCATGGGCTGTTGATATGTATGATTGATGATTTGCAAAAATAGATGTATAAAATGTGTGATATGTATGTTATGACTTATTTGTCGATTGTCATTTTGTCAAGATGTCATCTGTTGCTTCTCGCCATTCATTTCACATTTGTCTCTATGTAACTATGTTCATGCAGGTCAAGTTCTCCTACCTTGCGTCCTAGGTACGTTGTCCTACCATTCCATTCCTAATCTCTTCTCTATAAAGTCTCCAAGCAGTGGCTGCTTGTGCCTTTAAAACCGGCATTATATATATATATATATATATATATATATATATATATATATATATATATATGTATTATTAGTAGTCCTCAACCACTTTGAGGTCCGTCCCACGACATGAGGAAGAGGAGGCGACAACCACGGGCAACCTCATTGAGCCCCTACATTTAAAATGCAATTTGCTTGAAAGCGTCGAGACATCCGATTACTTGGTTGTGACGTACACGATGCTCGACCGAAGTGGCATCATGTATTAGCAACCAAGTAATTGGATGTCCCGACGCTTCTGTGCAAATCAGATGATTAAATTTGCAGGGCTCAATGAGGTTGCCCTCGGTTGTCTTACGTCGATAACATCTCCTGAGTCATGCTAATAAGTGACGTGACTTCGCAGGAATTCGACCGAAAGTGGCATCATAGGAACAACCAAGTAATTGATGTCCCGACGCTTGTGCAGTAACAGATTATTAAATTTGCAGGCTCAATGAGGTTGCCCTATTGTCACTCTTCTCCTCATATATATATATATATATATATATATATATATATATATATATATATATATATATATATATATATGATGTCGTTTTAAAGGCACAAGCGAGCCACCGCTGGTGGCTTTATAGAGAAATATCACAGATGAGCAAATGACACAAACCGTCTCAGTGATATATAGTCATCACAGATGGTTTGTGGCTGAAACCGTCTGTGATATATAGTCATCACAGATGGTTTGTGGATGAAACCGTCTGTGATATATAGTCATCATAGACGGTTTGTGGATGAAATTGTCTGTGATATATAGTCATCACAGCATAGCTTTGTGGTCAAAACCGCTTGATAGTATGCATCATGAGCGGTTTGAAAACCGTCTGTGATGACCTCATGCATCACTGACCCATAAACTCATACGACTCAAGAAACCGTCTGTGATGACGTTTTTGAACCGTCTGTGAAGGCCTTTTCTGTAGTAGTATATTGTTTTACCATAGAGAATTTGTAAAGGTGGTTTTAATTAAAATAAAATCAAAAATGGTTTGGACTGGGGCAAAATGGATGAATGGTGGGTGCAAGTTTATGCACAGGCTTAATCTGGTTAAGATTAAGGCCCAGGGTTTGTTTTGAAAGTCGCCCTAGTCAATTAAGGACCGACCTTTGAGCGTTCCTTTGCTATGCCTTAGTGTACCACCACATGTCCTGTATGGGCAGGATTTGGCTAAATAATTTGTGATGTCTTAGTGTTATTTGTGCCATGTTGATTGAGTGAGTGTCGGTTAGACAGTTGTCCTACCTGGCGCAAGAGAGGGCTTCCGGAGGACGGTTAGTCCAATGGAAGTGAAACCTTAGCGGGCATAAGTACATTAAGACAGAGCTTTGTAAAGTCCTCATGATAATCTTTCGATCCACACGCCGAAGCGTGAAGTGGCTGACATTACGAGCAAGTTATCTCGTGTGGGTAAAGCTGTACAAACTCTGCAGAGTAGAAACTATTCGAATAGCCGCGTTCGCGGTCATGGACATGCTAGCAAAGCCACTTTAAGTTAGACTTTGTTTTCGGTTTTAAAACTAATTTCATCAGATGATTTCAGGATGGTTAATCATGTGGTAAAATTGGGCGGTTAGCCATGTGATAGGAGGGTGTCCTTCACCATTCAAAAATGGAGGTTATCCACACTAAAAAACTGTCATTTAAAATCTGATTTTAGATATAGTATAAAAAAATGGCCTTGGAAATTAATATTAGTATTTAAACTGAAAATGCTGTTTTATGCAAATCAACCCTGCCAGTATCATTTGTTTACCTTATGCATGCATCATAACGCAATATTGGGTGTAACTTGCCAGCACGGTAGTTGTGCTCACTCTTGCTGAATATCTTTATTCAGGAGAAGACTTTTACCCAGACGGTGAGGACACCGACACTTAGGCTACGCTCCCTAGACGATTGCGTGTGGCGGATCGTTTGGCCTATCACTACTGCTTTTACTTCCGTTGTGTTATTTATTTGGCCTCAGGCCCCGTTTCTATTAAACTCTAAATTATTATTGTTATTATTAATTGAATGCGTGATATGCTTATGATATCATTTTTGGGCTATGTACACTAGAAATCCTGGACTAGTGTATGAATATAGAGGATTCGGGATCCTTCGTTCCCGGGTTCAACATCGACCAGCTCTATGATGTGTACATGGACTTCAAGTCCGCCACAGAGTTATGGAATGTACTTGAGCACAAATATGCCAAAGCTGAGGCTAGTCAGTGGCTCTATATGTGCGAGCAATTCTTCGACTATAGCATGGATAATGTAAAGTTGATAGTTGCACAGGCTCATGAGCTGTAGTTACTAGTCGGAGAGATTGCACATCTGGGTTGTATTTTGCCTCCTAAGTTTGTGGCTGCGGGTATTGTTGCCAAACTTCCTGTGTCATGGCAGGGTTTTGCTACTAGCTTAAAGCACAAGAGGGAAGGGATATCTATTGAGGATCTCATTACTGCCCTTGATTTGGAAGAAAAGGCAAGAGCAAAAGATGCACCAAGCACTTCTAGTCAGAACAATCAGATCAATGCAAATGTCATAGAGAAGAAATATGACAAGAATAACAAAGGCTTTAAACAAAAAAAAAGACAACTAGCTTTAAGAAGAAAACTGAGAAGAATGATATGAGAAACATCACCTGCTTTGTGTGTGGGAAAAACGGTCATATGGCAAAAGACTGTCATTTCCGCAAGAGCAAGGATGGTGTACAACCAAAGAAAAATATTGTCAACGTGATCATAGGTAAGGCCTCAACAGGAGGGTATGGTAATCCGCCTGTTGTATTTTCAGCATGTCAATCCACTGATTGGTGGGTTGATACTAGAGCTAGTGTTCACGTATGTTCTGATATTTCCTTATTTTCTTCTTATCAGGCAGCCAGGGCTTCCTCCGTCCTAATGGGGAACGGGTCGCATGCTTCTGTTCTTGGTGTTGACAAGGTGGATCTGAGGCTTACTTCAAGAAAGATTGTTCACTTGAAGAACGTGCAGCATGCACCAACCATAAACAAGAACCTTGTTAGTAGTTCCCTCCTATGCAGGGATGGGTATAAACTAGTATTTGAGTCAAATAAAATTGTATTGTCTAAGTTTGATAACTTTGTTGGTAAAGGCTATGAGAGCGGAGGCTTGTTCCGCATAAGTACTTTAGAGTATTATAATTTGAATGTTGCAACTGGTTTGAATAATTGTGAGGCCAATATATGGCATTCTCGTTTCTCATATTGGTTTTGATAGTATTGCTAGAATGTCCAAATTAAACTTAATTCCAAAATGTGAAATTTTCAAAGGATCAAAGTGCCAAACTTGTGTACAAGCAAAACAATCTCGAAGACCCTTTATGGGATTACATGAGGAAAAGAACTTGACACATGACACATTTAGATCTTGTCCATTCTGACTTGTGTGAGATGAATGGATTGTTGACAAAAGGAGGCAAAATATATTTTCTAACTCTTATTGATGATGCATCACTATGTTGTTATGTGTATCTACTGAAAACAAAAGATAAAACTTTAAATTAATTTAAAATTTATAAGGCCGAGGTTGAGAACCAACTAGAAAAGAAAATCAAAAGACTAAGGCCTGATCATGGAGGAGAGTATATCTCTCATGAATTCTCCCAATTCTATGCTGAACATGGAATAGTCCATGAAGTTACACCACCATACTCACCTCAATCAAACGGGATGGCTGAGAGGAAAAATCGAACACTAACAGACTTGGTGAATACCATGTTGGAGAGTGTCGGTATGCCTAAGATATGGTGGGGAGAAGCTATTTTGACAGTAACTTTTGTTCTAAACAGAGTAATCACTAAAAGTTGTGAGATTATTCCGTATGAGGGATGGAAGGGGAGAAAACCCAATATTAATTTTCTGCGAACTTGTGGGTGTTTGGCAAAAGTCAATATATCATTGTAGAAAAAGAGAAAGCTTGGACATAAAACAGTCAATTATGTCTTACTGGGATATGCTCATAACAGCACGACCTATAGATTTTTAGTAGTAAAATCATAAACTCCTGAGATTATTGTTAACACAATAATGGAGTCCAGAGATGCTTCATTTTTTGAGGACATTTATCCTATGAGAACTGTAGGCAGTACTTCTCAAACTAAGGATAATCAAACTATAAATAATAGTAATTTTGAACCTACCACCATCTCTGAACCAATGAGTATTATACCACCAGTTTGCGATTTTCCTAAGGAAGATAACAATTTAATCAAAGAGGCTCCTCGCAGGAGCAAGCGACAAAGGGTTGAGAAAACTATTGGCGAAGACTTTATTGTATATCTCATGGATGATGTGCCAAACACTTTCATAAGCTTATGCACTACCTGATGCTGACTATTGAAAAGAGGCAGTCCATAGCGAGATGGATTCCATCATGGTTAACGGGACTTGGGAGATCATTGAACGTCCTATCGGGTGTAAACCTGTTAGATGCAAGTGGATCTTTAAAAAGAAAATGACGCCTACAGGTGTAACTTGCGAGCACGGTAGTTGTTCTCATACTTGCTTTATGCAAACAAATTTCAGAGGAGAAGGACTTCACTAACGGTGTGGATCTCGACGACTAGGTTGCTACCCCAGTCGATTACCTGTGGCAGATCAGCTGGACTCCACTACTTCTTCGTCTTCCGCTGTGTTCTTTATTGTTGGCTTGTAAGCCTCTTTTGTAATAAACTCTGTTGTTATTTATTAATAAAATTGTGCGATTTATGGATGTTACCATATCTGTTTATTGTGTGAACTAGCTACTGATCATGGGACTAGTTCAAAAATGCATAGAGGATTTGGGGTGTTAATCCCGGGTCCGACAGAAGTGGTATCAGAGCCATATCGACTGTAAGTCGTGACCTAGTTAGAATGGTCGTTAGTTGAAAAACTTCAAAACTTATTTTATATAATAAGAAAAATAATTTGTTCTCTCCTCATCTTGGTCATCTATCTATCTTTAGCTTCTTCATAACAATTCTTTCTTACCTAATCTTCCTTTCACCATTTTATAATGTTAAATGGATCCTCTTTCCCTTGAAAGATATCTATAGATGGTCAACACGTTTCCTGCCATTACATTCAAGACCAAAAGACATGAAGCTATCAAGAAAGCATCGTGACATCATCAAGTCATCTCTTCCATCCAAGGACAACAGACATGATTAATCGAAGACCGTGAACCGAAGATCGCGATGTGAGCCAAACCATATAGCTTAAGTTTGCCAAGACTCATTCGGTGTATTGAGTCGTTTCACCAGATTATGAGTCTCGATCGATAGAACATTGTATAAAAACTATTAAAGTTTTCTTGAAAGCTTTTGAGTTGGTTTTTTCATTTGGGAGTGTTGTTTCGCTCTATCCCCTTAGTTCTTCTTATTTGTCTCTTCCCTATCCATTGTCTTCTTTCCTAAACCTATGGAGTAAACATCAGATGATGAGCACTCGCTGCTCGGAAAGTGGAAGCAACAAAGACAACAATGTCCCTGGAAATGCTAGTGCCGAAGACAACCAACAGCTGACAGCAGTAACACTTCGGAATTTGAATCAGTTTTTCATCACTCAGACTCAACTGATGCAATAGATAATGCAACAAATGAACAACAACAATGTTTTCTCAACCACTGCTCCTCCAACACAAGAACAACGCTACCTCACCAAGTGTTCCAAGAGGAAGATGATGAATCAAGGGCAACATGATGCAAGAAACTCCAAGGCTCGTGTCAACCAACCCCAACCCAACCAAGCACCAACAATGACCGCACTCATGACTCCAAGATTAGCACTACGTCCACCAATGCAGACCACCATGAACCAGTTGGCAAGCTTGTTGCTCCCCGACACCTTTGTTGGAGGCCAATCACAGAAAGACCCATCTCATGTTGTAGGCATCACGTGCTATTACTGCCAAAAGATGGGGCATTTCGCTTGGAAATGTTCAAAGAAGCAGCTGGCAGTGAACCCAGCCAACTCTAAAGCATCAGAAGTCAACATCAAGCAAGCAAACAGGAAACCACAGGATTCTAGAAACAGACGTCTGTACAACATTTCACTCGCACTCACAAATAAGGAGTAGAATGCGATTTAGCGACAACTCGATTGAAAACCTTGTATCCCCAGCTTTCTTTCTAGCCTCTCCGAATCTCGGGGACGAGATTCCTTTAAGGGGGGGGGGTAGTTTGAAACATCCCAAAGTTCGGTTTCCAAAATAAAAATAAATAAAGTTATTATTTTATTGGATTTTCGAATTTGAAAGAGTTTTATTGCTTTATTTTGAATTTTTGAAGTTTTAAAGTCCAAAAGAAAATTTATTAAAGTTTTATTTGATTTAAATTGAAAAATAAAATTTTAATTAATTTCTAGAATTTTCTCGAATTTTTAAAAGCTTTTCCTTAATTATTTTAAAGCTAAACAAATTTATTTGCAAAATCTATTACCAATTTTAAGTTGGAAATATTTTATTTAAGTCCAAAATAATTCTAGGATTTTTTGTGAATTTTTCTAGAATTTTTGGGCTCTATTTGCTATTTTCTAAAGCTATTTTGATTTACTAGAATTAAATAAATTGGAAAATCAATTAAAATCCTCTCAACAGTTTGGGGCCAAAACCTTCCCCAGCCCAACTCTTTTTTGCCCGCTCAGGCCCGCTCCACCGTGCTCGGTCCTAGCTGTTGGATTCAAATCCAACGGTCGACTCTCATCGCGCGTTATGAACTCCAACGCGTGCTAGCCGTAGGATTTGAGATGAACGGCCCGATCGCGTTATACGTTCGGAGCGGTCCAAACGTTTCAATCGGTGTGGAACGTCTGATTTAAATCGAACGGCCCGGACACTACCCATTTCTTTCCTATTCTTTCCTTTCGCCGACAAGTGGGACCGCCCGCTACAGTGCTTCGTTCACCTTCCTTTCTTCCCCGCTGCTCTTTCCTTTCTCGCCCGAGCATCTGCCATTGCCGCACTTCAAGAACTTCCAAAACTGATCAAATCCGGCCGCATACAATGGAATCCTTGGTCAACCGGCCTTAGCAAAGTTCTTGATAGCCATGTACTACGGTTATCAATGTTTGAAAATGCTGAGACCGAAAGGAGTCATCACAGTTCGAGGAGATCAGAAATTGGCTTACGTGTGTGATAGAAAATCCTTAGAACTGGTCGATGAACTTCCGACCAGAGAGGCTAATCCATCTACCGTGTAGGTTAAGCACTCGAGGCCAAAGATGACGCCAAAGCCATCTGACCAGACAAAAGAGGTACCACTCGGCAAAGGCGCTTTTCCAGATAGCACCAAGTCGCCACTTGGGTCAGGAAACACTGACCCATCTACCCGCAAGATACTGGTCGGGGCAAGACTCGACCCCAAATAGGAAGAGTTGCACGTGTCCTTCCTCCGAGCAAATCAGGACGTATTCGCCTAGCAGGCGTCCGACATGCCCGGAGTCCCCCGAGAGGTGATCGAGTACAGGCTAGCTCTCCAGCCTGACAAGAAATCGATCAAGTAGAAGCTGAGGCGTTTTGCACCTGATCGGAAGGAGGCAATCCAGTCGGAGATTGACATGCTCCTTAAGGCTGTGTTTATTCGTGAAGTCGACTACCCTCAATGGCTCGCCAATCCTGTAATGGTTAGGAAAAATAATGGGAAATGACGAATGTGTATTGACTTTACAGATCTTAATAAAGCTTGTCCAAATGATGATTTTCCCCTTCCACGCATCGATCAACTTGTAGACTCTACTTCTGGGTGTGAGTTACTAAGTTTTTTAGATGCGTATTCAGGGTACCACATTCATTCATTTCTTTTCAATGAGTGATATGGTTTATATATCTATCCCTATATTTTGGTCACATACTATTATTTGTTTGAGATGGTCAGAGAAGACAATTTTTCTCTCTGATATCCTTTATCAGAATCTCTGCTACTCTCTGGCAACGATATTTGTGTCATACGCTATATAGGTCCTAGTCGTGATCATTCATAAATGATTCCACGCGTGACCATACAAGTAAACAGAGCATAATACAAAAAACTTCATGTAGTGCCTTATACTGTTAAGATTATGAAGACTATATTTTTTCATTTCAAAATTCTGTTCTACTCTCGTTTGGCTACTGGTCGGGACACGGAAAGCCTCCTAGTCGAAGTCTCTCCTTTTTCACATGTGGTCCTGCCCACTGAAAGGAGCTTCCTAACGACGGTTCTTTTCTTACGATCCTCGCTGCCAGTCGGACTTGAGCCTGAGCACGTTTTGTGAAATGTTTTTTCTATATCTTCTGTTCTTAGTAGTAATTTTCGACCAGTTTTTGGTTGTATATATAAATACGACCACTTATAGTTTTTTTTACATACATTCTTGCATTTCTACTTTTGTTATCCCAACAAATCTTTTTTCCGACCATGTACAGTTTTGTTTGGTATTTCGATTATAACAAACAAAGATCTATAACTAGTCGAAATCATACACAGGTTCTGACCAAAATGATTTCCTAGTATTGTTACGATCAATTTTGTCTTATGATCAGTATATGCCTCCAAAACAATGGTTTCGACTTTTGTTCTCTTTCTTGGCTAACTGCTTGTCTAGTAAGGTTCTTCTACTACAAAGCAGTCGGGGGCTAGAAAGTATACGAGAATTTCAAAAAGTCAAAAGGATAAACAAAAGACTTGTTGATGGCAAAAAGGTAAGTTTTATACATTTTTATAATTCTTATATTACAATGTCCTACTCCAGAATGTCTCCAGACTAATTACTTCTTGATGGAGATCCGACATCCATCTCCTCTACAACTTTGTCTCCAAGCGGCTTTAGTTCTTTCATAAACTTGGTCACCTCATCAGGCAGGCAGTTGAAGTCGTCTTCAGCGCTTGGAGATCAATGGAGGGGTTGGAAGCCTTCAGTTTTGCCAGCACAAAACTAACTCCATTGGCAACGCCTTCTTTCATAGTCTGGGAATAATTCTTTCGAGTAGTCTTGAGCAGACCATTGAGATCTTCTAGAAGTTAGCCAAAGAAGTTTATTTTCTCTATTGGATCTCTTAAGTCAGGCACACTTGATCCTGATCCCATATTAAAGATCATCTTGTTTAAAGCATGAATTTTTTCATCAAGATTTTGCACAAGAGCCGCCTTCTTATCCTGCTCAAATTTCAGAGCCTTCTTTGTTCTATTCAGCGCTTGCATTTGCTCTACACGAGTAAAACAAGCAGTAAGTACAACATGATCAGAGGAGGATAATAAGTCAAGTCTACGGCCTATTACCTTCAATTTTCTCGTTAAGAGTCTCATTTCTGGTTGACGCCTCTGCAATCAACCGGTCCTTAGCCTGATTTTCTTCCTCAAGAAGAGCTATTCTGTCTTTTATCAGCCACGACTTCTTCTTTTATTTTCTCCAAATCTATCTAATATGGTAAGGGAGAATAATTAGAGAAGGACAAAGTATTGAAGAATGAAAAATGTTAAGAGCAAAGTTCTTACTTTCCAGTTCGGAGTGCTTTTTCTCCAAATCCTTAATTCGCTGGGTTAGTCCTCCGACCACAGCAAAGTTCTCGACCATATGCTACACAAATAGCATTTTCTCTTTAAGTTTCCTGTAAACTCTTAAAAGGGAAACTATGAAACTGGTCGTAGATACTTACCCGGATTGCCACTTCGTTATAATCGGCAAAAATAATATCAGGACCTATCTTGATTTGATGGTCCGATATTCTTTCTCATACCTCGTCAAGCTCCTTATCCTCGATGAATCGAGGAACAAAAGGGAACTTGCTAGGTTGGGAGGGATTACCAACAGGGGTTGGGACTTATTGAGGGCCTTCGGGGGCAACTACCTCCACAGAAGGAGTTAGGTTCACCAATGGATCTAGCTCGACCGTTGGCTTCACCACCTGCTCGGGGGCTTCTCGACCACTTTATCTTCAGGAACTTTGTCCTGGGATGTATCTTGGACGAGGACTTCCACGGTGCTCGGTCCTCGTGAAGATTCTCGTCGAAACGACCTAACGCAGCATTTACCTATACAAAACAAAGAAGGGAAGTTCAAAACACCAAATCACCAAAAACTATTTAAGGTGTGCACTTATACGACCTTTTTCATTTGTACATACCTAGTTAATTTCTTAGATTTGACTTTGAATTGTAGTAGAAAACTCTGTACCGCTAGCCTTCCTTTTCTTTTCAACCAATTTCGCCGGCCCCGAACTGGCAGGGTTGGTTAAACCCCTCACATCTTCTAACATGATGTCGGAAGCAATGTCCTCGATCAATTCATCAAGGGTTGCATTCCTGACCATCGGGTCGGAGGGAGTGGTTTCATCAACCTCCAGATCAGTTGTTTTAGTAACAACGGTAAGGTCGTGAACGACCAATCTGGAGTCTACGGCCTCTGTAGCTATGCTCTGCGGGCCTTCAGTCTTCTCCACCTAAATCAAAAAATGAGTTTGGTTAGGTGATGAATTTTTTTATCTAAAGTATATATATTCTTCTTTTTAAATGCTTTATTACCTCGGGAGATTCATCTTCTTCCAATGCATCTGGGCACGAATCGGTCGGAACCACAGTGGGATTTTGATTCTCACCGGATTGTATGACTTGCAATCCGACCGCCTACAAAAATAGAGAAAGTTCAATAAACTGATCGGAGAATATGTATACATGATAAAAGAGATTTGATTATCTACCTTAAGTCTTGCCAGTCTCTCTTCAACAGAGACTATTGCCAAGATATCGGGAATCTGACCTTCTCACCAAAGCTCCCGATGCATCATCCTGATCCGCTCTCTGATTTCCTCAGGAGAAAGGGCTTTAAAAAAAGGAAGGAGATAAGAGCAGATTTTAAGGTGTTACGATAATCAAGTAATAAGTCATACTGGTCGGAGCTTCTTTCGAAGACTTACCACCTCGTGAAATAGCTTCATCATGACCAATGGACCAGAGCAGGGAATGAGTCCGGAGCCTCAGAGGACTAATCTGGTGTTTGGTGAAATATCTCACCACATGCCAGGAAGTCAAGCCCTTGATCCTCAGGTTATGGATGGCATCCACCCATCTTCCGACCACCCCTGCCTTCTCCACGGTTTTCCTCCACTTAGGATTCTCGTTCGCCCTAATTCCGGCGAAGTAAAGGCCATCATCCCTCGTAACCATCATGTAGAACCAGTTCTTTTTTCCATGAAGACCACGAGGATTTCGAGTACATTTGGATGTACTCATCGGCCTTCCCATCGTGAAGGCGTAGCGTGCATTCTCCAGGAGCCCCTATGGATCTCCCCGACATCGCCATCCGGTAGAAATACCTGAAGAGCTTCAAGTTTGGACGCATTCCCAGGTATGCCTCATATAGGTAAATGAAAATACTGATATTGGCGATGGGCGATGGAATTAGGGGCCAAATTCACCAATTCCACCCCGTAATACTCCAGAACACGGGGAGGAATTTGTGCATAGGTACCCTCAGCCCGCACTCGACGTAGGCGAGGAAGATTGGAATTTCCCCATCTTCGTGGCTCGGAAAGTGCTCCCCGGCCGATCAGATTCTTGTCTAGAACATTCCCATCTTCTCCAGTGCTTCAAGCTTCTTCTCATTTAGATCCGAAACCATCCACTTTGTGATTTGCTCCAGCATGGTGAAATTTCTCAAAGGGATGAGTAGTGGTCGGAGGAGGCTTTGAGGTCGGGAAGACAATAAGTGGTCGGAAAGATTTTCTTAGCAAAGAACTGAAGAGGATCAGAGGAAGATCTGGAAGCGTAAAAACTCTAAAGCCCAGCAATGGGGATTTTATAGCTCCAGGTCTTTAACTGCAATCTAGAGTTATCTAAAAAGTCTAATGGACAAAAGCCTCTTTTTGTCCAACGGACAGAAAAACTCTTAGATTCCCAAGTTAAGTTCTCAACTTTAAAGTGAACACAGACCACTTCGCATATCGCGACATTAAATAGGGTCTACCCAATATGACTACATCGGAAGAAAAGTGTTCACACGACCTATTCATTTAAAGTTCAGGGGCTAGCTGACGAGAATTAAAACCTCTATGTATTATCTTAATACATAATAAAAGACCATACGTCTTCATGATCGTAACCCCTAAGGCTAACGACCTAACTGGTCGTAAGGATTCCAGAGGTTACATAAGGGTACCCTGGTTAGACAAGGCCCTGCACCTAGTCTCCGACCAGGTAGCTGCTCGGAGAAGCTATGAATTGGTATCTATAACTGATCCCAAGTATATTCTTACCATGTGATGAATATAGTATGTGCTGTATACTTCATATCACACGGTTACATAGTCTTAAAGACACTGACAACAACCACGATGCGGTTGAGTGTCTCTAAGACACTCAACCATAGAGCAGTTAACACATTATTAACTAACGCCTCGCCTCGACCAGTCACAACGCTTCGCCAGGGATGCCTTCTCCAGGAGTAACTGCCACCTCTTCGGAAGTTATTTAAGGGTGGAGCACAGAAGACCAAAAGGCAGAGGCAGGGGGATATCGAGAAGCACATCGATAATCACAATCTGGTCTGAGACAAGCAAGATAGCATCATCGGATTAGAGCATAGCAATCTTCATATTCAGTGTAATTAGGATTAGTCCCTAGTCGGGTCATAAGCACCCCCTGTAAATCCATTTCATATCAATAAAGAGCGGCCCCATTCTATCCTAGGAAATATCACGTCATTTTCCTCTTTTATTTCGTAAGATCGGCGACTCGATCGTCGACAGACGAGATCAACCATGGAAGCAGAACTTATAGCACTAGACACAACTACTATTGAGGTTGAATGGCTTAGAGAGCTTCTGTTGGATTTGCCATTGGTTGAGAAACCAATACCGGCAATCCTAATGTACTGTGATAATCAAACAGTGTTGATTAAGGTTACAAGTACTAAGGATAACATGAAGTCCTCCAGACATGTGAAGCATAGACTTAAATCTGTCAGAAAACTAAGGAACTCCGGAGTGATTAATGTGAATTATATTCACACTGAGAAAAATCTAGCAGACCCTTTCACAAAGGGGCTAGCACGGAAAGCGATTTCCTTTGCGTCTATGGATATGGGAATGAGGCCCACTGGAGTTACAACTCAACAATAACCCATATCTTTTTTTTATCGAAGATCCCGTGACTTAGGCAATGGGAAAAACATATTGATGTTTGAACAAGAGAGTACATTTCAATAAGATATGTACATGTGTCCTAATAGACAAAGTACTCTCAACTGTATGGAAGATGATGGCTTAAAGCCTTAATGTATTCTAGTGTCCAATGAGAAAAAAATGTATTAGCCTACATGATACCTAGAATGAATACACCTACTTGAGCTTAACTGAGGTCGTAGTTCACAAGAATAGGGGTATTATCTAGAAAGCTCATGAGCAGATAAGGGAGCATGACCAAATTAAAGCTCCGGTTAGGCTTGATTCTTTGACAGTCTAGTATCAGTTGGGATTTCAAGTGAAATCTAATCACGAAAGACTGTGAATTCAAGGCATAGTCCATTCATCAGTTGTGAGAAGATGAATCTTGTTATTCTAGGTGCAAGTTCAACTCGTACGTGACTTACACTGAAAGACTGGTATATTAACAACTCTTCAGCACATAAATCTTTATCATTCCTTTTTGCTACTTGCTTTGGAATTGGTAGGGGATTGTTGGAATTGGGCACATATGTGTAAAGACCCATTCGTTCCTAAAATTCCAAAGCAAACAATTTCTTAGACTAGAAGTCTTAAACCAGTGTGTTCAAAACTGAGTGGTCGAAATTGAGTGGTCGAAACTGAGTGGTCGAAACTCAGTGGACGAAATTGAATAGTCGAAACACAGTGGTCGAAACCATAAGACCAGTGTGGTCGATACTCGGTGGTCGAAGCTATAGACCAGTGTGGTCGAAGGCCTAGACCAGTATGGTCAAAATAATCTGGCCAAAGCCATAAACTATTGTGGTCGAAGGCATAGACCAGTACGGTCGGAATCATCTGGTCGGATCCTTAGACTAGTGTGGTCGTAATACACTATTCGAAGCTGTAGACTAGTGGTCGAAGCTTTAGACTAGGGTACAATCAGGATCAATAAACACTACTTAATGATCATTAATTGGTTTTGAATTAGCAGTTACCAGTGGTTTATTATGACTGTTACTAGAGAGTAATTGTCTCGACCATAAATAAGATCTGGAGACATCCAGACATAAGAATTGATTCATTCCATTTTCCATCTTCCTTTCTAATCAACTGTGCTGAGGAATTGAGCTGTCGAATCAAGTCGTCCCTTCTCCTCGACATGCACCGGGAAGGAGGTTGAGTGGATATCTCTGAACCATTATTGCAGGGTTTTCCTGCACGGGGCGGCAATAAGATTTCTAGGCAGTGCATCTGGGTGACCGTTCTCTGTGCTGCATCATCTACGATCTACACTACTTCAAGTCTGTGTTGCTTCCTGATCATCATCGAACCCAATTGTAAGTTGGTCGTAAGACCACTCTATTTGTCGTACGACCAGATTTCTATTCGTTCAACCAGTTTTTCCTGCTGTAATCTTTTTTGTTGAGTATGTGTAGAAGTGCAATGAGTTGCCTGCTATTAGTATCGTTTTATGCATCTCTAGTTATTTGTGATCTTTGCCTCATAATCAAATCTGGATTTAAAAAGTTGTTCACATTTCCAACATAAATATCTGTATACCTCTTTTTTTGCCGGTAATATTTTCTAGTACTTTTCATCTTGCTGTGATATCTTTCTTCAAAAATATTTGAGCCTAGTAAGTTCGTTTTTCATTGGCCTTTCCTAGATAGATGTTGCATAGCTATGGCAATGATCATAATCTCATTCTGTGCTTCTGTCGGGACCCAAAAATGCAATTCTGGACCCTTTGTGTATACTGCACTAGTCCAGGATCACGCTAGTGCACACAGTGGCAACATCAGTGAAATATCATTTCCATATACAAAGACGACTAATAAATAGGCAAATAACAATAAATATCAGAGTAAAGACCTTAAGGTCAAACCTTACAATTAATGTCTTAGAAGGCAAATAGCACAATGAAGTTGCAGTGGAATGTAACGGAATAACTTCAGTGAAGCCCATTCATATGCCCACAGACAATCGGCTGGGGTAGCGCGACCTAGTTCTCCACGATCTTTGAAGTAGACCTTGTTGACTGATGATTTATTCCACTTCTGTTGCATGTTTTACAACAAGCATGAGTACACAACCGTACTCGCAAGTCATACCACAGAATACAATGTATAGATGCAGGCTTATTCCAAAGGAATGACTTATGTGGTTCTTTTGCATAAATGCAACATTTGCCATTTGAATATGAATAATAGATTGAAAGCATAATTCAAAACAAATAGACAATAATAATTTAACAGTTTGATTTCACAAAGACACATAGCCTAAACAGGTTATTTACATAGCCATATGACTTAAATCACACAGCTGTCCCTTCCCAATTGTTTTATGAAAATCTACCCCTCGTGTGAAATCCCCGAGCATGTCCATGACCGCAGATGCGACTATTCGAATAGATTGATTTAACACTCTGTAGAGGATGTACACTTTACCCACAAGATGCAATCAACTGGATCAGAGCTGATCATAACAAAACCTTTCAGAAACTTCATCTCAAACATTGACACTCCTAGTGTGCTTTATGCTATACCAACCCTTACACAGTGCCTAGCATAACACACATCGTTGGACAGGGACATGATGAACCGCCCCGTGATGTGCACCCAACCACAGCGGTAACACACATCCACTCATACAACATAGTCTAACCTACTACCTGAGTAGTCAATGTTAAGAATCCATAACTTACTAAGTTAGCCTCATCCCATCAGACATGTGGTTGTATGAGAGGCCCAGTTCAATGGCACACAAAGTTAAGTTCTTAATTGATCAAGGCAAGACTTCCAATTTACTACAAATCCCTATGCATGCAGATTTTTAAGCCCATGCACACAGATTCATCAAAAGTAGCACACAGTATCCACCACTTGCCTCAGTCTAAATCCTTTCTCACCCTGTTGGTTAGGTGCAACATATGCCATCAACGAGTAATAGCACATAGTACACACAGTTTTATCACTTAGTTCCATAACCACTTAGTCAAGTTTATATTTGCAACTCACACGAGATGATGACTCATGGCATGGCTAAGCAATCTACTCGTATCTAACCAACCCACATTGGTCCTACGATATTACCAACTAAATAAACCAATCTAGGGTGACAAAAAATTATGACATAACAAATAGACAAGGTGTATATAACAAATTGGATAATAACTACACCCAAAAGCATTTAAATAAATACTTAAAGTAAATGTAATAATTTGAATCAAAGTAATTTTAGAAAACTGGGATTCAACATGATCAAAGGTATAACTTGCCTTGCTATAGCAATGATGATCTTATTTAACTGTGATCTTCTACATCTTTGATCTTCAGCTCCTTCTTGATCAGAACTTCCCGAAGTATCGACGTCTACTCACAAGCAAGCAAATAAACCAAAACAAATAAATAACAGAGAGTAAACAAACTCCAAAAATTAAATAATAATCTCAGATAAATAGATCTGGAATTGAGATGAATTTAGGAATTTGAAAGGACTCAATCGGAGTTCGGATGCGAAAGATATGGCTCTCGGAAGAATCACATGAAATAATAAAATTGATAGAGAAAAGAATATTCAAAGAATATTCCTTCGGATTAGAAATAAATAAAAAGAATTGGATACTTACAAGTGGGGTCCACTAGCAAGTGAGAGAGAACAAAGGCAGTGAATGATATGTGGGACCAGCTGGATAATTGAATTTCAGAAATTAAATGAATTTCTGAAAAGAACAAGGAGGATGACAGGTGGGCCATTGGTCATAGACCAAGTCCACGATCTAGGGTTTTTGGTGCACGGTGAAACAGGTTTATCGAATAGGGCTGACAAGGTGGGGTCTAGATGTCATAGAATAGGTTTATGGTGAACCTAATCTATACGGTTCAGTTTTAGGGCTAGGGCTAGGAGTATGCCACGTAGGCGCTGACAATGCGGCCATGTGTGCACGGAGGAGATGATGTGGCAAGAGATGGCAGTGACAAGGCGGTGAGGTGGCGTGCTGATGGGGACATGTTGGTGGCATCGCACAGGAACACGGGCACGGTCGCTCTCGGAGCTCGCTGGCTCGCCGGAGCTACGGTCCACGGCAGAGGCAACCGAGCGGCACGACGGAACAGGTGAGAGGAGGCAAACAAGGTGACACGGTCGCGGCGGTGGGGGATGGCGGCAATCGCCGGCGGCGAGCCACGGAGCGGCGCTCACACACGGTCATCGGTGGCAATGATGTTGCGGTGATGCCCCGGAGATGGGAAGGTGAGCACTGGACAGAACGTTGAACGGCGGTCGCGATGGTGAGGTCCATGTGCGCCAGAGATCACCGGAAAAGGTTCGATTGATCGGCGAAAGGTGGCGGTCGGAGTTGACAAAGATGAATCGATTCTGGGTGCACAAAGGACCAAACACGAAATTGAAAGCATAGGAGTGTAGATCGAAAGGTGAGGCGCGTGGTGACGCGGTTAGATTCAAAAGGGAATCACCTTGGCGGCGAGGGACACAACGAAGGCGTTGCGGGCGGCCGGAGACGTTGAAGACGAAGGCGGCGCCGTCGCTGCAGTGCATGAGAGCTCAAGATGGCGTGCGCACCGGGAAGACGAAGGGAAGGCGAAGCCAACGACGCAAGGGGCACGGCTCGAGAGGCTCCACCGGCGGAGAACGGCGAGGAGGGGTGCGCGTCGGCTTCGGAGAAGAAGGCCACGGGCGGCGGGCTTGGCAGCATCTCGACGGGGGCGAGCTAGGGTTCTGGAGGCGGCGCGACGAGGCGAACTTGAGGCGCACAACACGAGGATGCCCAAGCTTTAAATAGCCTCGGGGCATGCGGGATGCGAACTTCCAGGCGGCGGCGGCGTGGTGTCTTGCAAGACACGCCAAGACGCTACCGGTGGCGGCAAGATGTCGACAAGCGGCCCGGGTGGCGGTGTGGGCATTAGGTTGAGCGGAGGCAGCTACCGGGCTGGGCCAAATAGTCTGTGGCTTGCAAGGCCTGGGCGAATGAAAGCTTGAGGAAGGAGGTAAGGTGGGCCGGAGCGAAAAGCGACCGGGCCAGAGGAGAGAGGAAGGAATAGGGGCCAACAAGGATTCGGCTCACAAGGAAAACTGAGATTTTAAATAGTTTTCTCTTTTTAGAAAATAGCCAAAAATCCAAATAGCAAATAGAAATTAGCAAATGCACTCGGAAAAATTCTAGAAAAATATAGAAAATATATCCAAACACATAGAATCCAAATAAAATAGTTTTGATAATAGTTGATGTTGAGATTAATCATATTAAATTATTTTTGTTTTATGAAAGTCCCAGCTAAGTTTTATTAATTCAAATAAAATTGGTGAAATTTTTCAGAGACCTAAACAACTCAAAAGATTTTTGAAAAGCCAAATTTTGAAACGTTACAGCCTCCGGCAGGTTTACCATAATTCATGGACTGCAATCTACAATTCTACATGCCCCTGGACCAGGGAAAATATTTCGTTGAGATTTTTTCCCCAAATGACCGAAATTACGGTAACTTCTTTTTTCGGTCCAATTCCATCCATTTTTGTTGAGGCAATTCTGACTTGTTCATCGGGAAGTGATCTAGCTCCTGAGATATATGACATTCTTTATCCTTCTCTTTTCCTGGTCTTCTCGGCTGGAATCTACAATGGTTGTCTCCCTAACCTGACTATATCACTCGGGAATGCATCGAGGAACTGAGGACGTTTCCAATACCGACAGGAGGGTAACGAAAGTTCCGAAATTTCGTTAACGTGAGATCGGAAAACTGGGCCAGGCAGTACTAGGGGCAGCAGTTCTACCTCCGCGTCTGGACGCCGTCGACGTCGTGGCGCGACGAGTACCCGATCCCCAAGAACGCCCTCCTGTGCGACCGAGCAGCCGGTCGTCGGACTAGACCGCTCTGACTCGAGACAGCAGACACAGTTTGTTTGGTCTGGAGTAGGCACACAGATTCACCCTGAAAGAAAGGCTCAAAGAAGAGTAACCTGAAATCAGATTGAAGCATGCATTGCCGTTTATATATAGCTGAGACTAGACGCTGTACTACTGTTAATTAGTGTCCGTTTGCGCCTGGATTGCTTGGTTCCTTTCTGCAATTGTTTTGGTGGTGGGTATAATCAATCATGTAGCATCTTGCTATGCTATTCTGATCCTTAATAAAATAAAGTATATGTTCTGTCATGTTTACATAAAATGGCATCAGTTTCATGTTCTCTCTTTGTGGCTTACTTTCCGCTTGATTTCTTGGCTATGAATAGCTAGCAATTGCATCTCTTGAGATGTGCACGTATGATAGAAGTTATCTCACTGTCAGATTGGTTAGCCATTACTCATCACTCATCAACTAATTGCTGACCACGTCTAGCAACACATGGCTGACTAAGTGAGACTGCTGCGTGAGCCGAGAAGAGGACCAAGTAGCTGTTCTGACGAGTGAAGAAACCTTCTTCTCCTGACGCAAGTGGCCTCTAGAAAACCCAGAGTTTACACAAGTGAAGAAATGTTCATTCTCATGCAGCCGGCAAATGACTTGTGATTGCAACGACGCCATTATCATTTTTACTTGTATTGTGAAAATGACTGGAATAGCACCGATTTGGATCTGTCTTACCTGTGACCGGACAGGAGGAGGCATTAGTAATTTCTTAGTACTAGACCCTATCTATGAAAAGAAAAGCTATGTCCGGACATAAAAGGGTTATCCCAGATCCAAACAAAGAGAAAACTTCCATCTAGCTATCCAGGTTCCTGATCGCATCGGTGGAATCTATGGGACTGTTTACAATTAGTGTTTGGTAGCTTTTGAAATATAATTAGGATTCGGCTTTAGCTCTTCAAAGTGATTTTGTGTAAAACTCAATTAGCTGAGCACGGAGATATATACCCTCTTTGAGAAATCAAACAAGCGTGATGCATATAAGCCATGTTGAGAATGCGGGAATTTCACACGTGTATTATTTTGTAAATTTTTCTATGTTCCAAACGGGTCTATTAAATTGTTAGTGTATATCGTCGAGCTTTTTTTTTTTTGTCTTAGGAGAGTACGTCCTTATGTGTATGACAACTAGCAGGGTGTCCCGTGTATTTGCGTGGCTATATTTTTTAAAAGTTTTTAATGTTAAATGATATAACTTAGATGCTTGAGAATATATTTACGTATCTCGTAGCTATTTAGATTTTTAAGATATCATAAACATTAGAAATGACAATAGAAACTTGAAGAAAAAAACACAACTTAAGGAACGTAACTGATGTATGAGTTTTGATGGGAGAAAATCTCTAGTATAATAAATTAACCACTCTCCATCATGTATGCATCATGTAGCTGCATGCTCTTTTTTTTCTCCACTGGTTACTCTTTTCTAAAATATTTGTATGCACATGTACCTCTGTTAATCTCAAGCAATACATCGATTATATATACAACAAATTATCTTACTAGTTTACATGGTATTAGAGTACCTTGCCCACGTATACACCGATGCACCATGGGTGACCTACCTTGAACTTATCTTCCCTCATGTCGATTGCCTTACCGAACCATGTGTCTTCTATCTCTTCCCAGCTACGGTTTTTCTGCTTCAATCTCCAACAGCAAGCCTAATTCTTGATCGATATCTCTCAGCTTCTACCCCTTCCGATACAATACTCTACCACATAGTTATCTTCTACTTCTCTCCAATTATTATTTAATACTAACCGTTGTGACATCAACACGCATATGTGCAAATATCGCTAATCCTTGCTGGGGACACCCTTCGTATTCTCTCTGGTGGCCCCGAGCTTATTTCTTATTATTGCGCCATCTCTATTTTGAGCTCTTTACTCTTTTGTTTATGTATGCTCGTGTTTATATTCGTATGGATGCATGCATGTATATACACATGACGATATTATACTTGCTCGATGCCTTCTTCTACCATGTTGGTCGCTCCTCTTCGATGTTGTCCAACTCAACGATGTGGTTTCCTTACTAACTGCTATGACCTCTCATCTTCATTGATGCCGGTATGTCTTGTTTAGTCGCTGTCTAACGATACGGAGAATCTTTTCGCCATCGCCGGCGACGTCGTGTCACCAACGATGGCAGCTCCTAGCTATGCGATAACCCCACATCGTCAATAGATCGTCTTCAATGTAAACCTTCATCTCCTCTTTACTAGGGCTTCCCCATCTTCAAGTTTTTTTGGCCACTGACTTCTTCAACAACACTGATGCTCACCACTTATCATCACAACACTTGGCTCCTTCGACTCTGGCCTTTCTCTTCGGTAGCTCCAGCGAGTAGCACGACATTGTCCTCGTGGAACGACTAAGGTGAGCAGCATGAAATTGTTCTTATCTTCGTCGTCGCTGCCGTGTCTCTTTGTTTCCTTGTGGATCAATGCCTTCTTGTAGGACAGATCGACATCATGGCACTTGTTTGTGGTCTCATTCAACACCATTCATGGTATCCTCATTATAACTTATATTTAATTTATTCGAAAATTTTAGTTATTTAGGGATTTTTACTTTAGAATTCGTATGGACATAGAATTTCAAATTTTCTTTTATTTCTTGTCTCTAAATTAAGTTATTTTTTGTTGAAATTCATATACTAATCTAAATGTTAATTTTTATGCCTAATTAAATTTATTTATGGATTTTAATTTGGAATTAGCATCAAAATAAAATTGCCAATTTAATTTATTTTTATTCCAAAAGCATTTATTTTTTGTTGAAATTTGTACAACAATCAAATTGCAATTTTTGTTTAATTTTTATTCTCGGTTATATTTATTTAGGATTTTACTTAGGAATTAGTATGTAAATCAAATTGATAATGTTATTTTATTGTTTTGTGCTGAATTTTTGTTATTTAAATATTTTACTTTGGAATTCATATGGAAACCAAATTGCAAATTTTGTTTTTATTTTTATCCTAAATTTTAATTATTTTTTGTTGGAATTAGCCTACTAATCCAATTGCTAATTTTTAATAAAAATTATTCTCAATTATAGTTATTAAGGTTTTTTTGGAATTCATATTGAAATCAAATTTTTATTTTATTTTTAATTCTGGAATCTAGGTATTTTTGTTGAATTAGTATACTAATCAAAAAATTATTTTGAATTATATATTTTTAGGAATTAGTATCAAAATCAATTTGCTATTTTTTCTAATTCCGCTTATTTTTGTTGGAATTGTGTACTAATCGGATTACTTATTTTTAAAATTTTTATTCCAAATTATGTTTATCTAGTGATTTTACTTAGGAATTCGTATCAAAATTAAGTTGCTAATTTTATTTTATTTTTATTCCAAAATTCAGTTATTTTTACGTTGTACTTGAGATGGACTCTTATTTCTATATTGTACCTGACATAGACTCTTTCCTTTAATCTAGATCGTTATAATCTGGACCCACCATAATCAACGGTATGGATGTTTCTCTTTTTTTTATCGATTAATGTGGGAATTTCTAGCTATTAAAAGCTTAACACCGTAACTTCTTTTTCTATCGCTTTAATAATATAATAGAAGTTTTGAGAAGACGCAAAATACACATATCGTAGAACATTCTCATTTTTTTTCTAAAAAGAGAGAACATAGAGTACATTGGGCAAAATATGCCCTACGATTGAAAAATTGACATTTTCCTCGACAATCCATTACGATTGTCACTATGATGTCTTATACCTTACATCTAAACTCGTCACCATCAACAATTCGAGAACCCTTCCAAAGAAAACATTGACACAACCACCAACCAAACCCAAAACCCCACATATAAATACCCATCCACACCCAAAAGTAAAACACATCCAATCCAAGCAACAAAAACATCCATCTCATCTCAATCTAGCAGGCTAGCACCCAAAAGGCAAAAAACAGCTCATAAAGACCTAAACCCAGCCATGCCACCTCAGCAAGTCCGAACCATCCGACGGCCGAAACAAACACAGTCGAACGGCCCGCTATTTTTCGCCCAGATAACCAGACACCTCCACCTCCAAATCCCGTTTTTAAAAATCGAAATCGAAGGCTCACTTCCTTCGGCTTCTCCACCACCTCACCATGCCTCCTCTTCCCCACTCTCCTCTGTCTCCCCTCCCCCGCGTCACTGCCCAGTAGGCCCCACCATCACCATGCAGCAGCCGCCTCCCCCCGCCCCGTCCTCGTCGTCGTCGTCGCTCGTGTCGCGCGCGCGCACGGCGATCCACTCCGCCGCCGCGCGCGCCGAGCGTGTGCTCACCGACATCAAGGCCGACCTCCGAGGTATGCACGCCCTCACGCGTCCACTCTGTTCGGTTCGGGGTTCGAATCTGATGAGCTCCGGTTCGAATCGGTTGCGGCGCGCGCAGATGCGGACGGATCTGGCGGGCACAGGGCGCCGTCCCCCAGGACGTCGATGGATCGGCAGGCCGACGCGGGCGCGGGCGCGGGCTCCGCGGCGGCGGCGCAGACGGCGGACGTGAAGTCGTCGCGCGATGAGGTACGCGTTTTTGTGGCATTCCCGTCGAATTAGCCGTTGCTTCGTGTGTGAAATCGTTCCGCTTGTGGCGGTGGGGTGAGAGCGAGAGGTGCATGGTGACTGATGAAATGGTTGATTCGTCATGTTAGGCTGGTGAATTGGTTAGTTTGTGATGGAAGAGTTGCTTTTTCGCTACTATTAAGTTCAGTTAAGTGTGCGTGGCTCTGATCGGGCTGTGAGGTTGTGATTTGGACAATACCACGGAATTTTTTTTTTTTTGGGGGTTGTTGTGCGGGGGCGAGTTAGTTAGTAGCAATGACATGTTTGATTGGGATATTAAGTTAAGGTCAGTTTGGTATATGCAGTGACTTGTTTGAATATTTCAGTTCTTTTCGTCTCGTACAATTTTAATAACTGATCATGGTGAGCTCTTTTGTGATGTTTCTCATTATAAATGCAATTGGATGTTGAAACAACTGCGTCGTCACATAAGCTGAAAATTTTCTTGCTTCCAGTTCTCAGAAATGATACCCTCAGTGGATGAGGATGGCGCGAACATAGAACCTGAATCAACTTCTTCAGCAAAGCTGACCTTCCCTCCAACTTCAGTGGTGAAACAGCTGGTTGCTGCCATTGAGTAAGTTTGTGTTCCAAGCATAGCTATTGTTATCCAGGACTTCAATTAGATCATTTTGTAGCTATATGTACTAATCTAAAGCAAAAGATAGGTCTGCCCAAAATGGCACAATCATCTCATATTCAGCCATTTTGAGAATTCCATCCGTCCACCTTACTTCTAGAGTGCAAAAGCTGCATTACATGCTGCAACAAAAAAATGCATAATATTGCATTTTACACTTCGAAAAACTTCCTATATATGTGAATTGCTTTTTATATTACTCTTAGACTATGTGCACGAGAATTGCACTAACAATGTTTTTTGTACTCTTGTAGAAATGGCAGAAATTTCAAGTCAATGAATGATATGAAGTCTAACGGAGACCAATTTCTGAAAGAGAAGGGAGGTTTGAGTTTGTCTGTTGTTAAATCACTTGTTCGCCGTGAAAAGGAGGACAAATCAAGTTCTGAATTTGTTGGTGATGAAGAAACACGATCTTTGATGTATTCACTGTTCAAATTAGGTATGTTTTCACTTGATGTGCTATGGTTTTTTTATTGCTATTTTGGCTATTCTTTTCATCTCTTTTCGCACTATGATACATACTTATCTTTTCAGAGGAACAGTTCCCCGATGACGAAAGTCAATGCAGCTTGGAATTGCTTCATTCAACATCTTTGTTGAAGGATCTCCATGGTGCTCCACCTGGAAGTTTTATTCATCAAATAGCAAGGATGATTGGCAGCATTAGTTCTGTGCACAAGATGGCATTCTTTTGGCTATCTGTAGTTCTTGAGGTAAGTGTGTTGCTATTACATTCCCCTTATAGTTAGGAAATGCTACCTTGAAATTCATGTATCTTGGTAATACCAAACTGTTAAGACTTAAGAGGCATAAGGTCATTACATGTGATACAAATCAAATTTTGTCTGTAAGAGAACAAGACAAGCAAGACCTTACGTTATTAAATATGAGTAATCAAACTAAATGTAAGCACAACATAATTTTCTGTTATACATGCAGTTGAAGAAACTATGGTCCGATGGGCAACCGGTGCCTCGAATGCCACTAGATGCTGCTCCGGACTTGAATTGTTGTTTACTACATCAGGAGATACAAGTCATAAATTGCTGCATTGCTAGGAAAAAGCGAAGAAAAGCAGCTAAGGAGTCACTGGATTCCTTGCTGAAACGGGCAAGTACCGATAACTCAAATCCCAGTTATTTAAATGGAGAGCTTCTTGACAGCGGGATGTACGCAAGAAATAGCACTGATGATTATGTTCTTCGCATGGTGCTGATCGTCCATCCGAGAACTTAACATTGTTGGAAACTGGTGAGCCTATATATTCCCGATTCTACAGGTAAGCTGTTGCTTTGTTTTTCAGTTCATCTTTTATGAATTATGATGCTTCCTTTGATTATTCTGAATTCTTGTCACAAATCTATATTCAGGAAGGCCCCATCATGACAGCAGAGCTTATAAAAGAAACAGAGGAGCTTGTCTTACGGACTGGAAGGTATGCAACCTTTATTATGTACTACCATACTGCTAGTATGACACTAGTTATATCTAATGCAATAATTCCATGCTGATCAAGTACTTCATTTCAATTCTAATTGAGTATCGATGATTGTCTCTTGCAAATACGATCCTTATTGGAAAGAGCAATACCATCCTGTATCCCTCTTCTGTTGCTAGGATTTTTGTTATGTTTTAAGTAATAGAGCAATGTTTGTGATGCTGTTTATATTTATATTCTCAGTGTTGGTGCTGGATGCTCTCAACTATTATCAGATATGCAGGCCTTCAAGGCAAGTTTAAAGCTGTTCTTCTCAGAGGCTGCATGGCTGTTGGACTAAACTTCCTAAACAAGAAATTTCTTTTTCATAGCAGGCTGCAAATCCAGGATGTGTCTTGAAGACTTCGTAAGATGGCACTCGCCACCTGATTGGTCTGAAGATTGCGCAGCAAGCAGTAGAACAGTAGGGGAGGGCTCATCTAGACGTGGTCGGCTAAGTGATAGAATGCAAACAAAAGGTGATTGAGTCCCTCTCTCTCTCTCTCTCTCACACACACACACCACCACCACCACCACCACCGCCACCTCCAGTCCACCACTACTATCCATATGGTCACGCTGCTTTGAGATTTGTGAAATTGATTTTTAGGAGAGCATAGAAGTACTGCTCAATATCCTTTCCATTTGATGTGTTGTGGTTTAACCAGAAGGAAACTTGTGGAAGGAATTATGGGAAGCTGCAAAACCTACACCTGCTGTTGAACAGACTCCTATATATGATGAAGATTTAGCTGTGTAAGTAGAAAACATATGGTGATGAATTTTTGTGTTGTATCTTACATCACTAATTAATTATAATGGAGCAATCTAATCTTGCAGGGAGAGCATCTTTGATGCCTGGGAAGTTATTGAACCGTCAAAACTGTTTGAACAGCTACTTGCTGCCGTTGTAAGTTCACGTTCGCTTTTTTTTGTGTGTCGGTGTTTTTTAGTTGTCTTATAAGTACCATCTTATTTATCTCAAGATGAATGCTAATGACTTACTGCTTGCTATTTGTGAATGTCAGCTTTCTGTATGCTTCATAGCAGCAGAATCGATGCTACCAGCAGGTAGCAACCTGTCAAAATTATTCTACGACTGTAAAGATTACATTATTGGCATTTACCAAGATGATATGTCAAAAGAGAATCTAGATGAGATCTGCAAGGTACTCTGCTTTTGTTTATCCATCCTATAAATTATGTTATTGCATAGAATGAACATACTGATGCCATGCCAGGTTTACGAGACGATGGAAGCCATAGTAACCCACCCTGAAGAAGCTCTTCAGATCATGGGGCAACCTGACGAAAAGTCTGTCGAGAATAAAAATCGCTTCAAGCTTAAGCTCAACTTTATTGGCAAAGACCGCCAACCACTGTGGAAGCGTGCACCAAAGGATGAGAAAAAATCATCAGAGGAAAAGAACATGAAAATATTCTCAAACCTTCTTGACAAGAAGGTTTCCATATTTTCAAAGAAGAATGCGAAAGCATCAGAGGTGTCGCCGCCACCCCCTTTATCTGCGTTGGGGCCATTTGATGAGAGTGAGTGGACCATTTTGTAGTTGAAATTCCTGGATGTTCCTTTTGCACAACTTGTAGAGAAATGCCCCAAGCTGTCGGGAATAATCTTAAGCTGTAAATACTCATCCAATTCATTCAACATTTTGAAATAAACTAAAAAAAGATGAAGGTTTCAATGTAGTACAAGCGTCCGGACTCCATTCAGTTTTGTCCTCGTAATGTTAATCTTTCGTACTGTTCCGTTCCCATATCGAACTTCATTCTGTAACTTGGGCCAACCGTGGTTTTTGTTCTTGTTCTAGTCTTGACACATTTCTGCGGAAACCGTTTCGCAAATCTCAGCATCTTTTGAGCAGATCGTAAATCCCAATTAGATCCACAAAGATCGAATTTTTATTATTAATTAACCATTTTATTAATTTTATTTTAAAGTTAACTCCAGTGAAGTTTATTTTCAATTCTAACATCTTTGGTCACGTCATCACCTGTGACGTGACAAAATAACACTATCACGCTAGCACGTATCTAGACAAGCTCTTATCATGTCACGACGAGTGGTGTGACAGTGTTGTTTGGTCACATCACGACCAGTGACGTGACAAAAAGTGCTATTTAACGGATTTATCCTACAGCATAACAATGTTGTTTGGTTACGCTACGAGTGGTGGCGTGACTAAAAAGTCGAATGGAAATAAACTTCACGGGAGTGAACTTTAAAATAAAATTTTAAAAAGATTAATTATTAAAAAGTTCACAAAGATCACAGATCAGTGTTTGCTAACTTGGTGGCACTCCCTTCTGCGGTTCTGCCCTCCTTTTCTGCGGATCACCGGATGCTGTTTTGTAAAAAGCGCTTTCTTCCTCGAGAAAAAAAGCGCTTTCTTTTAACCAATCACCAGATACTCCTTTTGTCATAAAAATAAGTAAAAATTATCCAAATGGACGCACTGTTTCTGTCAGAACAACATTTCAGACCGGCATATTAGCAAGGTTTTGAAAAATGTGCAGTGAACATTGTATAATAATCGGTCGAGACCTTCACCGGTCACCTGTCACCACCGTCCATCAACGACGCCCTTGCCGACCACAGTCGGGTTGTCGGCTATCTAGGATCTAAGGTCAGGAGGCCGGTCAAGGAGACGTGGTGAAGTTACCACTGTGTAGTGGATGTTGGGAAACTACAAGCTTGGTTTGAAGCTAGTCTATATACGAGCTCTTCATTCTAAACCTTAGTAGAATCTCTAATCTATAAATAGTAGGCGCTATTTATTGTAAAAGATTGATCGATTATAAAGGAATAAAGAGAAGCAAGAAGCCCTTATATCTCTGTATTCAATCTACTATTATGTTCTTGTGTTTTTGCACTGTTCTTATATTCTTGAATTATTCTTACGATTCTGAGTTCGTCTACGAGGTAATCGTTCGGACTAGACTTGCCAGCGACGACTCCTCAATACGTTATCAGCATGATCGACTCGGCCTTTCTCTCTAATCTACCGTGAGCCAACTTGAAGTCGTCGCCAAGCCGATCGGTTGGATTGCATGAAAGAGATGACGTTGATTGTACCGCAGATCATTCTATGAACAGTTTTTTGTATGAACAGTACAAAAGAAAATGGGCCGACGATCCAGAGATACCGCCGCCACCGCCCACGCGTCGCCCAAGACGTGGCTACTCGCGTCGCCCACGCCACATGCACGCCGCCCACACGGCTTCCAGATCGCCAAGTCGCTGCAGGCGCACTCCACACCCATCGACTCTCAGAAGGACGCGTCGTCGTCGGTTCGGTTATCCGCTACGCACCACCCTACCATGTGCCGCCGCCGATGAAGAAAAAAAAAAAAGGGCCGAACAAGAAAAAAAAATTACTACCAGACGGCATGACGCCGCCGCCGCCCCAAGACGATCGAAAGCAGCGTCGCGACGGCCACCGCAGATGCTCCGACCAAGACGGCGCACTGCACCAAGACGCCGCCACACTCGTGCATCGCGCCACCTCGACCGCGATTACGCCCAGCGCTTTGCGCGCTCTGTCGCCATGAAAGGCCGCACCGCGCTGCGGAAGGGCACAATCGCACTCGCCGGCCGCTTGCACGCGGGCAGCGCCGCCACAAGATCATGATCGCACCTCGCCGAACCCACATGAAGCCGGCGCGCACCGACCGCAGCGACTGCCGCCACGAGCCCGCATGGCCACGCGCCCCGCGACGCGCTGCCGCCACGAGCCCGCATGGCGCGCCGCTGCACGCTGCTCCTCCGTGCCGCCTGCCCCACCTCCCAGACGGGCATGCACGCCGTCGGCCCCACATGTGGCACGCACCACAGTGCCCCAGACTGCACGTCACGAAACATCACGGCCTGCTCTGGCGAAGCCCGCATGGGCGCCTGTCGATGGCGGCTAGAAATTTAGCAATGGGGTGCACACTTCAAGGTTGAAAAAATCTTGTACGACACATATGTAATTTTAAAAGTCAAACACAATTACACAAAAGAGTTCGAAATTAGTTAACAATGCAATACAAATAGTTCAAATAAAATCTTACATGAATAAAAGAGTCCTAAATAGCTAATGGAAATCACAATGCCACACGACGCGATCTCATTCCTTGGAAGCAGTTGATTATATCATCATCACTAATCTTCGAGAAGATATATCACTCTATAAAGGTGACTAACAATCATTCAATACTTAATTGCTCATACTATTTCTCAACTTGTTCTTCACAAGATTCATCATCGAAAATACTCTTTCAATGCTTGTCGTTGCCACCGGTAGGAGCAATATCAATTTGAGAAGCAAGCACACCAACTTATAAATATCATGCTTTCTTGTTTCAATAAGCTTAGTAGAAAGCTCATTGAGATTCTTTAGGCCCTTAAATTTATCATCACTTCGCATATCATCAATGAAGTTATCAAGTTGGAAAGAAAGTCTCATTAAATCCGTGCTTAAAAAATCATTGGGATAAAAGTTGGCAAGGCTAAGCACTTTGTCCCTATCATAAGAAGCAAATGAATTCAGAGAATTTAAAGCGGACATGCAAACAAGCAACTCTATATTAACCTTGTCAAACCGATTGTCAAACTCTTAGAGAACATTATCAATGATGCCAAGATACACTTCTCTTCTAAAATGATCATCATTTGTTTGTTTTGGGTAAAATCGTGATGATCTTCCATAAGGCACATATCTACCATCCGGCTTAGGAACTTTGATGCTATATTTAGTGCAAAATGATGTTACATTTTCTTGAAGAAATTCTTCCCACCCATCACACCTCATTCGTTGCATTCTATCATTAGCCAAATTAACAAGTGCTATAGTATTAATAATATCTTGATCTCTCTTTTGCAAAGACTGAGACAACTCATCTGTGTATCTAAGTATGATAAGCATCAAGTGTGCATTGAAAACAAAGTCAAATGACTTAAAGGCTCCCACCATAGCATGTATTTTTGGCCAATCATTCTTATGTGAGGCGTTTTTCCAAGTCAGTATGAGTACTTTATGATCGTTGAATACATACCAATAATATGCAAAATAGTTATATAATAAGAACCCCAAGGACTGCCACCGGCCTAGCTAACCCCATCTCTTGATTTAATCCCCATCCATTTTCTATCTCACTCAATTCTAGTACTTTCAAACTTCTTGGGTTGAATTGTTGAAATTGATCACCCAAATACCAATTACTCATACATACATACATACATACATACATACATACATATATATATATATATATATATATATATATATATATATATATATATATATAGCTCAAAAAAATTACACATTTTTTGGGGATGCTGTGCACCACAGCACTGCCACGCCTACCCGCCTCTTGTGCGCTGCTGCCTGTACTGCTGTCATGTGCCCTTCATACTGCCACACTACAAGAATCATTGCCGCCTCTGTGAATAGGGAGGGCATAGGAAACTTAATGCCCCTTCCCCATTTGAGTCGACCGACTTGGGCCAAGCAGGCCTAAAAAAGGGCAAACGGGCCTCAAGGCCGCAAGGGCCTGGCCAATGAAAAACCGAAAGAAAGATAAAAGAAAAAAAAACCGGGAGAAGAAAAAAGAAAATCTCATTTTTGCAAAAAGGACCCTTGTGATTCTAGAAACTACGCGGGTGAAGAAATTTTTGCAAAAAAGCCCTTGAAATTGCTGAAAATTACGTGAAATTTTTTCTCATCATTGAAATTTCACGATTTAACCCCTGAAAATAGTAGAATTCGTCGAAAATTTATTTTACCAATAGAAAAAGATCTCGGGAATTCAATTTTTGAATCAGTTTTTGCATTTGAAGCATGTTTAACTTTGTTATTATTATTTCTATGCAATTTATGTATTGTATTTATTGTTTTAATTATCTATGATTGTTTATATTATTTTTAATCATTGAAAATAGCAGTAAATCATGAAAAATACATAGAAAATATGGGATCTCAAACCGAGAGTTCGAAGAGTATTACGATGATTTTGCAACCATTTTACGCAAATTACCAGCAGTAATCTTATAAACACTTTGCATGAATATGGAAATAACTGGCATCACGAACCAGGAGTTTGAAGAACTGACCCAGCATGGCCAGAATTTGTACAAGTCTTCAATTCTGTGATAATATAATCACGGATGAGTAGAAGATTGAGAATACTCTCTCTACCTTTCACCCAAATGCGGTGCAATCCGCACGCAACTATCATCAAGACGGCTACAAGGAGTATGCCGTATTAATTAACACCATGCAAGTTGCAGAAGCTCAAGATGATATTTTAAGGAACAACTACATCTCACAGCCACCTAGTAGCAATGTTGACCATAAGGCCAATTCTAGCAACTACAAGGTGATGAAGCCTCTCACGAAGGAGAAGGGCCAGAAGGGTAAGGTTGTGGGTCGCACGTTATTGATGCTTTCTAGTCTAAGAAGAAGGGCAAAAGGCAGCATGAGGCACACCTCGCCATTGTAGGCATGGAGGATCCACATCCATTAGTTGCACTTATGAATATGGATAGCCTAGTAGCAGCCCCCATCACCCCTCCTTTGGACATTGCAGCGGCCGCAGCCGTAGTTGCCCAAGAGGAGAAGATCACCATGTAGCAAATTGAGGCAGAAGTTTATGAATACTTCACTGACTCGATCTAGTGCACGCATTGCACTTGGATCTTTTATAGTAACTTGTAGTTTGTAATTGAAGCAGAATATTGAATTATTTTTTGAATGATGGTTGTAAGCTCTAGGAGAGCAAAGCATTAAATTCTTATGATGAGTCCTGCAAGACTTATTTTCCCGTATTTATAATAGCAGGTTATGCTATGATATCTGAAGTATTTTATTTATGTGTTACTTGCTTTCTGCTGCATATTAACAAAGTACATTATATTAGAACACGTGTGGCGCCCTATGGAGGAAGTGTGCTTAGCAAAATAGCGACACAACGAATACCATCTTGAGAGAGACGAAAATCTTTCTGAATGCTGGTAGTCTTACGACAATCATAGACAACGATACTTGTATAATAGGCTCAGGAAGGGCACAATTATACTCTCGATGGGGAACAACTTTAATCATTAAAGAAGCCTTGTTGTATCCAGAATCAACTAGAACTCTCAAGGATATTCGCGCTAACGGTTTCCACGTAGAGACTAAAGAAGAGTATGGTAAGGAATACCTGCTCATTACAAAGCGTGAAGAAAGTAGAAAATAGTATTAGAATGACTTCCTTCATATGAAACTGGGCTATACTACACTAATATTAAGGCAGCTGCAGCCTATATGGCCCTGAAAACCGTATTTAGAAGCTCTAGAGTTTTCTATCTCTAGCATGATAGATTGTACCGCTTAGGTCTTAGGATGATGAGAAAGGTAATTAACAATTCACAGGGACATAATATCAATGTAAAGAATTTCCCAAATCAAGAATATTTTGTGTGCCCTGCATGTGCCACCGGGAAATTAATTACTAGACCTTCTGCTCTGAAAGCGAAGGATGAAGTCCCTGCATTCCTGGATCATATCTAGGGAGCCATTTGCGGTCTTATACAACCCCTGTCATGGCCATTTAGGTATTTTATGGTGCTCATCGATGCTTCCTTGGAATGATCACACGTATGTTTATTATCTACGAGAAACCACACTTTTGCAAAGCTAATCTCGTAGATAATTAAAATTAAGAATAATTTCCCTGATCATCATGTGAAGTCCATCAGAATGGACAACGCCAGAGTGTTTATTTTGAAGGCATTTGATGATTATTGCATGAAAATAAGAATTAAAGTTGAGTATTCCGTATCGCATGTCCACACCCAGAATGGACTAGCAAAGGCATTAATTAAAAGGATTAAATTTTGCCTGGCCACTTTGAAGAATTGTAATTTACCAACTATATGTCGGGGACACGCAGTCCTGCACGCAACAACTCTCATCAATTTTAGACCATCGGCATATAACATCCATTCACCTATGCAACTAGCGCAAGGGTTAGCACCGAAAATTTCTCATGTTTGAAAATTTGGTTGCAAGGTTTATATACCTATACCACCACCATAGCGAACTGCAATGGGCCTTCTCCGAAAGACTGAGATATACGCTGGTTATGAGACAACATCTATAATCAGGTATTTTGACCCTATGATGAGAGATTTGCATACTGCTCAATTCGCTGATAGTATATTAGATGAGTCTAGTTTCCCGTCATTAGGGAGAGGAAATCAACCCCTCGATGAAAATGTCAGAAAATAGAGAAGTCCATAAGATAATTGAAGTCCAGAAGATAATTGAAATCCCTGCACATGACCCGTGCACTAGTGAAGCAAATAGAGAAGTCCAGAAAATAATTGAAGTATAGAAGACAACTGAAGTCTAGAAGATAATTGATTTGTAAGCATTAGCGAATCAACTGCCTGACCACTTTAGTGATTTGAAGAGCATGACCAAGTCGCATGTGTATGTACGCAATACACCGGATAGGGTTGAAATATCGATGAAGGTATCCCTAATCCTGTCCTAAGGCCTCTGAAAGGACGAGAACTCTGGCCCCTCGAATCCGAAGTAACCAGGGACGCCTGGTGAAAAATGATAAGATGGACTTGACATAGCCAATTACCGAAGTTCCCCAGAACTAGAAGGGGAGCTAGTTGAGACCTGGAACTAGTATGGCGCCTTCAGAAAAGGCATACCAGAATTGAACATCCCCATAAAGAGAGATACCAGCATGGGTGTGTGCGCGCACATCGAAGCTGGAAAACTAAAGGGACTCGCCCCCGTAATTGGAAGTAGCGGTGAGCAAGTAGAAGCATTAGAAGAATCACCTTATGAAGAAATAGCTATAAATCTTGTGACCATGGGAGAATCTATGAATAAGATAACAGCCAATGTCGACATTTATTTGCAAAGAAAATTGCCACAATCATCGATTTTGATCCAGAGCCTGCATCGCTTACTGAATATAAGAAAATATCAGATTGGAAGAAGGCAATAGAAAGTAAATTATTATCTTTGAATAAAAGAGAGGTGCTTAGGCCTGTAAGCCGCACGCCTTCACATGTGCACCTCGTATGGCATAAGTGGATATTTGTTCGAAAGAGAAATGAAAATAAGTAAGGCTCGTTGCATAAGGTTTGTATACCTTTATGGAAATTTGGATTCAGTCATTTGTATGAAGATACCTGAATGTATCCCTATCTCGAACCAAGACAGAGCAAATGGAAATTTGTACCATGTGAAACTTAGAAAATCACTGTACGGACTTAAGCAATCAGGCAGGATGTGGTATAATCGCTTGAAGCTACTTTCTATGCAAGAAAGGCTACACGTACAATGAGAATAATCCTTGTGTATTTATATGATGATCCCATGATGGATTTTGTATAATCTCAGTGTATGAAGATGATCTAAATATCATTGGAACCCTAGAAGGTATTAAGAAAGCAAGCTCTTACCTGGAGTTAGAGTTCGAAATGAAATATTTGGATAAAACCAAATATTGCCTAGACTTGCAGCTTGAGCATGCCCCTGAAGGATTTTAGTGTATCAATCAACCTACACTCAGAAAGTGCCAATGGCTGGAAGGTTCTTGTAGTAAGACAAGGATCCATACAGACCTAAAGAAGAGGGGGAGGAAGTCCTGGGACCGGAATTCCTATACTTAAGTGCAATAGGAGCACTCATGTATTTAGCAAACTGTACTAGATCGGACATTACATTTGCCATGAACCTACTAGCAAGGTATAGTGCAGAACCTACCAAAGGCATTGGCGGGGAATGAAGGACATTTTTCGATACCTCGAAGGAAGCAAAGAACTTGGTCTGTTCTACAGAAAGAATTAAGACCTAACTATGAATGGCTATGCAGATGTCGGAACCTATCGGACCCGCATACAACTAAATCGCAAACATGCTATGAACTCCTATGTGGTGGAACTGTAATTTCATAGAAATCGTCTAAGTAGAGTCTTGTATCGACTTTGACGAACCACTCGAAATAATAGTATCTGTACGAGGCCTCACGAGAATGTGCTTGGCTTCGGCGGATGATTCACCACATCCAGCATTCATGTTAATTGAATACCACGCAAACCCCCACTATTATCTATGAAGATAATACAACTTGTGTTGCACAAGTACAGATGGGTTATGTGAAGAGTCATATGACAAAGCATATCAACCCCAAGTTCTTATATGCTCATGAATTGTAAAAGATGGACGAAATTAAAGTACTGCATACTAAGTCATGTGAAAATATTGCAGATTTATTCACTAAGTCACTTCCAGTATCTAGCTTTAAAAGGTGCATACGTGAAATTGGAATGACGAGTCTTGGAGAAGTGCAGAATTCAAAGGGAGAATCTTCACGAACTCATTATTGAAACTTGATTATGAAGATCGAGTACTCAAAGAGTAAATCTTGGAGATTAAATGGAATTGAGTGGATTGTACTTTTTTTTCCCTTGACGAGTTTTCCTGAAGTTTCTGTGCCAAGGTTTTTAATGAGGTAATTCGTGCAATGCAGTAGAACTTGTATCATGTGCTCTTTCTCAAAAAATTTCCCACTGGGTTTTTATGGAGTTTTGACGAGGCATGAACATGTGAGGATGGGTGCCCAAGGAAGAGTGTTGGGAAACTATGAGCTTGGCCCAAAAGCCGGTCCATGTATGAGCTCTCCATCCTAAACCCTAGCAGGGTCTCTAGCCTATAAATAGGGGGTGCTATTCATTGTAAAAGATTAATCGATTGATGAAGGAATAAAGAGAAGCAAGAAGTCCCTATATCTCTGTGTTCAATCTACTATTCGGTTCTTGTGTTCTTATATTGTTCTTACAATTCTGAGCTTATCTACGAGATAATCGTTCGGACTGGACTCGTCAACGATGGTTTCTCAACAGTGGACTTCCATTCCACCCTCACAGGGGCAATGGATCCCGTTGACGTCCATAGATTGGGAAGATTGCATAAATCAATATGCTACTCTGGTTTTAAAGATCAATCAATATGAGAATTGAAGAAAGGGGAACAAAGGAACAAGTCAATCAATCTTGTGATGAAATGAGCATTTCGTGGAAAGCAAATCACGCCGAAGCAACTTTGAATGCAGGTGCCACACGACACATGTGTAGCCTATCTATCTCTGTGTGACCCCATTGTTTCGGAGGAGGTGGCGGTGGCGGGCTTGGCGGCGGCCATGGTGGAGGGTTTGGCGGCGGTGCTGATGTAGGCGGTGGAGTTGCTGGTGGTGTCAGTGGAGGTGGCGGCTTTGGCGGTGGCCGGTTCGGAGGTGACGAGGGCGTCGGTGGTGGCACGGGTAAAGGTGTTGGTGGAGGATGCTTTGGAGGTGTCGGCAGCGATGGAGGCTTTGGTAGAGGCGGCGGCGGCTTTTGATTGAGCAGCTTGATTGTACCACTGCCTAATTAATTCTTTTCTGAAATAATGCATACTAGGGATAGATTTGATTGATTTTTCCGACAATACATTTGCATTTCGTTGTTAGTGTCGATGCTGCAATTGCATGAAAGAATAAACGTGAACTAAAAATGTACTAGTTGCCTGTCCAATGTGATGATGATTCTGTTAAATACTACGCAAGGTCTTTGACAAGCATCCTCTGTTCGAACAGACAAGCGATCGATGGTTCTAAAGCCAGTGATGCCGCCAGAGCTTGTTTAATTGGAGCGCTAACGGTGCATAAAGCGAGTTGAGGGGAGTAAATTGAATTTTATTTAACTGCCAAAACAAAAATATATTGTTTATTTGATATTACAGTTGTAATACAATTTTTCCTATGTACAAAAAGTTACATCTCGCTAAGAAACAGATATCTAAACTAGTACCAAAACATTTAATTGAGAAGCATCATTATTCTAGCATTCCTTGAAACAAAATCTTCAATTATCTTCGTAACTAGTCTTTACCAAATTAAACATCAATTGCAAGTGCCATGGTTTATCGAGTCATTATAGAATGCAAGTAGAACTTTAACGGTTTAAATTTATAAAAGCTCTTTTTTACGTATGCAACATTCGCCGAAATAATCAACAAAACTCTATATGCAATAATTGCATTATGAAAATAACTTAGCCATCTCATAAACTTCAAAATATCGATAGGACCCATGTTTTTCTTAGGAATGAACTTTTAGATTAAATATTTAGCAAAAGAAACACAACGAGGAGAGGAGATAGGAAAAATGGATGTAAACTGGTGGTAGTTTTTAGTAAGAAGTGAATAAACGAGCTGTTCGTTTATTAGTTTTACTATTACTAGAATAAATATTAGCGGGTGTTATTGAAGAATGACTAGAAAAAAAACGGCTCCTAATTTTTTAGGTCCTGTGCTGCTGCTCATGTTGGAATTTTTTACTGTTTTAGCCCTGTAGCAACGATTAATTTAAAAAACAGCCCCCATTTGTCATAATTTTTAAGAGTGGCCTCGAACAGTGGTCATACACGACTACGGGCGCGGCAGGACTCCGCCGGCCCCGGGCGCTGCAGGATCTCGCCGACCAAGGCGCAAGAAATCCGCCTGCTTCTGGCATGGCGCGCAAGTGCTTCACAGCAAGACATTTCTTCATTTTTTTTCTCCTCGTTGAAATATTATTTCATTATATTTTGTAAAAAACGAAATTTCATTATATTTTATTGAAAATGAATATCGGCCGAGATTTATAAAAAATTTCATTAAGAAATAAGGGAAGGAGTAGGGTTTTTTAATCCAAATCGTGGTTTAACATCACGGAAAGATATATATAAAAAGGTATGAGGACTATTGGAGTGTCTCCACGATGAAATCGTCTGAGCGATACGCCAGATATAGACAAAAATGATGAGGTACTTTATGAAGCTTATACACAATGTGATTGAGGGTTGGGAAAGGTCGTTGTGATGATGAAGATGTCCGAAAATACGGAGTCTCTCCTCGATGAAGACATACTTGCAATATAAGCTTAGCGGAGACACGGAACAAGAACTACATTAGATTATGCGATGTATGATCGCTACACGCGTAGTGACATGGCATGATGGTCCGGCTAATTGCTTTAGTCATCCTCGCTACTACTACGATACACCGCGACACAAGCATCCGGACCATATAAGTACACATGCCTTTAGGGATAGTAAAATACATGGGGAACGACGGAGACTACTACGTAATGACTGACCATCAAGGCACGGGGCCATTTTCCTTTCTTTGCAAGCTCGGCATTGAACTCTCGCCGCCTTCCCTTCCCTTCCCTTGTCGCGGAGTGTCCACGCTCGGCCGGTATGTCGAAGTCGTCCATGTCTGCGATTTCACGATGTAAGTTCATCGATAGTGGAAATGGGAAGAATGATGTAAATTCTTCATAACTCACGTTGTCGACACGGATTACGCCGGACGACCGGATACATTTGTTTACCGGCTCACCAAGATGAGCCTTTCCTTGCCCTTGTCGCGGATCGCTCACATCGGGCCGGTATGTCGAAGTCGTCCATGTCCCGCGATTCCATGATGTTAGTGCGCCGATAGTGAAAATCGTAAGAATGATGTAAATTCTTCAGAACTCACGTCGTGGATACGAATCGCCGGGCGACGGAAACGCTGTGTGGGCCGGGCCGAGCCACATGAGCCTTTCCTTGCCCTTGTCGCGGGATTGTCCACGTGGGGTTTGGTATGTCAAGTCGTCCCATGTCCCGTGATTGTGCGATGTAAGTGAAAACGTAAAAGGATGTAAATTCTTCATAACTCACGCCGTCGACATGGATTACGCCCGACGACTCTCGGGCTCCTTCGCGCGTCCTCAACGAGGTCCCAGCGTAAGGTTTCCACGACGAAGTTCTCGCCCGCACCGAGTAGTTCAAAGATATACTCTTTGGATGAATGCCCCGTCGTACATCTCCGGACGTCGATCCATGGAAGAAGTGGCAACGCATCTCTGGCCGCCATTTCGTGGGGATGAAGTTAAAACTTTATGGAAGTCAACGTTGACGAAAATCAATGCGTGCGAAAGAAATGCTTACGAGGTGGTGCCCGCACGTGTAGTACGCCCGGCCGCGGTGGTGGGTGTGGATCAATGATCTCGCTGTTCGCCACACACACATTGCGGATCAAAAATGTGGTGGTAATTGGAGCATCTTTCATTGATTTATCCGGGTATTGTAGCCGTTTCCTCTTCGCTTAAGCCAATTTTGCTTTTTCAACAGCCTCGCGTAGAAGTTTGCCGAAGAGTCCATAGTTGGGTATGTATTGTGTAGTGTTGGGTTTGGTTCAACCCCCTTTTATAGGCCCCATGGTTGGCATGGTGTGGTTAATTTCTTATCACCGCGCAAAGTCGCCCGTGTGGTCTTGTCACTACTCAAAGTCGCCTCTTTGTCCTTTGGTCTTATCATCGGGCAAAGCTGCCTGTGGTCTTGTCATCGCAAGAAAGTCAGATCCTTTGGGCTTATCACTGCGGGAAGTCGTCTCTTTTGGTCTTATCATCGCATAAAGCTTGCCCGTGTGGTCTTGTCACCGCGCAAAGTTGTCTCCTTTTGGTCTTATCATCGCGCAAAGCTACCCCGTGTGGTCTTGTCATCTGCGCAAAGTCGTCTTCTTTGGTCTTATCACCGCGAAAGCTGTCTCCTTTTGGTCTTATCATCGCGCTAAAGCTACCCCGTGTGGTCTTGTCATTTGCAAAAAGTGTCTCCTTTGGTCTTATCACCGCGAAAGTCGTCTCCTTTTGGTCTTATCATCGCGCAAAGCTGGCCCGTGTGGTCTTATCACTTTGCAAAGCTGTCTCCTTTGGTCTTATCACCGCAAAGTCGCTCCTTTTGGTCTTATCATCGCGCAAAGCTGGCCCGTGTGGTCTTGTCATTTGCGCTAAAGTCGTCTCCTTTGGTCTTATCACCGCGAAAGTTTGTCTCCTTTGGTCTTATCATCGCGCAAAGTCGGCACGTGTGGTCTTGTCCTTTGCATAAAGCTGCCCTTTGGTCTTATCATCGCGCAAAAGCGCCTCCGTGGTCTTGTCACCGTGGAAAGCTGCCTGTGTGGTCTTGTCATCGCACAAAGCGCCTCCTTTGGTCTTATGACCAGTGCGGACTGTCCCCTCCGCCAAAGCGCCTGTATGGACTCGCCCCCTCACGCCACGCTATGCCTCCGGTGCTTTCTATTATTTAAACGCTGCGACACACACTCGCCGATCATTCCTCTCAGGAATCTCTCCCTCTTTGTGAGGTGCCTCCCTCTCCCGTACCTAACATTTTTCTTTGTCCTTTGTCTGAATTCGTTAGTCGTTACTAATGCGATGCATGTTTGAATTTGCGCCTTAGTGTCGGAGGTTAAGAGTTGGTAACGTCGTAACGGTAAGTTCATTTCAGCAACGCACGTATGGTTCTTATGTTGTGTGTTGGTTGAAATATTTTCTTACTTTTTGTCAGAAATGGAGACACTGTACGTGTTCCATGGTAACGTCGCGTCGGTCGCACGGAGTTGATTTGTCCACCGCCAGCGCTTCTTAGGTAAATGTTCCCAACCCGCACGCCGATTTGGTAGAGCTACGACGGTGCATTGGCGCTTGTTTGATAGCCACGCCGCTAGGAACAAGATAGTAATAAGGCGGTCACCGCCACCATGGTCCCACCACACGCGATGTTGTGGGCCCGGTGAAGGTGACGAGCGATGGCATGTGGGCAGAGTACATGGAGATCGTTAGCAATCCTCACGCTCCGATCTATGGACGACCCATGGTGTACGCCCATTTTGTTTATCCCGCTCAATCCTCCGGGGTGCTGCTCAAGGAGCCACGACGCTCTTGTCCCCTCTTTGGTTTAATGACGATGGGAGAGGTCTCGAGAGCGCCAGACGCCATTACGCAGATGCTCCAGCTTGATGGAGATTTTGGTACTTTCCAACCCAATGAAGGTGTGGATAGATGGCGGGATGCTCGTGTTGATTGTCACGAGATTATCGATGGCATGGCCGAGGGCACCGCCACGAAGATGAGGATTTACTTTGACTCGCAATCCAATGAGGACGGCCGACGATGAGGGCGGGATCGTCGGTGGCATTGTTTCGACCGACACGGACTATGTTCCAAGTCGGTTGGATTGCTGCGGCCTCTTCCTTGTTCTCGCCGGTGAGCACGAGTCGTCGTGGCCTTCGATGCGACACCCCGCCAGGGGGCAACATTTCCCACAAAAGTGCCGCCAGCAAGCTATCGTGAGTTTCGCGGTGAAGACCAAATGGACTTACCGAGTGTCTGGTGAGTTTGAACTTTGTTTGATGTATCTTCAACCATCTACAAGATGCGCTGTACTAACTAATATATGTCGCCCGTTATGTGCGGGTCTAATCCCGACACTTACATAGTTAAGTCGCGTTCTTACCTCTTGCCCCGCAAAGTCCGTCTGCAGAGATTCTTCAAGCGGGAATGGCCTTCCGTATCACGATCGTGATTTAATCACACGTGTGAGCTTCGGAGCCATTGCGGGCGATAAGAATGTAACCTCGGCTTACATCGCGAGCATTGTAAGCCATGCGCTTGTCGCCGATTTGACCATTTCGCCAAAGGTTTTGATGGCTAACGAGGCGAATACAATAGGGTATGCCGTTAGCTTCTGATGAAGGTCTCGCGGCGGAAGGTCCTTGAAGGGTTGTACGGTACCTACAGGAGGCGCATTTACCTAGTCCCCGAATCTTTGAAGCAAATTGCGGATGCTAATCCGGGACATGCGTCAATAGGGACGATAGGCCGGCAGGTCAACAACCCAAATTCCCTAATCCTTGATCGAGTCTTCGAGCTTTTGGCGGCGATCGGGGCTTCCACATTGTCGTCCCGTCCCCGAGTATGGGCGGTACTTTCCTTCTTGGGAAATACAAGGGCACCATTCTCACCACTATTGCCGCGATGGCAACGACCAATTTCTCGGTTGCCTTTGCAATTGTGGAGAATGAGAACACCGCCGATTGGCTATGGTTTCTAGCCAACATAAAGCAACATGTTGTAAGGGATCGACCGAATGTGTGTGTCATAACCGCATCATCATGTCGGGTTGTTGTCGCGTTGCGCACCATGCATCGCGGTACTAGGGCACCGTTCAATGGAGCGACATGCGCTGCGTTGGTGCATGCGCATCTAGGCGCCAATTTCCACACATGCTTAGAAGCAAAGACCTCATGAAGAAGTTCAAGAAGCTCGCCCTCTGAGAACCCGAAGCGCAAGTTCGATGCTTGTATGGCGGGAACTTGAGGTCGAAACCCAGCGTGCAAGTGGAGGTTACGGCCAGCGCATCGCAAAGTGAGTTCGCCGAGTGGATGGCGAGCATGCCCCGACTATGAGAAATGGTCCTTCTTCACGACACCTATGGTGCTCGATGCGGCATCATGACAACCAACATTTCCGAGGTCTACAACGGTGTGTTGAAAGGTCCGTGCCCTCCCCATCACCGCCATTGTTGTAGACGAGACATGGAACCGTACGGTCGGTTACTTCGTAAATCGGGCAATGATGGCCAAGCAGCATTTGGACGAAGGGAAGCAGTACTCGGAGGTTACCCTTGCGTACATGGAGAAGAAAATTACGAAGGCCCGATCCCATGTAGCTATCACAATGGATGGCGTGAGAAGGAAGTTCGAGATCCGCTTGCGGGACAAGTACGTTCGCGGCCACATGAGAGGTGACCGGAAGCATGTTTGTACCATAGGCGATGTGGCAGTTTGCACCTGCAACAAGCCTCAACTGCTGCACAAGCCTTGCTCCCACGTATATGCTGCATGTGCTGTATTTCACCAATCTTCTAGCATGTACATGTCGGAGTACTACGACATACGACACCTGTATGATACTTGGACGGGAGTTCAACTCCTCACGGAGTGGAAAGCCACTCGAGGACCTATGGCGAGGAAGCGATGAAGTGGTCACCGAATGAAGCACTCGGCATCGGTGCCGTGGGCGTCGATCAAAGCGCATCATCCGCGACATGGATGCGAGCCAACGTGGAGATCGGCCAACACCAATAAGGTGTAGGCTATGTAAGACTCGTGGGCACTCATTCAGGAACTGCCCGAGTAGACCTTCTTCCTCCGGCGCCACTTAGTATCTGTAAGCTATCCGGTGTATTTGAGTCATGTCAGTGTTGTAGTGATGTGAGTGTTGTAATGATTTGCGTTGTAACCTGTACCGCTTCGAGTTACTATTACCGCTTCGTTTGGGTTACGTCGTGCTTTGCAGAAAGTAGTCGCGTCCTGCTTTCCAGAGAGTTGTCACTTCCTGCTTTACAGAGAGTGGTCACGTCCAGCTTTCCAGATAGTGCTCACTTCGCTTTCCATCTTCTTGCAGTCACGGCCTCCTTTCCGCAGAGTGGCCCTTCGTGCTCCCAACGCTATATATGGATGCTTTGGCGCCATTGACCTCACTCTTCTCTTCCTCTTCTCCTTTCTGCCTCAGTAAAACAAGATGTCTTGGCCTCATCGAATATTCGAGTGGCAGAGAATTACAATCACTACGACGGCGCAGCTTGCTTTGCCCGTTGCAGGATCCGGCTAATGTGTTTACCTCTCATACGCCAACAAATCCGTCGAGTTTTCATGAAGTGTTCAAATCTTTCGGTAACCGCAAACTCAAAGACGAATGAATTGGCTTGTACATATCGGGTTTTCTTACTTTCATTTGAAACTTCAATTCTTTTGTAGAACACAACATGTCGATTTTGGCAATGGGTCGATGGCTTGCCCCAAAGCTTCAAGATATTGCAATGCAAATTGCCTTGCAAGAAGACTCCGTGGTGTTGCTACAATTAAGGCAAAGCCTCGAGCGTTCGATCAACCCATGCAAAGTGAAGAGAAAAGGCTTCAAACACCCATGACAGATGGAAAGAGTTGAGAAGTCGCTCACAAGTTACTTAAGTTAGTTACTTTTGCGGTCTTTCTTCTTTGTATCTTGTTCTTGCCAAGTAGAACGCCGATTGTGTAATGAGATTGTAATGTTCACTGCATATCTATGCATCGCAGCCCTTGATGAATGAGAATAAAATTGTTCTCTCGACATAGATAACGGCACAAGAGTCCAATTACATTCCAATTAGCACACTCGCTTGGATTACAAATCACTTAATGAAGCACAACTTACAACATACAATAGACTACTAATGCTACTATCACACTATCGCCACGCCGCTTCCTCATCATTGCGGGCATAGTACCAGATCGCCTTCCAAGGCTACCGTGTTCTCCCAAAGGTCTCAAGCGAATTGTTCTGTGGAAACGCCAACCTATCGGTGTGCGTGGGTTCGCCAGCAGTCATACCGAGGCTTCTCAACCGCCGTGGTCGGCCAGATAAGGGCATCACATGTAGATCGCATTGACAACAAGTCTGTGACCCAAGCATTAGGATCCGTAGTAGGATCGTGGAGGGCACCAACTCGGCTCTGGTTGCGGAATGAATCGGTGAATTGCTCGTGGCTGCGGATGGACTGGTGAACTGCCGTGGTATTAAGCCGCTTTATGGTGAACGCCGCAGGTACATTGTGTACCGGACTCATACCATGGCGCCAGACGCCCATTGGAAATTGTCCAACATGTGGGCTCGCAAGGAGAATCGGATAACATCCGCCGTGGTTCCGGTTGCACGTCCGTGCTCTCCGGAATGTCCTCTTCGTGCCTCGTGGCGGACGGCGGCAGACCGGCAGAGGGTCCCTCCGAGACGAGGACGTGCATCTGCGTGAGGGTCCTCCGAGACGAGGACGGCATCGCCGTAGGGTCCTCTCGAGATGACGACGGCAGCGCGTAGAGTCCCTGGCGTGGCAACGGCGGACGATCCGCCGCCCATGCTTCCGCGCTACTGGGTCGACTTCGCTGGCGGGAAGATGGAGGCGAGGGTACGTGACGACGCTCCGTCCGATGCCTCGAGTCGACATCGCCGCCCTTCCGCAGCTCATGTTACTTAACGACCGCTTGACATCATCAATAACCGCCTTCAAGACCGTAAAAGGCGCTCCATCGTGTTGTTCAGATTCTCGCCGAGTTCCCACCGCCGCGCTCGATAGCAATATTCAAACGGTCGACCAAGATGGTTACTGTAACACACAAAATTTTGTTAGTTAACCCTATTTCGGAGGGTGGTTAATCTACTACACTCAACGCATCAATCGTCTTGGCGGTCTTTGCGACGGCGGGTCCATCCCTAAGTCCAAGCGCTAGGCGTGGCTAGGATCTGCATGTCGGGCGGGCGCTCACAATCTCGTCCCGCTGTTCCGCGTACGCACTCACCCAAGCACGTGTCGAAGTCCTCGTGATCGTAAGGTCAGGCTTCCTCTGCAAAATGGAATCAGTGGTCGTCGCCATGCATCTACCCATGGTGCTGCTGCGTTCGGCCGATCATCGCTCTTGCGATTCTTCTTCGTCACTGCGGGTGGAACAAAATAAATAACTTATGGTACCGGCATAACGTATGTCTAAAGGATCTACAACATTATTAAGTAATGCAATGTACTTACAAATGACTACGCCTTGCAAGCGGTCGCCCTAGAGCAGGGGGGATCTCCTGGTGCAGCTCGAACTGCCTCATCACCCGCTGTGGGTTGTACGCTCAACCATGTGGGAGAACACCAAATGACAAGTTGTACTCGATGCGCGCATCACAGTGGCATAGCAAGCT